>MU226970.1:1299470-1330414 GCA_018584345.1 Thuja plicata | reverse complement strand
GTACCTCAGAGACCTTAAAAATTCAAGAGCTCTCTAAACCCTAGTTCGCAAGTAGAACATCACCACAGAGCTCTAGAATGGTGAAATGACAAAGGCCCAACTGAAAAAATGGGATTACTTTTTCCGGAAGGGTTTGATTCAGACCAACAAATATTTCATCAATTTCTTAAGGGAAGAAGCTGGATTTTCCATTTCAAATATCTCGGCCGCACTTGTTTCGCTCTGCAAGTGGCAGTAATAGAAGTGTAAAATGAAGTTATCTTTTCTTTTTTTTTACCTTTATGCACGTGTTGGTCAAAATTTTGACCAACATGGGCATAAAAGTAAAAAAAATAAAAGTGAACTTTTATATTGCGACCAAACAAAACAATTTTGCAAGTTGGTCGAAAAGTTTGGTCGCAATTTAGGGTCAAATCTATTAGTGCTAGTTCCTCCAACTGGCCAAGAAGAAGAAGTTTTATATGACTTCTTATGTTCTTTGGGCCTTGGCACAATGGCCCCACACCAATGGGTTACTCACAGAGGGCATGCTCGAGATCGGCTAGGGACAGAGGGCCCCTTGGGACCACTTCCCACAGAAATAATGGGAGGCCAGCTTCTCCAGTTTTTGTCGGGTAAATGATGCCTTCGTTTACTACCAATTGCTCACACCCACTCGAGATGCAGGATACCGCCTGTCTATTGAGGCGATGAATTTGGTCAGGAGTTATGGACATTATTATATACAATTTTAGAAACATACTTATATAAGGGTGACCGACTTCTCCGGGAAGCCCTACTTGTTACCCAAACATTGCGGGGACAAGATAATCCTCCTAGAATATTGCAGGCAAATAATGGAGCTACACACCTTCTTCACCTTGAAGAAGGTAACAAATATTCCATTCCCAATCACTTGTGAGAATTATTCATGTATTTTGGCCACCGCAAAAGAGGCGGATAATGATCTTAAGAGCTATAGCCTGGCGGAATTTTACTTAGTGCAAAAATATTTTGATCCGCATGGAAAGATTACAGCGATGCTTCCCTGGGCATCATAGCCCCACCAATATCATATACAAGACTTCTGGGAATATTTTCAGGATGACGTGGAGGTCCGAGTGTGGCATTATGTCAGGATGACTGCAGGGATGATGGAAAGATTAAAACTCTGGAGAATCCTGGAAGATTTCTCAGACACCGGTTCCATCGTAGATCCCTAGTACAAGGCAAAGGGGATCGATAAATTGGCCCTTCCACCAGTGAACTAGAATGCCTAGGAGGGGCCCATGATTGAAGAATTCACTCGTAATATAGTGGAACATAGCCACCTCTATTTTAAAAAGGTGTGCCCCGAGAGCATCCGTCGGGCAGCCCAGCCAATACCGAAGTTAACTCCGAGGGTCGGCACTTCCTCACAAGGAGTAGATAAAGGAAAAGGGGTAGACACAACTCCTCCTATGCAAGAAGTCCCCATTAAAGAAAAAGTAAGGCAATCGATAGCATCCTCCCAGCAAATGAAGGAGAAGCTAATCACGAGGTTGGCTACCCCAGTGCTTATGGCTGGACCAATTCATCCTCCATCCTCCCCTTCACTAGCAGCCTTGCTGGTTAAGCCAACAGGGGTGGATCCAGCAGAGCAAGTAGCAATAAGAGATGCGGGGCCGCCCTTGATCACTAGAAGGAAGAGGAGGCTTGACCTGAAGTCCAAGAAGGAGCCAAAGTTGGGGACGCCCTAGACTCCACAAGTTGAGATCCTTTCTTTTGACTCCCCGGAGCTAAAAAAGGAACTAGAACCTGATGATGTCCTAGACAACCCTCCTCCACAGGATGAGTTTGATGATGTTTTTGCAACCGACGAGTTCAGTAATATTTAGGGGGACATCGAGAAAATGGAGGCTGAAGTCCCAACAGAAGAGGAAGCTAAGGAACAAAAACCTGTGCCAGAGCAGGAGGAATAGATGGAAGAAGAGAAGGAGATAGAGTAGGAGATTACCTCCAAAGTTCTAGAGATGCAAGATACAGGGGTGGACCAGCAAAAGAAGAGTGAACAAATGGCATCCGCGGAGGGAACCAAACCTACGAGAGCAACCATAACCTCAGCCGCCATGTTCCAAGTGCCACTCCCTGGAGAAACCCTTGGGAAAGTAATAACCACAACCCAAACATTAAATCTTGGCCCGATGCCTCCCCCATTGCCAAAGGATATACCAGAAGAAGAAGAAATCTCGGCGACAGAGGCCAAAGAACAAGGAGAACAACAAGAGGAGGAAACCCCCGGGATAGCCAACGAAGGTCCAAATGAAGCTAAAGATACAGA
Organism: Thuja plicata; assembly: GCA_018584345.1. Lineage (NCBI taxonomy): Eukaryota > Viridiplantae > Streptophyta > Pinopsida > Cupressales > Cupressaceae > Thuja > Thuja plicata. Next base: position 1,328,115 of record MU226970.1, on the reverse strand, counting down.
GGACAAGGCAGAGGAAATAAATTTCACTGGGGGAAATATTGTTGATGAGACCCAAGATAAAAAGAAAGGGGCAGGCGAGACTCACACCACTAAGGAGGAACAACAACAAGACACTAGGGAAGAACTGAAAGAATAGACTTTGGAAAATAAGCCACCCCTGACACCTTAGTGGTTGGTTGAAAGCAAGAAAATAAAAGCTCCATCCACCCCTAGAGCTCACCTCTCCCTAGCCGAAATGATGGCTCAAGTCCAGGGACCACCAAAGGCAAAGAAAGTCCAGACGGTTCATACTCTTCAAACTGGGCCGGGAGGAGAAATAATTATCGTTGTTGCAACACCTCCCCCAGACGCTGATGAGGCAACCATCGAGGATAAATATTATGATATCATAGAGATATCACTGGGTAAAAGAGGAAAACAGGGCAAAGTTAACCTGTTAAAAGAGGTGACCATAGCTATGGAGGCCCGATATGAAAATGAGGCCCAAAGGCTCAAAGCAGAAAAGGAAAAGACAGTGAACCTTATGGGATTTCTTACTAAGCTAGCCCAGCCTATTATTGCCATTCCTCTAGAGGCCTCCACATCTGATGCACCATTACCATAGAGTGACATTGACTCCCTGCGAACAATGAAGAAGGCCCAAGTGGTTGATGAGTGGTCACTCTGCAGGTAGGAAACACCTGGGGATTCCTAGTATCCACCCTCCCAGATTTATATGCGGCTTGACACGTTCTGCATCAGGAAAAAACTATCCTTAACATATGGGAGGGTGATATGGAAAACTACGAGGCGTGGAAGGTAGAACTAGAAGAGCTCCTCAGCCTTGGGGAAGAGATGGTCTCTGAGTCTAGGATTCTGGGAGAAGAATCATTCAATTTTGTGAGGATCTAGCACTCCAGACTTGACCTCACATTGGAGGTACTCAAGAAACTAGTAGGGGTTCTACACAACAAGATCAACGCGGTTCAGTATTCTTCAAATATGTATAAGGCATTTGTCACAAAGGTCTCTAGAGCTGACCCATTCAGCACTGACACATGCACTCCGGAGGAGTATGTTTTGGGTAAGTTTGATGAATTAGTGGAGTCCAGATATCAATCCCTAGAGGGAATAGACGGGACTCAAATGGCGAGATTAAATTGCATGATCCTTAGTGGCCACGATGTGGCAAAAATGGCCAATGAGTTCAAGAGTAATGTTCTGAAGCTGGGAGAATAGATTGAGGTGGCTAAGTACGGATGGTCTGGCCTTAGAGAGATTGATGAGGATGGAATCTCCCACCTCCTCCAAACCTTCAATGACAACAAGCAACAATAAAATTTCTCTGGAGGCCGGAGAAAACCCAAACATTTTGTATTATTTATTCTTTCGGCATGTAAGGTCCCAGATCCTGGAGTCTCGACTCCTAAATTTTGCGTTCTTTCGAGTGATCCATGTCCCGGTCCCTGAGGGTGACCGGTCACTTTTAGAAGCGGTTAATAAAGACTGTCAGAAGGTAGTTGGCTACATCAAGAAACGTCGAATCAATAGTTGGTTTTCTGACAAATGTTCTTCTCGAGGTGCCGCTTTGGGTATACACCTGGCACATTGGAGACAAGGCACCACATTTCCCATTTATGATGCATGTAGCCTCGATCCCCAGGGAATCAGATTTCTTCCTTCTCTTTCCTAGCTCTCTTCTCGAGGCTGATTCTTCCATTCCACCTTCTTGTCTCATTCTTCTGACATGTCAGGCCTATTCCATCTCAAGGTCTTTTGTAGGGTGACGCAAGAAGTACCAGCCCCCGAATAATATATTCTATTGTATAGTGTAATGTAAAATAGGGTTAGGGTTAGGGTTAGATGAAAATGTGTATAAGTAGTATGTCCGGCCCTTTTTCAAGGGTCGGAAAAATTGATGATTTTGCAATCCATAGTAATAGAGAAGTAGTATTTTCATTTCTATTGCAAAGCTCAATGCTCCTTGGTCTTCAAGTGTTCAATAGTTAGATAGTCCCTTGGAGCCACCATTGTATCATGCACCAGTGCTGGCTGGAAGAAATATTAATGAAGAGATGTTTCTTGCAATGATGTTGTTGGAATTCAATCTTCTGAGTTAATGGTATTTTATGTTTTATGTTCTTCATGTCTTCTACTTTGATACTTTAAATAGATTAACGAACTCTTTTCCCTCACTACTGATTAAATATGAACTGATGGTTGTGTACTTCTTTAGTATTTAGTGTAGTGTATCAGAGCATTATTGTTGTATTGAATGTTTAGACATAACTATAGGTAGATGAAACACTTCTAACCCTGTAGGATCTTTTTAGTTTATTTTCTAGCTGTAGAATGCTTGGAGAGACCCCACTTTCCTAAATTTCTAGAGAGAATGAGTTGAAGAAACCAGCTATCCCCCTCAAAAATAGTCACATCTCCCAACCGAGCCCTGCACCGTTGTGACCCGACACCCAGGTGCTTGGAGGCCCGGGGAATCTCAATTCCCTAGATAACCTTTGTAGGCAGAGTTGGCCGGTACCCTGATACCCGGTGACAACTTATGACTATTGGCAGACATGGTCACCAAAGTCCCATCAATAGAAACTAGCACTAGAAGGAGGGCATGAACTCATCCCCCTCTTGAGATTCTGATTTTACACCTCCCGAGGGTTCCCCAAGCTATAGTTTTAGGAGTTAAGCCTTCAGTGAGATTGGGTCTTTCTCCCAAGTGAAATTTGAGAGAATCCTTAGGTCAGCCCCAAACCCCAAAAGGTTTGTTGAACTTGAGTCTCCTGCTCGAAAGAAGTGAACCCCGAAAACCACACCAGCCACTATTGTCTGGGGATCTAGTACACCTCAAAATACCCAAACTTCTCAGATAATTCTAGGAACCACCACTTAAACTACCCAAAATCTAGTTCCCCCAATGGCTGCATATTTCGGTAACATCGGGTGCCCAATGGGAACTTTTCCGGGCACAATCAATGACTTACCCTCATACCCGAAGAAGATTTGCCTGCGATATGAGCACTTAGGCTCACAAACTGAAAAAGAGCACTTACAAGTATACAAGGATGCCATGAATTGACACCGGATCCAACATGAAGATGTTGTGACTCAGATGTTTCCCCTGTCCTTAGGGCAGGATGAGTTAAACTGGTACCTTAACCTTCCCGCCAACTCCATTAACAGTTGGCAGGACATGGAGGATGCCTTCTTGGTTGCCTTTCGCGTACATGTGGACCCAGCCTGGTCCCATAGCCAATTCATCTCCATTAGGAAGGAACCCAATGAACCTCTTGCAGCATTCAACCATCGGTTCCAGCGCACCTTGAAGCGGTGCACGGGCCCTTTCATTCCATCCCCAGAAGTAACCATATAGACTTATCTTAATGCGATGGACCCCTTTGTTACCACTCTCCTTTGGAGAACAACTGCTACGGGCAACTGGGATACTTTGGTGAAGGTTTACAACCTAGCTTTAGAATTATTGCACGGTCTCAACAAATCCCCGGGCGGGATTGGGCAGAGCACTCCCTTCAACATGATCCCCACTGGAATAGCGTATGTCAGGGGGTATAACCCCAATCTGGAAATGGGTGCCCCCATGATGGCAATAAATCCCCCACCACTACCAATAGACTAGTAGGCCCGGTACATTTATCCATCACAGACTCACGCAATACTGGGTCTAGAAGCCTTCCCTTGAAATTAGCTGCAGAAGACACAACAACCTCAAACACAACTGCCTGGAGTGCCCTTCTTTCAGTCGTCTGTGGCTGGAGGATTTTTGCCCTTGACTTTGGCGAATACTGTTGCCTTCCCAGGAAACCAACAACAACAAGCGTCACACTATGATGCAAACACTCAGTTGACCGCCAAGGTTGAGTCCCTCCGGCGAATGTTGTCTACCCTAACTGTGGACATGGGTCAGCTGAAGGTGGGGTCCTATGCACCCCAGAATTCTAATTCCCAGAGAGGGAATATCTTCTTTGGCCAACGAAACAACAATGTCGGGGGAAGAAACTTCAGCAATGGGCCTTGGCCCAATCAACAGCAATGGAACAATAATGCGAACAGTGGAGGCCCACCTCCAAGCCAAAATGCTCACCAAAGTGGTGTTGGACCGTCACATTTCATGCCATTCATAGACTTCCAGCCCATTACTAATTGGTGTAGATTGCACGACATAGGTTCCCACAATGAGGTAAGTTGTGTCATATTGAAGAAGGTCATCATGATCTCCCAGCTGGACAGACAACAATCGCATGATACTACTCCCCCGGAGCCTCCTGTGTAAGAGTCAACCCACAGTGCCTTCACCTGTGAGACCATCTTCTTTGGAACTTCTAGGGAAGATGAAGAGGAATCTGGATTGCATGGATTCTTTAATGAATATATCCCTCCCTTTGAGGCCAATGCCTTCACCAACCCATGGACTCCATACAATACTCAGAGTCATGTTGGTAAAGGACTAGCTTACATGCCTACACCCCCTATCAAGGACACTCCTCCCCAAGATAGCACAACTGACCGGCCCGCCCCTCTAAAAGGTTCTATCTCTAACCAAGCGAAAGACCTAGCCAAGGGAATTCACCAATTCTCAGGAGGAAGATTCGACATTACAAAGGTGTTAGAGAAAACCACCACCTCCATGACCTTGATGGAGGTTTTGCTAAATTGTCCTGAGCAAAATAATTCTCTTCTGAAGCTCTTGGGAAACCTAGAAGTCGTCAGTCGTCCACCCAAGACTGTCTCATTTGAGGACACCAACACAACTGTCTTTCGGGGAAATAATGAAGATCCTCTTTTCCTACTAGGCCTGAATATCCAAGGCAAAAACATACACAATTGCCTAGTAGACTCCGGAGCTTCAGGCAACATCATGCCCCTTTTTATATGCTAGAAGCTCAGATTCCATCCCACCCCATGTAATGGTGTTGTGATTTAGCTGGATAAGACTACCATGAAAATGGTGGGGTAATTGAAGAACATCCAGATACAGCTTATCCAGGACCCTAGGATAGCCAGCATAATTGACGTCCAAGTGGTGGACATCCTAGAGACTTATGGGATGTTATTAAGTTAGAATTGGTCTAAGTCCTTAAACAGATACTTTTCAACCGACTTCTCCCACTTATGGCTCCCTTGGGAAGGAGAATCAAACAAGATCCAGGTTGAAAGTGAACCCCGAATGAAGCAGGCCCTTACTGACATCGGGAGGGTTAGTGAGGTCTTCTTCTCTAAGACTTCCCCCGGGGTGTACCAAGCCTTTGAAATCCTAACATTTGATTTCACCCCTAGGGAGGATCCCATAGTTCTGCAGAGAACCCAAGACCTAGAAGAAAATCTGAGAGTTGAGGTTGACTCTCAAGGTGCCACAGCGACCCCCGCTACACTCCTATCTGGCACTTGGTGCTGAGCACACTATCAAAAACATTCAAAACTAGAGTGTGGACTCTACCTTTCCATCGCTACCTGACACATTAATGCCTTCTAGAATAGAGAATGAATATTTGATTCCCCAGGGCCCAGTGTTCCTATGGGATGCACTCCTTTGGTGCCATCTCTCTGGGAATCCCAAATTCAAACTCCTCCGGAGGTAAACCCCACCCGCACACCAATAGTTCAGGAGGAAGCTCCTCCCAAGTCTCCCAAGATCAATCTAAAGGCTACTCTCGCTCCCCAGCTCCAGACTGTGAATAACAATTTATGGACCCTTAAGTTTGATGGGTCCCGATCCAAACAAGGCTATGGGGCCAGAGTAGAATTAATCAACCTGTGAGGGAAATCCTTCCTCGCATCCTACAAACTACAGTTCAACTACACAAACAATGTTACAGAGTACGAGGATCTGCTCCTTAGACTCTTATTTGCATTAAGGAAAGGAGTCACCCACCTCCGGGATTTGGGTGATTCAGAGTTGGTTGTCAAACAGGTCTGGATTCAATATACATGTCACGATAAGAGACTGGCCGCATACCACAATCGGGTTTGGAGCCTTATTGAGGATTTTGATGCCTTTGGCATTGATCTCATTCCCCAGCGGTGGAATTATGTGTCAGATTCCCTTGTTATTTCTGCCAGCACACTTGAGCCCATGGCGGGCTCGCGACTCCAGAGATTTTTAGTTGAGATGGTCCCCACCCCATCCATTCTAGATAATGTCACCCACTTTCAGGTTTTTGAGGACAACCAGCATATCCTAGCCTTCATGGCCAATGTTGGTGTCTTTGAGAATCAGATAGTTGAAGAACAAGATCATGACGATACTGGATAGGGTGACGAAGACGATGGGATCATGGACCTACCTACTAACACCATCCCTAAGGGGATGGTCGCGGTTGAACAAATCTTTGACTTAGACCCTTGGAGCTGGGAAAAGATGTCATCTTCCTCTAAGGGAGGAAAGTTTGAAAAGGTAGACATTGGCTAGCCCAGTGAAGAGAAGATGATACACATTGGCACCTCCTACTCCCCTGAGGAGAACGAGAAGATTCTCGCGATTCTCCAAGAATACATAGACGTCATTGCATGGGGATATGAGGATTTAAAAACATATGACACATCCATTATGACTCATACTATTCCCTTGAAACCTGATGCTAATCCTTTTTGGTAGAAGTAACGACCAGTCAACCCATTTATCGAGCCTCTAATTTGCCAAAAGGTGGAAAATTTGTTGTCAGCCTGGATCATCTTTCCAATCCGGCACACTACATGGGTTGCCAATCTGGTCCCTGTGAGAAAGAAGAGCGGTGAAATTTGCCTTTGTGTGGATTTCTAAAACTTGAATAAGGCCTCCAAGAAAGACAATCACCCTATCCCCTCATTGGATGAGGTGTTACAGATAGTGAATGGATCCCAAATGATGTCATTCTTGGATGGGTACTCCAGGTATAACCAAGTCATGGTTAAGTATGAAGATAGAGAGAAAACAACATTTACCACCAAGTGGAGAACGTTTGCATACAGAAGGATGCCCTTTGGTTTGATTAACGCAGGGGCCAAATTTCAAAAGGCCATGGACATTGCATTCAAGGGCCTTGTGAATCGGTGTATAATCATCTGCATGGATGATTTGACCATCTTTTCCTGGGACAGGCGTGACCATTCTGCCCATCTCGCTCAAATCTATGAGAGATTTCGCTGGTATGGAATATCCCTCAACCCTAAGAAGTGCATATTCGGGGTCACAGAAGGGAAGTTTCTCAGGCACATTGTCTTTGAGAAGGGAATATTCATTAACCCTGAGAGAGTTGAAGCACTACTAAATTTACAGATGCCTAACAGCAAGAAAGAGATGCGGTCTTTCTTCAAAAAGATTAACTTTGTTCGGCGGTTCATCACTGGATTCACCGAGATAGTCAAACCACTCAATGAAATGATGAAAAAGGACACCAAGATTGAGTGGAGTCCTGAAGCAAAGCAGGCATTCACCCAAATCAAACTGATAATAACAAAAGCACCTGTCCTGGCTAGCCTGGACTACTCCCTTCTATTTTATATTTACTCTTTTGCTTCGCCGCATTTTGCCATGGTGATGTTGACTCAAAAGGATAAAGGGGAAGAACGACCAATAGCTTTCATGAGCTCCCCCTTTAAGAATGCTGAAGTCTAGTATTCATCGCTAGAAAAGCAGGCCTTTTCTCTTGTTCACACCGTGAGGAAATTCCAACATTACATTCTCCGGAGCAAGGTGCATGCTATTGTCCTGGACTAAGCCGTGAAGTCTCTGTTGATGTAGAGTGAGTTGGGAAAAAGATGGGGGAAATGGATGGCCATCCTCCAGGAATATGATTTATAAATGCAGCCCATGAAGATAGTCTGAGGCCAGGGACTGAGTCGAGTGATGGCAGAAGAGACTCCCCGCATAAAATGCCAAACTTACATGGTGGATTCCATCACTCGAGACCCATGGTATACCAATTTGGTATACTTACTACTGAATAAAAAATGCCCAGAGGGGTTACCTCCCAATAAACCCCATGCCCTGCAGATGAAAAGTGCTCACTTTATGATCAAAAACTCCATGCTTTACTGCAGGAACTACGAGGGAGTGTACCTCCGGTGCATTGACAAAGACCAAGCTGTGAAGATGGTTGATGAATTTCATGGGTAGTTTGGAACCAGGCATGGCTCAGCTGACATCACTGCCTATCAGATCCTTTGGGTAGGATACTATTGGGCATATATATTTAAATATGTTCACACTCACGTTCGGAGGTGCCACACCTACCAAACCACAGCACATCATGAGCGTAACCCGGCTATGCCTTTACAACCAGTCTTCAAGGCTAGGACCTTCACCCAATGGGCATTTGACTTCATCAGGGAAATCAACCCCAACTCGTCTGCCAACCACCAGTACATCCTAACTGCTACTAATTACTGCACCCGATGGTCGGAAGCTATACCTTGCAAGAATAATATAGCAGACGTGGTTATCAAATTCCTAGAAGAAAACATCATCATGAGATTTGGAATGCCCTTCGCTTTAGTATGTGACAATGGTCCAGCATTTTCTTCGGCACAATTACTCGAGTGGACCTACAATCAAAAGATCACTCTAAATTTTTTCAGTAATTATTACCCCCAGGGGAACGGTGTTGTTGAATCTACAAACAAAAATTTACTTAAAGTGATCAAACACCTGCTAGAACAGAATCCCCGGGATTGGCACCAAAAGTTGAAATTTTCCCTCTGGGTGGATCACATTCGAATCAAAGCCACCCTGGGAATGTCCCCATTCCACCTGGTTTATGGCCAGAACCCAGTATTCCCAATCAACTTATAGATCCCAATTTTGCAGTTTATGCAGGAATTCAGCAACTGGGATAACATCATGGAGGTTTGGATCCTAAATCTAGTACAAATGGAAGAATAGTGAGACATAGCCCTTGAACATTTCGTGCATCATCAAGCAGTGGTAAAATGATAGTTTGACCACAGAGCCCAATACAAGGCTTTTCAGATTTTGGACTCGGTCCTGTTGTGGGAAAAGGCCTGGGAAAAGAAAGGTAAGCACACCAAGTTCCAACGGCTCTGGCTCGGGCCATATTTAATCTCAGAAATCTACGGGGCAAATACCTACCGCCTTAGCACCATGACTGGGGAACCTGTCCTATTTCCCGTCAATGGATAGCTTCTCAAACATTATTTCAATTAAGGTAAGTGTTATTCCCTGCATCCTCATCCCTACATTTTGTGTGCAAAATGTTGGGTCCCCCATTTTTTTTGCTTTGGTTTGCTTTTTGCTTGCGGTTTTTCCTTGTCTTTCTTTTTCTTTCTTCTCTCTTTCTCTCTCCGGGGTTTTCTTCCCCGGTGTGTTGTTTTGTTTGTTGGTTTTCTCCTCCGGGATTCTGGTCCTTGAGGTTGTCTTTGTTGGAAGCCTGATTCCGGACTCCGGGATTCTTCGCTATGGTGTTCTTAAGAATATCATCACAAGGAATCCCCGAGCCCGGAGTCTGGAGGTTCCGCTCGTCTGGGAATTGCCGGAGGAGGAGGATTGCTTTACCGTGGGTATAAATAGAACTTACCTATCATTTTCACACTTACCGCGATTAAAACCTTCAAGCACTTAGAGTGAATTAAAGAGCGATTTCAAAGCAATTAGAAGGGCATTTGCAGAGAGTTAGTAATAATCAAAGCTTAACACCTTCTGTCGTTATCAGGCAAGTGCAAGCGCTTCATGGTGGTGATTCTGATAGTTTGACGACTAGGGTTGTTGTAGATTTCCCTCGATAATCCTTCCTCCTCCTCCGCCTTCTGTGTCCTCAAGTTGGTGTTTCTGCCTTCCCTCCTCCCTGTTTTGCTTCCGCTTTCTGGTTTTTCTTTGGGTTTTCTTGGTTTTGTTTGTTTTTGTTTTGTTTTGCTTCTCTGTCTTGTCTGGTCTGTGGTCTTTTGGTTTTGCCACCCGTTGGTGGGTCGGCTCTGCCAGAGGATTGTCCACCCTCTGTGTGGAGGTCATTTGTCTGTAAAGTCTGTAAATTGCGTAAATAATGTAAATGGTTGTATATATGCGTTTTGCTTTGTCTGGTCCTCCTGCGGGCGTCGACCCAGGATGTATATTCATGTATATATGTACATAGCTATATGTAACCCTTGTATATATCTCCTCATTTTCATGTATATAGCCCTTAGCTCCATGTATATCCTTTCGGGTGGCTTGACAAGCTGGTCGAGTCACCTTTGCTTCTGGTTTTCTCACCTCCAAGCTCATTTCAAGGCTGAAAACCACCTGTTTGAAACTCGGCTCTTGGCCAGTTTCAAATAGGTAGTTTTCTCTCTCCTCCATCAAGGCTATCAGGACCTCATTTATTTCCCATGTGCACAGTTACTTCCAGCCAAGTGGCTTTCCCTTTTCGCGTGTTTGGACAGTTGGCTCCGCCGTCATCGCCATCACATCCATTTAATGCCAACGCATGTGGCGCCCACGTGGGCTTGACAACTTGCTTTTTCATTCATCGTTGCTAACGGTCATTTCTTTGGGCCTCAGGTCTCTTCCCACCATCCATCATGTGTCCTTACCAAGTATGATAAAGTCCCTGGACCTGGATGTATGATATCTAAATTTTACAATATGTTTTGCTTTTCAGTTGCCTTTGCATGATACTAACTTTTCAGGAAGGCAAAACACCACGATGGTAAGTTCTCCGGATCCTGGAATAATAATTTTAATAACTGTATTCTGATGGTCATCTTGTCTCGCAAGTCCCTGGACTTCATATTCCAAACATGTCTGAAGCGTCTGCATCATCTCCACCCGAAAGCCCGGAACTGCCAACCGCAACAGAGACAAGGGCCACCACAAAGTCAAAGATGGAGAGGGCCCTGGCAAAGCTGCCCCTCACCATGAAGTTTGTACAAGATAATGAGATTGTGGGCTCAAAGATTGAGTCCAAGGTAAAACTGATGACCGACACTAGTGTTGGGACTTACGCAGAAATGTATGCCTTGGTAAAGATCATGCACATCCAGCGACAGGCTAGAGATCAATTGGGGATCAACTTCAGGAACTCTGGAATTCTCTGGGTGGCCTGTTTCCCGTGCTTCATGCAATCTCTGAAGCTTATCCTAACAATGGCGAGCCACTACAACTCTTCTGTCCGGGCCGTCATGCCCGCGCCCGCGGAACCCATAGGATACCCCACTCCACTGGTGTCTCTCGACCCAGTCACCTTCCAAGCAAGCCTGGGGATCCAACAATTCACCAAGGCCTCGGTGGTCACAAGGACTGATGCCTTGAAGTAGTTCACACAGCTGGAGGACACTGCCCGGGTATACATGAATACCCATTGGCTCAAGGTCCCAAAGAGGGACCCAAAAAGAATGAAAATAGAGATTCCCCGCTCTGAATTCAAAGAGAGCATCCAGATGGGGATGATAGCATTCGCCCGAGTCTTCGGGTAACCCACAACCCAGGAATTTGCAAAATGGATGTATTATTTCCTCCTTGGCATCGCCACCAAGGAAGGATTCTTCGACTGGGCCACCATAATTTTCAATCACGTCGATTCCGAGTTATGGCAACTGAATCAAAAGAAGAAGTTCTATATGTCTTCTTACATTTTCTAGGGCCTGGCACAACAAAGGCCCCACTCTCACAGTCTGATCACTGATGGAGTACTCGGGATGGGCCCAGTACAAAAGGCGTTGTGGGACCATTTCCCACAAATTAAATGGGAAGCCAGTTTCCCCATTTTCTGTCGAGTAAACAATGTGTTCGTTTACTACCATCTGCTTACACCAACCCGGGATGCCGGATACCGCCTGTCCACTGAGGCGATGAAATTGGTCAGTAGTTATAGACATTACTATGTTCAGTTCCAACAACACTCATACATTAGGGTCATCGGCTTCTCCGGGAAACCCTACTTGTTGCCCAGGCATTGTGGGGACGAGATCGTGCTGCTAGAATATTGCTAGCAAATAATGGAGCTGCACGCCTTCTTGGCCCTCAAGAAGGTCCCAAACATCTCGTTCCCAATCTCATGTGGGAACTACACATGCAGTCTGGCCGCCGTGAAGGAGGAAGACAATGAGTTAAAAAGCTACAACTTACAAGAATTCTATCTGGCACGAAAGAATTTTGATCCGCATGGCCGAATTGCAACGGCACTGCCCCGGGCTTCAGAGCCCCATCGAATACATATGGAGGATTTCTAGGTAGATTTCCAAGATGATGTGGAGGTGCAGAGCAGGCACTATGTCAGGATGACAGTCGAAATGATAAAGAAGCTCTGGCTCCGGAAATTCCCAGCTGACTTCTCAGACGCCGCCCCCACCGAGGATCCCTAGTATAAAGAAAAGGGGATTGACAAAAGAGCCCTTCCACTGGTAAATTGGGCAGCCCAGGAAGAGCCCATAATTGAAGACTTCACCCAGGAAGTAGTAGAGCAAAGTCACGCCTACTTCAAGAAAGTGTGCCCTGGGAGTACTCGCTGGACAGCCCAGCTGGCACCAAAGCCAACTCCACCACCAGTACCAAGATTAACCCCAGGGGCCGGGACTTCTTCGCAGGGGGCAGATAAGGGGAAGAGAATAGATACAACCCCTTCCGCACAAGAATTCCCCATACAGGAACAAATAAAACAATCGGTGGCAGCTTCCCAACAAATGAGGGAATAGTTAATTACGAAGCTGGCCACCCCACCACTAATGACCGAGCCACTTCATCCTTCTTCCTCCCCGTCATTGGCAGCCTTAATGGTCAAGGCGAAAGGGGTGGATCCACTAGAAGCAGCAGAAATAAAAGATGTGGGACCCCCTCTGGTAACTCGGAGGAAGAGGAAGCACATAAAATAGCCCAAGGCAGAACCAGCACCAGCGGCGTCCCTCCCCTGAGAAGTGGAGATTCTTTCTTCCAGTTCCCAGGAGCCAGAGAAAGAAACAGAGCCTACCGAGGTCCTGGCCAGTCCCCCTCCAGAAGAAGAATTTGATGTGTTTGTGGCCGATGATTTTGGCAACTTACCAGGGAACGATACGCAAGCAGGGGCAGAAGTCCCAAAGATAGAACTAGAAGCTACAGAATAAGAAGCCGCAGGGCAAGAGCAGCAAGAACAAAAAAAGGAGCCAGAGCTAGAGATTATCTCCGGGGCTCCAGAGATGCAAGGTCTGGGAGTGGACCAACTAAAGCTAGGTGAAAAAATGGTATCCGCTGGGGGAACCAGACCTTCGGGAATAACCATAAACCTAGCCACCACATTCTCAAGGCCACTCCCAGGGGCGACCTTCGGGCAGGTTATCACAGCGGCCCAAACTTTAAATCTGGGCCCGATGCCTCTCCTACTGCCAAAAGAGGTGCCAACAGAGGAAAAGGCCCAGGCAGAAGAAGAAGAACAAGAAGAAGAGAAACTCGAAGAAGAAATCCCCGAGGAATCCTACCAGGGTCCAGACCCAAGGCTAGATGTACAGGACCAGGCTGAGGAGATGGAGATTGAAAAGAACTTCACTGCAGAGGAAGTTGAGGCAGGGAGGGGAATGGATGAAGTTCACATTGAAGAAGAGCAACAGCCACCGGACACTGGGAGAGAATCGGGAGAAAAAATTCTGGCAGGAAGGCCGCCTCTCCCATCTTAGTGGCTGGTAGAAAGCAGAAAGAGAAAAGCTCAGTCCGCACCGGTGATTCCTCCCTCCCTAGCCGAAATGATGGCCCTAGCTCAGGCCCCGCCAAAGGAAAAGAAGGCCCAGATAGTTCATACTCTATGAACTGGGCCGGGCAGAGAGACAGTTGTCGTTGTGGCAACACCTCCCCCAGACACCGATGAAGCAACCGCAGACCCCGCAGATTACAGCATTGCGGAGGTATCCCTAGGCAAAAGGGGAAAGCAGGGAGAGGTAGATTTGCTGAAGGAGGCAGCAAGGGCAGTTGAAGCCCGATATGAAAAAGAGGCCCAGAGGCTAAGGCTAAGAAAAAAAAGAACGCAAACCTTATGGGGTTGCTTACTGAGCTGGCCAGACCCATCAATGTCGCCCCTCCAGAGACCTCTACAGCAGAAGAAATACCGCAGAGTGACATAGACTCCCTGCGAGTAATGAAGAAGAAGGCCCAAGTAGTAGACAAATGGGTCACCCTACAGATAGGAAACACCTGACATTTCCTTGCGTCCACTCTCCCAGACTTGTACACGGCCCGACAAGTTATTCACCAGGCAGAAACACTTATTGAGCAGTGGGAGAGTGACGCCAAAAATTACCAGGTGTGGAAGGTAGAGCTCGAAGAGCTCCTCACCTTGGGAGAAGATATGATTTCCGAATCCAGAATTCTGGGTGAGGAATCATTTGATTTTGTAAGGACTCAACATGCCACACTTGACCTCACATTAGAGGTAACCAAGCAACTGGTAGAGTCCTTGCAAGAGAAGGTAAACACCGTAAAATATCCTTCTAATTTATACAATTCTTATGTAATAAAGATTTCCGGGGCTGATCCCCTTAATACAGATACATATACCCCTGAAGATTCAGTTTTGGGGAGTTTTGATGAAATAATGAAATCCCGGTATCAATCTCCGAAGGGAGTAGACGGGGCCCAAATGGCAAAATTAACCAAAATGATACTTAAGGGCCATGACGCGGCAAGGATGGCGAATGAATTTAAAGAAAATGTTCCAGACCTGGAGGAACAAGTTGAGGTCGCCAAGCACAGAAGGGTCGGCCTGAAAGATATAGATGAAGATGCCATTTCCCGTCTCCTCCAGGTTTTCAACGATAATAAGCAACCTTGAGCTTTCTCCAGAGGCCGGGGAAAAACTCACATTGAGTATTCTTTATTCCTTTTGGGACGTAAGTTCCTGGAGCTCGGAGTCCCGGATCCAAAGTTTTGTATTCTTTAAAGTGATCTATGTCACGGTCCCCGAGGCCGACCGGTCACTTTCAGAGGCGGTTAATAAAGACTGTTAGAAGGTAGTTGGCCACATCAAGGGGCATTGGCTCGGCAGTTGGTTTTCTAATAGGGTGGTCTTCTCAAGGTGCCGCTTAGGAGTACACCTGGCACATTGGAGACAGGGCACCGCATTTCCCATTTATGAGGCATGTAGCCTCGGTCCCCGGGGGACCTACTTTCTTCCTTTTTCTCTTCAGCTCTCTTTTCAAAACTGATTCTTCTGATGTATCTTCTTATCTTATTCTTCTGACATGACAGACCTATTCCGTCTCTAGGTCTTTTGTAGGGTGGCGTAGGTAGTACCAGCCCCCGGATATTGTATTTTATTAGAACTTGATGTAAATAGGGTTAGGGTTAGCAAAGAGTTGTATAAATAGGCAAATCGGCCCATTTCCAAGGGTCGACGAAATTGATAATTTTGTTGTCCATAGCAATACCAAAGTAATTTTTGGTTTTAGTTGCAGAGCTCAATGCTCCAGTGTTCTGTTCTTGGTAGTTAGATGCTCCTCTGGAGCTGCTATTGTATCACGCACCAGTGCTTGCTGGACTAAATATTAATGAAGAAGGAAGAATTCTCGACAATGATGTTGTTGGCGTTCTTGCTTCTAAGTTAATGGTATTTCATGTTTTGATGTTCTTTATGTCTTTTACTCTGGTATGATAAAGTAGGTTAACAAACTCTCCACTCTTGCTACTGATAAAAATGCTAGCTGATGGTTATGTATTTCTTCGGTATTTAGTATAGTTTACCAGAGTATTGTTGATGTTCCGGACATTTCAGCATGACTATAGTTAGATGAAATACTTCTAACCCTGCAGGATCTTTTTCACTTTATTTGCTAAGTATAGAATGCTCGGGAAAACCTTACTTTGATCAAATCTCCGAAGAAGATGAGTTGAAGAAACCAGCTATCCCCCTCGAAAATAGTCTCCTCTCCCAACTGAGGCCCGCACCGTCGTGACCCGACACCCAGGTGCTTGAAGGCCCAGAGGATTTATTTCCCCCGGACAACCTTTACAGGTGGAGTTGGCCGATTTCCTTGGAACCTGGTGACAACTTATGACTGTTGGTGGACCCGGTCAGCAAAACCCCGTCAACAGAAACTGGCGCTAGAAGGAGGGCATGAACTCACCCCCTTCCAGAGATTTCAATTTTACACCTCCTAAGGGTTCCCCAAGTTGTAGTTTTAAGAGGCAATCCTTCACTGGGATTGGATCTTTCTCCCCAGCAAAATTTGAAAGAGTCCTTAGGTCCGCCCCGAATCCCAGACGATTTTTCGAACTCGATCCCCCTGTTGAAAAGAAATGAACCTTGAAAGTCCTACCAGCCACTATTGTCTGGGGATTTATCATACCGCCGAATACCCATACTTCTCAGGCAATCCCGGGAACCAGTGCCCAAACTACCCAATATATAGTTCCCCCAATGGCTACATATTTCAGAAACACCGGGTCCCCAATGGGAACTTTTTCGGGCGCAACCAATGATTTACCCTCTCACCCAGAGAAGATCTGCCCGCGATATGAGCACTTAGGCTCATGGACCGCAGAAGAACACCTACAGGCATACAAAGATGCCATGAATTGACATCGGATGTAGCATGAAGATGTTGTGACCCGTATGTTCCCCCTGTCCCTAGGACAAAGTGAGTTGAACTGGTACCTTAACTTGCCTGCCAACTCCATCAACACTTGGCAGGATATGGAGGATGCCTTCCTAGCTGCCTTTCGCGTGCATGTGGACCCAGCCTGGTCCCATCGCCAGTTCATCTCCATCCGAAAGGAATCCAATGAACCTCTTGCAGCATTCAACCACAGGTTCTAGCGCGCCCTGAAGTGGTGCACGGGCCCTTTTATCCCATCTCCAAACGTAACCATATAGACCTATCTCAATGCCATGGACCCTTTCGTTGCCACTCTCTGGAAAACCAACGCTGTGGGCGACCGGGACACTTTGGCAAAAGTCTACAACCTATCCCTAGAGCTGTCCCGCAGTCTCAACAAATCCCTGGGCGGGATTGGGCAGAGAACGCCTTTCAATATGACCCCCGAAAGAACTGCATATGCTGGGGGATACAACTCCAATCTGGCAATAGGTGCCCCCTTGATGGCGATGAATCCTCCACCACCCATGATAGACCAATAGGCACGATATGTTTACCCAGCCTAGACCCAGATGACACCGGGTTTGGAAGTCTTCCCCTGGAATTAGCCATAGCAGGTACAACAAACTCAGACACAACCATCCAGAGTGCCCTTCTTCCAGTCATCCAAGGCTGGAGGATTGCCTCCCTTGACTCTGGCTAATCCTGTTGCCTTCCTGGGAAGCCAACAACAACCATAGCTGTCACATTGTGACGCTAACACTCAGTTGACTGCCGAGGTCGAATCCCTCCAGTGAATGCTGTCCACTTTGACTATGGACATGGGTCAACTGAAGGCAGGGTCCTACGCACCCCAGAACTCAAATTTCCAGAGAGGGAATATTTACTCTGGCCAACGAAATAACAATAACGGAGGAAGAAAATTCAACAATGGATCTAGGCCCAATCAGCAATGGAATAACAACGCAAACACCAGAGGCTCACCTCTGAACCAAAACACCAACCAAAATGGTGCTGGACCATCACATTTTACGCCAGTCACAGATTTCCAGCCCATAACTAACTAGTGTAGGATACACGATACTGGTTCCCACAATGAGGTGAATTGTGCCACTTTGGAGAAGGTTATCATGATCTCCCAGCTGGATAGGCAGCAGTCGCACGACGTTACCCCTCCAGAGCCTCTTATCCAAGAAACAACCCATAGTGCCTTCACCTGTGATACCATCTTCTTCGAAACTTTCGGAGAGGATGAAGAAGAATCTAAACTGTAGGGATTCTTTGACGAATCCATCCCGCCCTTTGAGGCCAACGCCTTTACTAACCCACGAGCTCCATACAATACCCAGAGCCAGGCTGGTAAAGGACCAGCTTACGCGCCTACACCTCCTATCAAAGACAGTCCTCCTCCCCGGAATAACATAACTGATCGACCCGTACCTCCAAAAGGTCCTAGCCCTAACCAAGCGAAAGACCTCACCGAGGAAAATCACCCATTCCCGAGAGGGAGATTCGATATCATGAAGGCATTAGAGTAGACCACCACCTCCATGACCTTGATGGAGGTTTTTCTAAATTGTCTCGAGTAGAAGAAGTCCCTTCTGAAGCTCTTAGGGAACCCAAAAGCAGTTAGCCGCCCACCCAAGACCGTCTCCTTTGAAGATGCTAATGCGGCTGTCTTCTGGGGAAACAATGAGGACCCTCCCTTCCTACTAGGCTTGAACATTTACAACAAAAATATACACAACTGCTTAGTAGACTCCGGAGCTTCGAGTAACATCATGCCTTTGTCCATTTGTCAGAAGCTCGGACTCCACCCCACCCCATCTAACGGTGCAGTGATCCAGTTGGATAAGACTGCTGTAAAAATGGTGGGAGAATCGAAGAACATCCGGATACACCTTATCCAGGACCCCGGGATAGCCAGCATCATTGACATCCAAGTGGTGGACATCCCAGAGACCTACGGGATGTTACTAAGTCAGAATTGGTCTAAGTCCTTGAACGGATACTTCTCGACCAACTTCACCCATTTGTGGCTTCCATGGGAAGGAGAATCAAAAAAGATCCAGTTGAAAGTGAACCCCGGATGAAACAGGCCCTTACCGAAGTTGGGAGGGTTAATGAAGTCCTTTTCTCTGAGACTTCTCTAGGGGTGTACCGGCCTTTTGAAATATTAACATTCAATTTCATCCCCGGAGAGGATCCCATCGTGCTGCAAAGAGCACAGGACTTAGAAGAAAAGGTGAGAGTTGAAGTTAACTCTCAAGGTGCCTCAGCAACCCTTGCCACACTCTTGTCTGGCACTTGGTGCCGAGTGCACTACCAAAAACATTCAGAGCACGAGTGTGAACCATGTCTCTCGATCGCTAACCGGCAACTCGATACCTTCCGAAATGAACATACAACCGATTCCCCGGGACCCAATACTCCTATGGGATGCACTCCTTTGATGCCTTTCCCCCGGGAATCAAAAGTTGAAATGCCTCCAGAGGAAAATTCTACTTTCACGTCAGTAGTCCGGGAAGGGGACCCCAAGTCCCCCAGCAATAATCCGAAGAAAACTCCCCCTCCCCAGCCCCAGATTACAAACAATGACTTATGGACCCTTAAGTTCGATGGGTCCCGATCCAAATAGGGTTGTGGGGCTAGGGTAGAATTAATCAACCCGCGAGGGAAGTCTTTCCTCGCGTCCTACAGATTGCAGTTTAACTATACAAACAATGTCATGGAGTACGAGGCTTTGGTCCTTGGACTCTTATTTGCTTTAAGAAAAGGTATCACCCGCCTCCGGGCTCTGGGTGATTCAGATTTGATTGTTAAGCAAGTCCAGAGCCAATACACATGTCACAACAAAAGGCTAGCCGCATACCATAACCAGGCTTGGAGCCTTATCAAAGATTTTGATGCCTTTGGCATTGACCTCATTCCCTAGCGACGAAACTACATCCCGGATGCCCTTGCCGTTTCTGCCAGCACACTTGAGCCAATGGCCGGCTCACGACTCTGAAGATTTTCAGTTGAGATGGTCTCCACCCCATCCATTCTAGACAATGTCACCCATTTTCAAGTTTTCAAAGACGATCAACATATCGTGGCCTTCATGGCAAACGTTGGTGTCTTTGAGGATCAAATAGTGGAGGAACGTAACCATGACAATACTGGGCAGGGTGATGAAGACGATGGGATCATGGATTTTCCCACTAACACCATCCCTAAGGGGATGGTTGCATTAGAACGAATCTTTGACTCAGACCCTCGGACCTGTGAGAAGGTGTCATCCTCCCCTGAGGGAGGAAAGTTTGAAAAGGTTAACATCGGCCAGCCCGGTGAAGAAAAGATTATTCATATTGGTACCTCTTGTTCCCCTGAGGAAAAGGAGAAGATTCTCGCGGTTCTCCAAGAATACATCGACGTAATTTCCTGGGGTTAACAAGACTTAAAGACATATGATACATCCATCATGACCCACACTATTCCTCTGAAACATGACGCTAAGCCTTTTCGGCAAAAACAAAGACTAGTCAACCCCCTGATAGAACCTCTGATTCGTCAAGAAGTAGAAAAACTGCTGTCAGCCTGGATAATCTTCCCAATCTGGCACACTACGTGGGTTGTCAACTTGGTCCCTGTGAGAAAGAAGAATGGCGAGATCCGCCTCTGCGTGGATTTCCAAAATTTGAACAAGGCATCTAAAAAAGATAATCACCCTCTCCCTTCGTTGGATGAGGTGTTGCAGATAGTAAATGGATCTCAGATGATGTCTTTCTTGGATGGATATTCAGGGTACAACCAAGTCATGGTCAAATATGAAGACAGAGAAAAAATAGCATTCACCACTAAGTGGGGAATGTTCGCGTATAGGAGAATGCCCTTTGGTCTGATCAATGCAGGGGCTACATTTCAAAAGGCTATGGAAATTGCGTTCGAAGGCCTCGTAAATCGGTGCATAATCATCTACATGGATGATTTGACCATCTTTTCCTGGGACAGGTGTGATCATCCCACCCACCTCGCTCAGATCTGTGAGAGATGTCGCCGGTATGGAATATCCCTCAACCCCAAAAAGTGCATATTCAGGGTCACCGAGGGGAAGTTTCTCGGGCATATTGTCTCTGAGAAGGGTATATCCATAGACCCTGATAGAGTCGAAGCATTACTGAATTTACAAATGCCTGGCAGCAAGAAAGAGATGCGATCCTTCTTCGGAAAAATCAACTTTGTGCGACGATTTATTACGGGGTTCACAGAAATAGTTAAACCGCTCAATGAAATGATGAAGAAAGATGCCAAGATTGAGTGGAGTCCTAAAGCGAAGTGGGCGTTCACCCAAATTAAACAAACAATAACAGAGGCACCTGGCCTGGCTAGTCCGGACTATTCCCTTTCATTTTACATTTACTCGTTTGCTTCGCTGCATTCCACTGCGGCAGTGTTGACCCAAAAGGTTGAAGAAGAGGAACAACCAATAGCTTTTATGAGTTCCCCCTTCAAGAACGCCGAAGTCTGGTACTCACCACTAGAAAAACAAGCCTTCGCTCTGGTTCGCGCCGTGAAGAAATTCTGACATTACATTCTCTGGAGCAAAGTATATGCTATCATCCCGGACCAAGCCGTCAAATCTCTGCTGATGCAGAGTGAACTAGGCAAGAGACGGGGGAAATGGATGGCCATCCTCTAGGAATATGACGTAGAAGTGCAGCCCATGAAAATTGTCCAGGGTCAAGGACTAAGTCGGGCGATGGCAGAAGAGACTCCCTGCATAGAATGTCAGACTTACACAGTGGATTCCATTACCCAAGACCCATGGTATACCGATTTGGTATACCTGTTACTAAACAACAAATGCCCAGAGGGGTTACCTCCCCACAAACGCCGCACTCTACAGATGAAAAGCGCCCACTTCATGATAAAAAATTCCGCGCTTTACCGCAAAAACTACGAAGGAGTTTACCTCCGATGCATCGACAGGGACCAAGCTGTAAGAATAATTAATGAATTCCACAGACATTTTGGAACCGGGCATGGCTCAGCTGATGCCACTGCCCATCAGATCCTCCAGGCCAGATATTATTGGCCCTGTGTCTTCAAAGATATTTACGCTCATGTAAGGAAATGTCATACTTGTCAAACTACAGCGCATCAAGAGCGTAACCCCGCTATGCCTCTACAACCAGTCTACGAGGCTAGACCCTTTGCCCAGTGGGCATTTGACTTCATCGGGGAGATTAACCCCAACTCATCTGCCAACCACCGATACATTCTAACTACTACTGATTACTGCACTCGGTGGTCT
This sequence comes from Thuja plicata, assembly GCA_018584345.1. Lineage (NCBI taxonomy): Eukaryota > Viridiplantae > Streptophyta > Pinopsida > Cupressales > Cupressaceae > Thuja > Thuja plicata. The sequence continues at coordinate 1,306,349 of MU226970.1, read as the reverse complement.
GAGGCTATTCCTTGCAAAAACAACACGACAGACGTAGTTATCAAGTTATTGGAAGAAAACATCGTCACAAGGTTTGGAATGCCCTTTGCTTTAGTATGTGACAATGGTCCAGCATTTTCTTCAGCGCAGTTACTCGAATGGACCTACAATCGGAGGATCACTCTGAAGTTTTCCAACAACTATTATCCCCAGGGAAATGGTGTTGTTGAATCAACAAACAAGAACCTGCTTGAAGTGATCAAACATTTGTTAGAATAGAATCCCCGAGATTGGCATCAAAATTTGAAATTTGCCCTCTGGGCAGATCGCATTCACATCAAGGCTACTCTGGGAACGTCACCATTCCACCTAGTTTATGGCCAGAACCCTGTGTTCCCAGTCAATTTACAGATCCCAGTTTTACAATTTATGCAGGAATTTAACAACAGGGACAACATCGTGGAGGTTCGACTCTTGAATCTGGTGCGGATGGAAGAACAAAGGGACGCAGCCCTCGAACATTTTGCATGTCATCAAGCAGTGGTAAAATGATGGTTTGATAGAAGAGCCCAATACAAGGCTTTTCATATTTTGGACCTGGTCTTGTTGTGGGACAAGGCCCGGGAGAAGAAAGGAAAGCACACCAAGTTCCAACGGCTCTGGCTCAGACCATACCTGATCTCAAAAATCTGCGGGGCAAATACTTACCGCCTTAACACTCTGATTGGGGAACCTGTTGCATTGCCTGTTAATGGGAAGTTTCTCAAACACTACTTTGAGTAGGGGTGAGTTCATCCTAGGTTGTATTATATGTGAAGCTTTCCGCTTGTAAATATCTCTTTCAAGTGCCTCGTGTGAGGTACCCTACCTTGTAAATAGCCTTGTCAGCTGTCCTCTGGGACAGTCCCCCTTTTCGTCATTTTCATTTTCATTTTTAGTTTTCTTTCAGTCCTTGTGTTTTGTTCCGTCTTGCAGGAATTGGAATGCTTCGCATAACTCTGGCCTCTGGGGCAATGTCTATGGCACGGTGAACTTTAGAATCTATCTTTAGCACAGTGGAATCAGCCTGGTCTCCGGGGTTGTTTTACGGGTTATGGCGCATTTTGAGCAATCTCCATCGGGTGTTGTCTCTGGGAGACTGAAAATTAGTGAACACAAATAATATAAGGAACAAGTAATCGGACACGCCGGGGGTAGATCGGCTGTACTGATTGGTTGACCCACGTCTAAAAATCTAAAGAAAATGCTCCCGGGGTCTGGAGTTTTATCCTCTCTTCAAACATCTGAGTATAGGTGGATAGGTGAAATAAGTACTGCCATTAAAATTAGCTAAGCTTAAGCTTAATGGTGAAAGAAGTACCGCCTTCCCCACCCAGAAACAAATAAAATAGTAAAAGATGCGGGACGAAACTCTGGTCTCCGGGGGAAGTAATCAGATTGATCACTGGTTCGATGTAATTAGTACCTCTTCTCTATTCCTCCCAGAGGTCATCGGCTTGATTTCCTTCCTAAGCACACATGAAACCACTGATGAAAGGCTACGGACTGACTCCTGTGAGGTCGGGTTCTATCAGATATACTGCTCCCTGCTTGTCAAATGCTTCGGTCGGCAGCTTGTTCCAGTTGTGCTAACCATAGATTCTATGGTTCTCAAATACGCTAAGGTATTCATCCTAGATAGTCGCCATTTGTTATGCCCTGCATCCCCATCCCTACATTTTTTGTGCAAAATGTTGGGTCCCCCCTTTTTTTGCTTTAGTTTTCTTTTTTCTTGTGATTTTGCCTTGTCTTTCTTTTTCTTTCTTCTCTCTTTCTCTCTCCGGGGTTTTCTTCCCTGGTGTGTTGTTTTGTTTGTTGGTTTTCTCCTCCGGGATTCTGGTCCTGGAGGTTGTCTTTTTTGGAAGCCTGATTCCAGACTCCGGGATTCCTCGCTATGATGTTCTTAAGAATATCATCACAAGGAATCCCCGGGCCCGGAGTCTGGAGCTTTCGTTCGTCTGGGAATTTCCGGAGGACGAGGATTGCTTTGTCACGGGTATAAATAGAACTTACCTATTATTTTCACACTTACCGCGACTAAAACCTTCAAGCACTTAGAGAGAATTAAAGAGCGATTTCAAAGCAATTAGCAGAGCATTTGCAGATAGTTAGAAATAATCAAAGCTTAACACCTTATGTCGTTCTCAGGCAAGTGCAAGCGCTTCGTGGTGGTGATTCTGATAGTTTGATGACTCAGGTTGTTGCAGAGTTCCCTCGATAATCCTTCCTCCTCCTCCGCCTTCTGCACCCTCAGGTTGGTGTTTCTTCCTTCCCTCCTCCCTGTTTTGCTTCCGCTTTCTGGTTTTTCTTTGGGTTTGCTTGGTTTTATTTGTTTTTGTTTTGTTTTGCTTCTCTGTCTTGTCTGGTCTGTGGTCTTCTGGTTTTGCCGCCCGTTGGTGGGTCAGCTCTGCCAGAGGATTGTCCGCCCTCTGTGCGGAGGTCATTTGTCTGTAAAGTCTGTAAATTGCATAAATAATGTAAATGGTTGTATATATGCATTTTGCTTTGTCTGGTCCTCCCGCGGGCGTCGACCCGGGATGTATATTCATGTATATATGTGCATAGCTGTATGTAACCCTTGTATGTATCTCCTCATTTTCATGTATATATCCCTTGGCTCCATGTATATCCTTCTGGGTGGCTTGACAAGCTGGTCGAGTCATCTTTGCTTCTAGTTTTCTGGCCTCTAAGCTCGTTTCAAGGCAGAAAACCACCTGTTTGAAACTCGGCTCTCGGCCGGTTTCAAACAGGTAATTTTCTCTCTCCTCCATCAAGGCTATCAGGACCTCATTTATTTCCCATGCATGCAGTTACTTCCAGCCAAGTGGCTTTCCCTTTTCATGCGTTTGGACAGTTGGCTCCGTCGTCATCGCCATCACATCCATTTAATGCCAACACACGTGGCGCCTACATGGGCTTGACAACTTACTTTTTCATTCATCATTGCTAACGGTCATTTCTCTGGGTCTAGGGTCTCTTCCCACCATCCATCATGTGTCCTTACCAAGTATGATAAAGTCCCTGGACCCGGATATATGATATCTAAAGTTTACAATATGTTTTGCTTTTCGGTTGCCTTTGCATGATACTAACTTTTCAGGAAGGCAAAACACCACGGTGGTAAGTTCTCCGGATCCCAGAATAATTATTTTAATAAGTGTATTCTAATGGTCATCTTGTCTCGCAGGTCCCTGGACTTCATATTCCAAACATGTCTGAAGTGTCCGCATCATCTCCACCCGGAAGCCCAGAACTGCCAACCGCAACAGAGACTAGGGCCACCGCAAAGTCAAAGATGGAGAGGGCCCTAGCAAAACTGCCCCTCACCATGAAGTTTGTACAAGCTAATGAGATTGTGGGCTCAAAGATTGAGTCCAAGGTAAAACTGATGACCGAAACCAGTGTCAGGACTTGGGTAGAAATGCAAGCCTTGGTAAAGATCATGCACATCCAGCGATAGGCTGGAGATCAATTGGCGATCAACTTTGGGAACTCTGAAATTCTCCAGGCGGCCTGTTTCCCATGCTCCGTGCAATCTTCAGAGCTTATCCTAACATTGGCGAGCCACTACAACTCTTATGTCCGGGCCGTCATGCTCGTGCCCGCGGAACCCACAGGATACCCCACTCCACTGGTGTCTCTCGACCCAGTCACCCTCCAAGCAAGCCTGGGGATCCCACAATTCGCCAAGGCCTCAGTGGTCACAAGGACTAATGCCTTGAAGTAGTTCACACAGCTGGAGGATGCTGCCCGGGTATACATGAATACCCATTGGCTCAAGGTCCCAAAGAGGGACCCAAAAAGAATGAAGATAAAGATTCCCCGCTCTGAATTCAAAGAGAGCATCCAGATGGGGATGATAGCATTGGCCCGGGTCTTCGGGAAACCCTCCACCCAGGAATTTGGAAAATGGATGTATTATTTCCTCCTTGGCATCACCACCAAGGAAGGATTCTTCGACTAGGCCACCATAATTTCCAATCACGTCAATTCCGGGTTCCGGCAACTGAATCAAAAGAAGAAGTTCTATATGTCTTCTTACATTTTCTGGGCCCTGGCGCAACAAAGGCCCCACTCTCACAGCCTGCTCACTGATGAAGTACTTGGGATTGGCCTGGGACAAAAGGCGTCGTGGGACCATTTCCCACAAATTCAATGGGAAGCCAGTTTCTACCAAGTAAATGACGTGTTCATTTACTACCATCTGCTTACACCAACCCGGGATGCCGGATACCGCCTGTCCACTGAGGCGATGAAATTGGTCAGTAGTTATGGGCATTACTATGTTCAATTCCAACAGCACTCATACATTAGGGTCACTGGCTTCTCTGGGAAACCCTACTTGTTGCCCAGGCATTGTGGGGACAAGATCGTGCTGCTGGAATATTGCCGGCAAATAATGGAGCTGCACACCTTCTTGGCCCTCAAGAAGGTCCCAAACATCTCATTCCCAATCTCATGTGGGAACTACACATGCATTCTGGCTGTCGTGAAGGAGGCAGATAATGAGTTAAAAAGCTACAACTTACAAGAATTCTATCTAGAGCGAAAGAATTTTTCTCCGCATGGCCGAATTGCAACGGCACTACCCCAAGCTTTAGAGCCCCATCGAATACATATGGAGGATTTCTGGGCAGATCGCCAAGATGATGTGGAGGTGCGGAGCAGGCACTATGTTAGGATGACAGCCAGAATGATGTAGAAGCTCTGGCTCTAGAAATTCCCAGCCGACTTCTCAGACGCCGCCCCCACCAAGGATCCCCAGTACAAAGAAAAGGGGATCGACAAAAGAGCCCTTCCACCGGTAAATTGGGCAGCCCAGCAAGAGACCACAATTGAAGACTTCACCCAGGAAGTAGTAGAGCGAAGTCACACCTACTTCAAGAAAGTGTGCCCCGGGAGTACTCTTCGGACAGCCCAGCCGGCACCAAAGCCAACTCCACCACCAGTACCAAGATTAACCCAGGGGGCTGGGACTTCTTCGCAGGGGGCAGATAAGGGGAAGAGAATAGATACAACACCTTCCACCAAAAAAGTCCCCATACAGGAACAAATAAAACAATTGGTGGCAGCTTCCCAGCAAATGAGGGAACAGTTAATTACGAAGCTGGCCACCCCACCACTGATGACTGGGCCACTTCGTCCTCCTTCCTCCCCATCATTGGCAGCCTTAATGGTCAAGGCGACGGGGGTGGATCTGCTAGAAGTAGCAGAAATAAAAGATGCGGGACCCCCTCTGGTAACCCAGAGGAAGAGGAAGCACATAAAATAGCCCAAGGCAGAACCAGCGCCAGCGGCGTCCCTCCCCCGGGAAGTGGAGATTCTTTCTTCCAGTTCCCCAAAGCTGGAGAAAGAAATAGAGCCTGCCGAGGTCCCAGCTAGTCCCCCTCTAGAAGAATAATTTGATGTGTTTGCGGCCAATGATTTTGGCAACTTACAGGGGGACGATACGCAAACAGGGGCAGAAGTCCCAGAGATAGAACCAGAAGCTGCAGAAGAAGAAGCTGCAGGGCAAGAGCAGCAAGAACAAGAAAAGGAGCCAGAGTCAGAGATTATCTCCAGGGCTCCAGAGATGCAAGGTCTAGGAGTGGACCAACTAAAGCTAGGTGAAAAAATGGCATCCGCTGGGGGAATCGGACCTTCAAGAATAACCGTAAACCCAGTCACCACATTCCCAAGGCCACTCCCGGGGGCGACCTTCGGGCAGGTTATCACAGCAGCCCAAACTTTAACTCTAGGCCCGACACCTCCCCTACTACCGAAAGAGGTGCCAACAGAGGAAAAGGCCCAGGCAGAAGAAGAAGAACAAGAAGAAGAGCAGCTTGAAGAAGAAATCCCCGAGGAAGCCTACCAGGGTCCAGACCCAAGGCTAGATGTACAGGACCAGGCTGAGGAGATGGAGATTGAAAAGAACATCGCTGCAGAGGAAGTTGAGGCAGGGAGGGGAATGGATGAAGTTCACATTGAAGAAGAGAAACAGCCACCGGACACTGGGAGAGAATCAGGAGAACAAATTCTGGTAGGAAGGCCGCCTCTCCCACCTTAGTGGCTGGTAGAAAGAAGAAAAAGAAAAGCTCAGTCCGCACCGGTGATTCCTCCCTCCCTGGCCGAAATGATGGCCCTATTTCAGGCCCCGCCAAAGGCAAAGAAGGCCCAGATAGTTCATACTCTACGAACTGGGCCGGGCAGAGAGACAGTTGTCATTGTGGCAACACCTCCCCCAGACGCCGATGAAGCAACCACAGACCCCGTAGATTACAGTGTTACGGAGGTATCCCTAGGCAAAAGAGGAAAGCAGGGAGAGGTAGATTTGCTGAAGGAGGCAGCAAGGGCAGTTGAAGCCCGATATGAAAAAGAGGCCCAGAGGCTCAAGGCTGAGAAAGAAAACAACACAAACCTTATGGGGTTGCTTACTGAGCTGGCCAGACCCATCAATTCCGCCGCTCCAGAGACCTCTACATCAGAAGAAATACTGTAGAGTGATATAGAATCCCTGCGAGTAATGAAAAAGAAGGCCCAAGCAGTAGACGAATGGGTTGCCCTACAGATAGGAAACACCCAGTATTTCCTTGCATCCACTCTCCTGGATTTTTACATGGCCCGACAAGTTATTCACCAGGCAGAAACACTTATTGAGCAGTGGGAGAGTGACGCCAAAAATTACCAGGCGTGGAAGGTAGAGCTCGAAGAGCTCCTCACCTTGGGAGAAGATATGATTTTCGAATCCAAAATTCTGGGTGAGGAATCATTTGATTTTGTAAGGACTCAGCACGCCAGACTTGACCTCACATTGGAGGTAACCAAGCAACTGGTAGAGTCCTTGCAAGAGAAGGTAAACACCATAAAATATCCTTCTAATTT
>MU226970.1:1255849-1299420 GCA_018584345.1 Thuja plicata | reverse complement strand
GGACTCAGCACGCCAGACTTGACCTCACATTGGAGGTAACCAAGCAACTGGTAGAGTCCTTGCAAGAGAAGGTAAACACCATAAAATATCCTTCTAATTTATACAATTCTTATGTAATAAAGATTTCTGGGGTTGATCCCCTTAGTACAGATACATATACCCCCTAAGATTCAGTTTTGGGGAGTTTTTATGAAATAATGAAATCCCGATATCAATCTTCGGAGGGAGTAGACGGGGCGCAAATGGAAAAATTAACCGAAATGATACTTAAGGGCCATGACGTGGCAAGGATGGTGGATGAATTTAAAGAAAATATTCCAGACCTGGGGGAACAAGTTGAGGTCGCCAAGCACAGAAGGGCCAGCCTGAAAGATATAGATGAAGATGCCATTTCCCATCTCCTCCAAGCTTTCAATGATAATAAGCAACCTTGAGCTTTCTCCGGAGGCCGGGGAAAAACTCACATTGAGTATTCTTTATTCCTTTTGGGACGTAAGTTCCCAGAGCTCAGAGTCCCAGATCTAAAGTTTTGTATTCTTTAAAGTGATCTGTGTCCCGGTCCCCGAGGCTGACCGGTCACTTTTAGAGGTGGTTAATAAAGACTGTCAGAAGGTAGTTGGCCACATCAAGGGGCGTTGGCTCGGCAGTTGGTTTTCTGATAGGGTGGTCTTCTCGAGGCGCCGCTCAAGAGTACACTTGGCACATTGGAGACAGGGCACCACATTTCCCATTTATGAGGCATATAGCCTCGGTCCCCGGGGGACCTACTTTCTTCCTTTTTCTCTCCTGCTCTCTTCTCAAAACTGATTCTTCTGATGTATCTTCTTATCTTATTCTTCTGACATGACAGACCTATTCTATCTCCAGGTCTTTTGTAGGGTGGCGTAGGTAGTACCAGCCCCAGGATATTGTATTTTATTGGAACTTGATGTAAATAGGGTTAGGGTTAGCAAAGAGTTGTATAAATAGGCAAATCGGCCCATTTCTAAGGGTCGGCGAAATTGATGATTTTGTTGTCCATAGCAATACCAAAGTAATTTCTGATTTTAGTTGCAGAGATCAATGCTCCAGTGTTTTGTTCTTGGTAGTTAGATGCTCCTCTGGAGCCGCTATTATATCACGCACCAGTGCTTGCTGGACTGAATATTAATGAAGAAGGAAGAATTCTCGACAATGACGTTGTTGGCATTCCTGCTTCTAAGTTAATGGTATTTCATGTTTTGATGTTCTTTATGTCTTTTACTCTGGTATGATAAAGTAGATTAACGAACTCTCCACTCTTGCTACTGATAAAAATGCTAGCTGATGGTTATGTATTTTTTTGGTATTTAGTATAGTTTACCAGAGTATTATTGATGTTCCATAAATTTTAGCATGACTATAGTTAGATGAAATACTTCTAACCCTACAGGATCTTTTTCTCTTTATTTGCTAAGTATAGAACGCTCGGGAAAACCTTACTTTGATCGAATCTTCGGAGAAGATGAGTTGAAGAAACCAGCTATCCCCCTTGAAAACAGTCTCCTCTCCCAACCGAGCCCCGCACCGTCATGACCCAACACCCAGGTGCTTGAAGGCCCGGAGGATTTATTTCCCCCGGACAACCTTTGCACGCGGAGTTGGCCGATTTCCCAGGAACCTGGTGACAACTTATGACTGTTTGCGGACCTGGTCAGCAAAAACCCATCAACAGTAAGTTGCCCAAAATTGTATTTTTATGTAAAGTCCTTCACTTGTAAATATTTCTTTCTTGGTGCCTTGTTGGGAGGTACCTTGCCTTGTAAATAGCCTTTTTGGTTGCCCTCCGGGGCAGTCCTTTTCTTGGTGGTTTTCATTTTCATTTCTTGTTTTCTTTTCAGGTTCTTGAATTTTGTTCTCTCTTGTGAGGATTGGAATGCTTCACATAAACTCTGGTCTCCGACATGATGTCTATAGCATGGTGAACTTAAGGATCTGTCTTTAGCATGGTGGAATCGGTCTGGTCTCTAGAGCTATTTTATGGGTTTGGTGTTTCATTTTGAGCAATCTCCATCGGGTTTATTTGCAGAAGTCTGGCAATCAGTGAAATAAAGATAAGGAACAAGTAATTGGACACACTAAGGGTAGATCAGTTGTACTAGTTGGTTGACCCAAGTCTAAACTTTTAAAAAAAATTCTTTTCAGGTCCAGAGTTTTATCCCCTATTCAACATATGAAATAGGTGGAAGGGTTAAAGAAGTACCGCCATTAAAATTAGCTAAGCTTAAGCCTGATGGTGAAAGAAGTACCACCCTCCCACCCAGAAATGCATAAAACAACAATAAAAGGGAAGCGGGATGAAGCTCTGGTCTCCGGGAGAAGTAAGAAAATCTGATGACTTTGTGGTTTGATGTAATTAGTGCCTCTTCTCTACTCCTCCTAGAGGTCATCAGCTTTATTTCCTTCCAAAGTACACACTCCACCACTGATGAAAAGATCATGGACTGGATCCCGCGTGACTGGATTTTTCTTATACATGTCACTCTTTGCCTATAAGATACTTCAAGTAACGACTTGTTCCAGTTTTTGTTAACTAGAGATTCTATAGTTCTCAAATGCACTAAGGAATTTGTCCCAGATAGTTACCATTTGTTATTTCCTGCATCCTCGTCCCTACATTTTATGTGCAAAATGTTGGGTCCCCCTTTTTTTTGCTTTCTTCTTTTGGCTCTTGCCTTGTCTTTTCATTTGTTTTCTTTGTTTTCCTTCTCTGGGGTTTTCTTCCCCATGGTGTTGTTCTCTTTTTTTGGTCTCTCATGACTTCGGGACCCGGTCCCAGAGTTGGTCATCCTTTGTCGGGAGCCGGATTCTAGACTCTGATATTTTTCTCCACGATGTCTTCTTTTCGTAAGATGGTATCATCACATGGAATCCCCAGGCCCGGAGTCTGGAGGTCTGTCTGTCTGGAGTTTGCAGAAGGAAATGTGACTTGCTTTTTACCGTGGGTATAAATAGAAGTTACCTATCATTTTCACATTTATCGCGATTAAACACTTAGGCAATCAAAGTGATTTCAAAGTGATTTCAGAGTGATTTGCAGCAATTTAGCGATAATCCAGTGATAATCATTCCGAGCGTTTCTGAGCTATTGTGAGTGGTTTGTGGTGGCAAGTTGTGATCGTTTGGTGGTTGAAGTTAATGCAGAGCTTTTGCAGAGGCTTCCTTTCCTTTCCTTTCTTCATTTTAAGGTTGGTGCCTCCTCTCCCTTTTGCTTTCTTTCTAGTTTTGTGGGTCTTGTGTTGTCTCATTTTGTTGTCTGTCTTGCATTTCTTTTTGGTTTGCCACCCATTGGTGGGTCAGCTCTACCAAAGGGTTGTCCGCCCTCTATGTGGGTGTAATCTAGTCTGTAGATGGTGTAGAAAGTTGTAAATATTCTATGCATTATCTAGTTTTTGTAAAGTTTTCTCTGCATTGTTTATATATGTGTATATTTGTTGTATATCCTTCCAGTCTGCATGTATATATCCTTCATCTTTGATGTATATTCCATATGTATCCTACTTGGTAGCCTAGCAAGCTCGTCGTGCTGCATCTGTTGCTAGTTTTTAGTCCACGAGCTTGCTCTATGTAGGATACCACCTGTTTGAAACTCAGCTCTTAGCCAATTTCAAATAGGTGGTTTTCTCTCTCCTCCGTAAACCAGCCTGACCTTCATTTATGTCCCATGCGCGCATTTAAATTTGTCCAAGTGGCCTTCACTTTTCATGCATTTAGATAGTTGGCTCCACCGTCATCACCATAACTCCCATTTATTACTCACCCACGTGGCGGCCATGTGGGTCTGACGGCTCACTTTTTGTACACCTCTACCAACAATTACTTCCCTGGGCTATGGGTCTCTTGCCATCACTCATCCTATGTCCTCTTTTTGCTAAGTATGAAGAAACCCCCAGACCCAGATGATTAGTTAAATTTCTCAGCTTGCAAAATATATGTATGCTTTTCAGAGTTTTGAATGAAGCTAACTTTTTCAGGGGAAGCAAACACCACAATGGTAAGATCTCCAGACCCTAAAATATTTATTTACCTATGGGGTCTGACGGTCACCTTGCCTTGCAGGTTTTCAGAGCAGAAAAATTTGCAAATATGTCAGAAGCTTCCACATCCTCACCACCTAAAATTCTGGAACTACCCTCTACGGCAAGTACCAAGGCGGTAGTTAGATCTAAGTTGGAAAAGGCCCTGGAGAAATTGCCTATGAGCCTAAAGTATGTAAAGGATGGATTCATTGCAGGCTCCAAGATCGAGTCCAAAGTCTAGTTTATCACTGACACCAGCGTTGGAACATGGCTAGAATTGCAGGCCTTGGTAAAAGTTATGTACATTCAGCGACAGGCCAGAGATCCTTTGGCCATTCAAATTGGAAACTCTGGGATTCTCAAGGTGGCTTGTTTCCCATGCTCTGTGCAGTCACCAGAGCTTATTCTCACACTTTCAGCACACTACAACACATCTATCTAGACTATTATGCTCGCAGCCCCAGAGCCAACAAGGTACCCTACTCCCAATGTGTCCCTCGATCCTGATACCTTCCATAGGGGCTTGGGGATCCCCCAATTTGAAAAACCAACCATAGTCACCCGGTCAGATGCCTTGGCCCAATTCACTCAGTTGGAGGAAGCGACCTGTATATACATGAACAATCATTGGCTAAAGACCCTGAAGAGGGATCCCAAGAGGATGAAGCTGGAAATCCCCAGGGCCAAATTTAAAGAAAGCATCCAAATGGGGATGATAGCCTTATGACGGGTCTTTGAACAATAGCATGCCTAAGAATTCTCCAGGTGGATGTACTACTTTTTGCTAGGTATCAGCACGGGCAAGGAGTATTTTGACTAGGCTGTCATAATCTCCAACCATGTGGACTCCCAGTTCCTCCAACTAGCCAAGAAGAAGAAGTTTTATATGACTTCTTATGTTCTCTGGGGCCTAGCACAACAACGGCCCCACACCAATGGGTTACTCACAGAGGGTGTGCTCGGGATTGGCCCAGGATAGAGGGCCCCTTGGGACCACTTCCCATAGATACAATGGGAGGCCAGCTTCCCCAGTTTTTACTGGGTAAATGATGCCTTCATTTACTACCAACTGCTCACACCCACCCGGGATGCAAGATATCGCCTATCTACTGAGGCAATGAATTTGGTCTGGAGTTATAGACATAATTATATACAATTTTAGCAACATACTTATATAACAGTGACTGGCTTCTCTGGGAAGCCCTACTTGTTACCCAAACATTGCGGGGACAAGATAATCCTCCTAGAATATTGCAGGCAAATAATGGACCTACACGCCTTCTTCGCCTTGAAGAAGGTAACAAATATTTCATTCCCAATCACTTGTGAGAATTATTCATGTAGTTTGGCCACCGTAAAAGAGGCGGATAATGAGATTAAGAGATATAGCCTGGAAGAATTTTACTTAGCGCGGAAACATTTTGATCCGCATGGCAAGATCGCAGTGGCACTTCCCCGGGTATCAGAGCCCCACCAATATCATATACAAGACTTCTGGGAAGATTGCCAGGATGACGTAGAGATCTAGGGGTGGCATTATGTCAGGATGACCGCAGGAATGATGGAAAGATTAAAACTCCAGAGATTCCTGGAAGATTTCTCAGACACTAGTTCCATGGTAGATCCCCAGTACAAGGCAAAGGGGATCGATAAATTGGCCCTTCCACCAGTGAACTGGGATGCCCAGGAGCGGCCCATGATTGAAAAATTCACTCGCAATATAGTGGAACATAGCCACCTCTATTTTAAAAATGTGTGCCCTGGGAGCGTCCACCGGGTGGCCCAGCCAATACCAAAGTTATCTCTGGGGGCCGGCACTTCCTCACAAGGAGTAGATAAACGAAAAGGGGTAGACACAACTCCTCCTGTGCAAGAAGTCCCCATTAATGAACAAATAAGGCAATCAGTAGCAGCCTCTCAGCAAATGCAGGAGAAGCTAATCATGAGGTTGGCTACCTTGGTGCTTATGGCCAGACTAATTCATCCTCCATCCTCCCCTTCACTAGTAGCCTTGATGGTTAAGGAAACAGGGGTGGATCCGGTGGAGCAAGAAGCAATAAGAGATGCAGGGCCGCCCTTGATCACTAGGAGGAAAAGGAGGCTTGACCTGAAGCCCAAGAAGGAGTTAGAGTTGGGGATGCCCCAGACTCCACAAGTTGAGATCCTTTCTTCTAACTCCCCGGAGCTAGAAAAGGAACCAGAACCTACTGATGTCCCAGACAACCCTCCTCCACAGGATGAGTTTGATGATGTTTCTGCAACTGATGAGTTTGATGATGTTTTCGCAACCGATGAGCCACCATGTTCCAAGTGCCACTCCTTGAAGCGACCTTTGGGAAAGTAATAACCGCAGCCCAAATGTTAAATCTTGGCCTAATACCTCCCCCATTGCCAAAGGATATACCAGAAGAAGAAGAAATCTTGGCAACATAGGCCGAAGAACAAGGAGAACAACAAGAGGAGGAAACCCCCAAGACAGCCAATGAAGGTCCAGATGATGCTAAAGATACAGAGGACAAGGCAAAGGAAATAAATTTCATCGAGGTAAATATTGTTGATGAGACCCAAGATAAAGAGAAAGGGGCAGGAGAAACTCACACGACTGAGGAGGAACAACAACAGGACATCAGGGAAGAACTGAAAGAATAGATTTTGGTAAATAAGCCACCCCTGCCGCCTTAGTGGTTGGTTGAAAGAAAGAAAAGAAAAGCTTCATCCACCCCCAGAGCTCACCTCTCCCTAGCCAAAATGATGGCTCAGGTCCAAGGCCCACCAAAGGCCAAGAAAGCCCAGAGGGTTCATACTCTTCGAACCGGGCTGGGAGGAGAAACAATTGCCATTGTTGTAACACCTCCCCCAGACACTGATGAGGCAACTGCCAAGGCTGGATATTATGATATCATAGAGATATCACTGGGAAAAAGAGGAAAATAGGGTGAAGTGAACCTATTAAAAGAGGCGACCATAGCTATGGAGGCCCGATATGAAAAGGAGTCCAAAATTCTCAAAGCGGAAAAGGAAAAGACAGTGAACCTTATGGGATTTCTTACTGAGTTGGCCTGGCCTATTAGTACCATTCCTCCTAAGGCCTCCACATCTAATGCGCCATTACCAATGAGCGGCATTGACTCCCTATGAGCAATGAAGAAGAAGGCCCAAGCGGTCGATGAGTGGGTCGCTCTGCAGGTAGGAAACACCTCGCACTTCCTATTATCCACCCTCCCAGATTTATATGTAGCCTGACATGTTCTACATCAGGTGGAAACTATCTTTAACATATGGGAGGGTGATATGGAAAACTACGAGGCATGGAAGGTAGAAATAGAAGAGCTCCTCAGCCTTGGGGAAGAGATGATCTCTGAGTCCGAGATTCTTGGAGAAGAATCATTCAATTTAGTGAGGATCCAGCACTCCAGAATTGACCTCACATTGGAGGTACTCAAGCAACTGGTAGGGGTTCTACATGAAAAGATCAATGCAGTTCAGTATTCTTCAAGTATGTACAAGGCATTTGTCACAAAGGTCTCTAGAGCTAACCTATTCAGCACTGACACATGCACTCTGGAGGAGTACATTTTGGGTAAGTTTGATGAATTAGTGGAGTCCATATATCAATCCCCGAAGGGACTGGACAGGACTCAAATGGTGAGATTAACTTGCATGATCCTTAGTGGCCACAATGCAGCAAAAATGGCCGATGAGTTCAAGAGTAATGTTCCAGAGCTGGGAGAACAGATTGAGGCGGCTAAGTACCAGCGGTCTTTCCTCAAAGAGATTGATGAGGATGGAATCTCCTGCCTCCTCCAAACCTTCAATGACAACAAGCAACAATAAATTTTCTCCAAAGGCCGAAGAAAACCCAAAAATTTTGTATTCTTTATTCTTTCGGAACGTAAGCTCCCGGATCCCGGAGTCCCAGCTCCTAAATTTTTCATTCTTTCGAGTGATCCGTGTCCCAGTCCCTAAGGCCAACTGGTCACTTTCAAAAGTGGTTAATAAAGACTATCAGAAGGTAGTTGGCTACATCGAGAAACGTCAGATCAATAGTTGGTTTTCTGACAGATGGTCTTCTCGAGGCGCCGCTTTGGGTATACACCTGGCACATTGGAGACAGGGCACCGCATTTCCCATTTATGACACATGTAGCCTCGATCCCTAGGGAATCAGATTTCTTCCTTCTCTTTCCCATCTCTCTTCTCAAGGCTGATTCTTCCACTCCACCTTCTTGTCTCATTCTTCTGACATGTCAGGCCTATTCCATCTCAAGGTCTTTTGTAGGGTGGCGCAGGTAGTACCCGCCCCCGGATAATATATTCTATTGTATAGTGTAATGTAAAATAGGGTTAGGGTTAGGGTTAGATGAAAATGTGTATAAGTAGTAAGTCCGGCCCTATTTTAAGGGTCGGCAAAATTGATGATTTTGCAGTCCATAGTAATAGAGAAGCAGTATTTTCATTCCTATTGCAGAGCTCAATGCTCCTTGGTCTTCAAGCATTCAGTAGTTAGATACTCCCTTGGAGCCACCATTATTTCATGCACCAGTGCTGGCTGGAAGAAATATTAATGAAGAAGAGATGGTTCTTGCAATGATTTTTTTGGCATTCAATCTTCTGAGTTAATGGTATTTTATGTTTTATGTTCTTCATGTCTTCTGCTCTGATACTTCAAATAGATTAACGACCTCTTTTCCCTTGCTACTGATGAAATATTAACTGATGATTGTGTACTTCTTTGGTATTTAGTGTAGTGTATTAGAGCATTATCATTGTATTGAATGTTTAGACATAACTATAGGTAGATGAAACACTTCTAACCCTACAAGATCTTTTCAATTTATTTGCTAAGTGTAGAATGCTTGGAGAGACCCCACTTTCTTGAATCTCTGAAGATAATGAGTTGAAGAAACCAGCTATCCCCCTTGAAAATAGTCACATCTCCCAACCGAGCCCCGCACCATCATGACCTAACACCCAGGTGCTTGGAGGCCTGGGGAATCTCATTTCCCTAGATAACCTTTGCAGGCGGAGTTGGCCGGTACCCCGATACCCGGTGACAACTTATGACTGTTGGTGGACCCGGTCACCAAAGTCCCATTAACATGATTCACCCCTCCCCTCTCAGTACACACTTCCCATTAATTCCAATAGATCTTCTCTATGTATCAAACTTGTTTCCATCATTGAAGGCCTAAAAAGGATTTTTCTATCAAGAAAAGAGATACACACACATTTACATTCATCCAAGTATTTTTTTCTTTTTCTCAATCAAGCATTGTGACAAACTATAACATCCATCACATGAGGTTTTCTCTTCCATGATTTCCTTTTGGTTTTTTGTGTTAAGTCAAAAGTTATTGCATGAACATATTTGATCACATTCAAATAATCATTTTCATTTCCAAGGTATGACATATTGTAGTTTTTAGATCTAGCCTCTTCTATATGACAACACACTTTCGTTTCCTTTATTTAATTTCAAGGTTTATTCCAAACAGGGTTTCACTAAGGCAAATCCCTTTATCCAGCCTTCTTCCTTTTTTTCTATGTCTAGGTGAAGGTGGCACAACTGTCAAAAAGTTTTTAGAAAGTACAGGTTCTTTTAGGAAGACTCCAACTAGATTTGTGAAAAACAGCTGGGTATAGAACACCCCAGGCTTTTTGTTCCCAGTAACAAAATGCCCAAGAATTTTTATATCTATAAAATATCTCTCAGATTTAGATCATAGGTTAGTATAGTCTTTGGGATCCCATTTCAAGTCATTTTAGCTATTTGTCTATTTTTTGTCAATTTGTACTTCTTGAATCTTGTCATTTTTTCCTCTAAATCATCTCAATCAATTCATTATTGTGAAGGTGTTGGCATCTGATGAATATGATCATATGCTAGATCATGTGATGAATGATTTAGTGTTTTCATTGCTATAAATAAGTCTTCTAGGTTGATTTAATCCATTATACTAGTGATGAAGGTGACTTCATAAGGATTTGTCTAAGTATCCAGTGTATCAGTGATAATACAGTCAGTCATGGTAAATTCAGTTTGCATTGTTAATTCTAAGGATTCATATAGTGTGGTCTGACTGGAAGTATCTACAGAATTAGTTTTTCCTATCTCTATTATTGCATAAGATGATTCAATGTACAGGAAGAAATTTGATGCAAACACCAATAATATTCAGAAAGAACAAAGAACAGTCAAACTGGTCTATTCAACTTGAATAAATTGATTCAGCAGTGAAGTCAAAGTCAAAGATTGATTAGTTTAAGTATTGAATTATTGAGTTTTGACATTGTACATTACAATTTCCTATGTTGGAATTATTGGTTATGAGTTTTGATTGGGATTTTGAGGCAGACTCAGGTAACATGTTTTAGGGTTATTCCACTGACCTAAATGTGTTTATAAGATATGAAGTTGTTAAGACAATTTTTTTTGTTGTTGTGATGATTGTGGTAGTTGAAGGTGAAGTTTGTAAAATCAGAGAAGCACAATGAGTAGTAGAGAAGTGGATCTTTAAGGAAGAAGGTGCCATCACAAGGTCATTCTTTGAGTTTACTTACTCAAGGAAAGTTCTAACGGGCTTGCGGTCAAAATCCTTTAACAAGGTTACTCCTAACAAGGTAGGCAGGATCCTAATAGGTTTTAAGACTAAATCCTTTTACAAGGTGACTCTCAAAAGGAGTTTCAAATCCCTTAACAGGGTAGTTACTAACAGGACTTTGTAATAGCTCTTAACTAGGTTATATATACTCTTAACTAGGTATACCCTTAGCAGGGTGTTGTAATGCTCCTAACAGGGTAGATCTTATTGGTACACTAGTGAGATTTGTGGGTCATCATGCCCAAAGTGGTTTTTCCCTCTAATAAGGGTTTCCATGCTAAAATTTTGGTGTCTTTGTGTTAATTTTTTGGAAGTATGTTTTTTTATACTTTTATGTTACATTTAGCTTTGTATCCTGGTTACTTTGCAAGTTCATGAAAATATAATGTAGATTTGTGGTTGCACTGATTCACCCCCCCCCCACTCTCAGTGCCTTATAATACTAACAATTGGTATCAAAGCCAAGTTCCCTTTAGAAAGCCTAACATCTTGAGAAGGATCCTTAAAGCTGATACGAAGGGTTTAATATATCAGAGGAAACTTGAGAAGCAACTTG
This sequence comes from Thuja plicata, assembly GCA_018584345.1. Taxonomy (NCBI): domain Eukaryota; kingdom Viridiplantae; phylum Streptophyta; class Pinopsida; order Cupressales; family Cupressaceae; genus Thuja; species Thuja plicata. Next base: position 1,288,226 of record MU226970.1, on the reverse strand, counting down.
CAGATGCTGAGAAATTTATTGAAAAACTAAAAGAACAACTCCAGCAATAAAGAGCCAAGAGGCTAGAGATTTTTTAAAAACTATCTAAACAAAGTTGATCTGAGGAATCTAAAGTAGCTTTGGAAGAATTGTCTCAGGAGAATGACTAGTTGCATAAAGACAAGAAGAACATCCAAACAGAGTTAGAAGCTTTGTCAATCAGAATGGGTGAAGAAATGGAAGCAAGGAAGGTAGCAGAAGAAGCAAGGATAATTGCAAAGGAATCCCTAAAATCCAAAGATAAACCCCTAAAAGCTAAGGTGGATGATCTCTCCGAATATGAACAAGAGGTTGGTACACTGCATGAACATCTACATGAGACAAATGAAGAAAATCAAGAAGCCCTAAGGTAGAATGAAATCTGAGGAAAGAAAATGAGAAACTAAAAGGTAATTTGAAGGTTGCACATGATTTACTCAAGAATTTTAATGAAAGTTCTGCAAAACTTGATGAACAACTCAAGGATCAAATAATTCCCAGAGAGAATCATGGTCTTGGCTAAACCATCTATGAAGTCGGTGAGTCCTCTGGAACTAAGAAGGACATGCAAGATGAGAAAACCTCACCAAAGGTAACCCCAAGGATTCCTAGTAAGAAACCTTACAAATCGGTATGCTTTAAATGGCAAGAGGTTGGTCATACTACTAATATATGCAAGGAAATTATCAAATATAGTGTTCCAAGTGTTAGATCTAATGATAGACCAAGTAATTTCATGGTTATTGTTACACTTGCAAAAAATATGGTCATAGAGATAATGAGTGCAAGACAAGGATGAACAATCAATGGCTACAAGTGAATCGGCTAAGTCCTTATAAAAATGAGAACAGGTGGAATGTTACATGCTCACATTGTCACAATTATGGACATGTGGCTATAAACTATAGATTTAGAACAAGTAGAGGTAATTTTGGACCTTGGAGGTCAACTAGAATGGCATGTCTTCACTGTCATAAGATAGGTAATGTTGCTAGGTTTTGTAGAGAAAAGAACAAAAAAGTGAACTAATCAATTAATCAGCCAGAAAAACAAAAGGGAAAGCATATTTTGAATATTTAAGAGACAAGGAATCTGATGAACATGACTTGGGTAAAGAAGAGCGAAGAAATATCTTCAGGAGATTCCACATATTCACAAGGTGTGGATAATTTGTCATCAAACTAAGTCATCTTTGACTTAGGGGGGGAAACATTGTTGAATCTATTGAAGATCCCCTAGATGCAAGTGTAGTATGTTCTATTTGCATATTCAGATGTATATGGTTGTTTTTAAGTATGGTATGAAGTTTTGTTTATCTAAATGAAGTTTTGATTGACCGCTAACAAGATTTTAGAATGTATATGTTATTTTTTATCAACCGGTGATGCAATTAATGTTGTAGTGTGATGAAAGATAAAAGGTGATTTTAGGTCTAATTATGTACCTATGTAATCAAATAGAAATAGCTAGGAGAAACACAAGCAAAGTTTGAGTAGATTGACAGCAATTAAGATGACCATAGAAGGATTTGAAGAAAAGATTTGGTGAAGAAATTTGCAAGGGTTTGTGAAACTCATCGAGAAGTGACTTAAGAGGTATTTATCAAGACTTTTGAGCTTGAATATGTTGCTTGAAAGATGGATACACCAATAATTGTCAAGATTATTGAAAGGCCAAGGCCTGTAATCAATAAACATCCTTTTAAGTTGATCAAAGATGATCCAAAGGGGGCCCTATCTAGTGTGCCCTATGGTGTTATGAATATTGAATACTTGTGATCATACATTCATTATAAGTTTGAAGGATTAGTTTCTTCACACATTTCAAATCAATACATGAAGTTGTGTAAAGATCTGGTATTGAAGGGTGAACACTAGGTAGTGGCATATAAGGGCTTCACTCACGCGATCAACTTCCCAAAAAATTTTGAGGAAGATCAAGTTAGATATGTGTTGATCTGAGTGCATAACCAGTTTATGTGGCTTGACCGTCCACATAAGATTACTAAGGAGGTCATACATGCAGTGATAAGATTCTGTGCAACTGGTAAAGTACAAGTAATTAGGTCAATTCCATAGGATGTAGTCATAGACTTAACTAAATCAAATTTGGATAAGAGAGAGAGATGAAAATCAATTATATCCCTGATCTAAATATGATATTTTCATCCATGGTGATAGGATACAAGGTATATCACTCCACCAAGATCAATAGTGTGCTTGGTGTTGCAATTCACATTACGTATAGAATGGTGAAATAAGATGCAGAGTATGATTTATGTGTTGCGATTAGAGAAAAATTATTTTAGAACAGGGAGAAGATCAACAAGGAAAAAAGGAAATTATTTAAGTTTAGTCAATTGATTATTGGATTATTCTTTTACTTTCAAAACTATTTTCCTGGTGTAGGAACTATTAATTGAAAAGAGGGTACACCACTTGTAGTCCAGTTGAAAATTTTTGTTAGATTACTGGGAAATAGTTTCAATGAGAAAGTTTAGGGTTATTTTAAGGATTTTAAAAGTAATATGCATCAAAGGGAAATGATACTTTCCCATGTTGTTGAAAAATATAAGGATGATATATGTTTTATGGTGGATACTGACACTTGTCATATGGAGGCAGTAGTGCCTAGGACATATTTGGTGAATATCACCTCCCATTTTGGTGTGTTTTGTGTGTTTTAGGGTTGTGTTAGGTATTTTGTGTGGGTTGTAATAAGATCCACTAGGTTGGATCCAAATTTGTTCATCTCCATGTTTGTAAGAGCCAAAAGTGCTCACTAGGTGATATTGTGGTCATTTTGACCTAGAAAGGTAAAAGTTGTTGTTTTTGTGTAACTTGGGTTTAGAGTGTCTTCTAGGACCCTAAGTAACCTAACTAGGGTCATGGAGGTCAAAAACATGCATCGAGTTGACTAAAATAGTCAAATAGCAAAAGATGCTAAAAACATGCTAGCAACTTTTGTAACTTTTTACAAGAAGTTGTTAATGGAGGTTGGAGCCGTTGTAACTACCCATGCTCAGGTATTTGAGTACGGTTCGATGATTTTCATAAGGTTAATGGATTTTTGGATTGCATAACACTTTTGTGAACCCTCTGTATGGATGTCAGACTGTGTTTCCTTGTAATCTACTGTGTTTCTTTCTTTCAATACGGTTGTGTACAGATTGGATTGGGTGATCGGACCCCATGTGGGTGTAGTGTTTTGAATTAGCTTTCTTATGCATATATTAGTTTGATTTCAAGTTAACATTGTGTAAAGTTGTAGTAGGTTTTAATCCACTAGTCTGCAAGTTCCATTTGCAGAGTTGCAGAGGTAAATATGGCTCTAACCTACGAATCCACCAGTGAAATTGGATGAAACCATGGGAGATGAAGGGTTAGGGTCTATACATAATGTTTTTTCTTTTATTTTTGTTTTGCAATGGGATTCCTAGACTTGGAATGAATCCTATGGCTGACTGCTAGGAACAGGTGAGCCTGGACAGGGTAAAGATCGGATTGCACAGAGAACCCATGATCTTGGATGGTGAACTTAGTGGAAATTGTAGAAGCCCTAAAGTGCTCCCTTGAAGGATAAAAAGGTAAGAAATGATGACTAGAAGTTTGAAGACCAATTTGGTCATATTTTTCCCTGACTGGTCTAGAGGCCTAAAAGATAGGCTGAAAACTAAGGCCTCGTGATAACTAGGGTTGTGGGTGCATTGAGAAACTAGGATTTTGGATTATAGTAGGGTTTATGGATATCTTGAATATTTTCAAGGTCTTATGTGAGGTTTCTTGGAATAATTTGGATCTTTAGGCCCAAAATAGTGAAATTTGACCTACTAGGAAATAGGCCAATTAGGCCTCCTAGTGCATTTGTCAACAATTGGATTGTTAAAGTATCCAGAAGTGTGGGAAAAGTTTCTAATGGAATTTTAATGGGCCAAGGACATAGGAAAGAGTCTATGATATTTATGGGGAAGATCCTAAGAAAGGGTTTTTAATTCTAGGGGAAAGATCTAGTGAAAACCCTAGGAAATTGGAGAACTAGTTGGACTAGTTGATCTTAGATGTATTTTGTGTCTTCAACAAATCAACTATACCTAGGAGGCAAGTTGATAGAGAGGATCTAGGAGATCTATATTGGATAATTAAACATGGAGGAGTAAACATTGGATGGTTAGTAGAATGGATAAGCATCTTGGAGGAAAGAAAGACTAGAACCCTAAACCCTCTGCATCAGAGTGGTATCAGAGCCAGAAATTCTTTAAGTTTGTTGTATGTCTGAAGGGGAGGAGATCCAAGAGGTTGAAAACATGTCTCCTAAGGAAATGAGTAGGGATTCCATTGTGGAATTATTTCAAGGCCTCTTGGAGAAGGCTAGTGTGTCATAACCAAGGAATAAGAAGAGAATAACTGAATGGGGAGATGAGAGTGATGATGATGAAACTAAAAATCAGTCAGGAGAATCTAACGGGAAAGAAGTGGAAATGGATAAAGAACAAAAGGTGTTCTTGGATGCCTTCAAGTCCATCAGCAAAGATAGTAAAGAACATATACCTTAATATTGTGGCATCTTTAATGGTGAAGAGTTATTGGATTGGTTAGAGGCCATAGACAACCAGTTTGACTACAAGGAAGTATCAGAGGAGAAGAGATTCAGCTAGGCAAAGGCTAGACTCAAGGGATCTGCAATGGTGTGGTGGAACATGATGAAAGATGACAGGGTACCCACTGGTAAGAAGAAGATAGCTTCTTGGGAGAGACTAAAGATCAGAATGAGGGCACAATTCCTTCCCACTGATTTTGAGATCCAAATGTATCAAAAGTTGTAGAACTTGAGACAAAGGAGTTGACAGTAAGTTCCTACACTAAGGAGTTCCACAAATTGAGCCTAAGAGAAAGAAGGCAAGAAGAGGAGGTAGAAAAGATAGCAAGGTACCTCAATGGGTTGAGACAAGGGATTCAAGATGATATTAGTATGATGGATCCTGACAATATGCACAAGTGTTTTCTGTTAGCTTTGAGAGAAGAGGAGAAGACTAGAAGGAGGAATTTTTTACACCAAAGAGGTAGATGTAACAACAATAGAGGATTCAGAGGCAAGAATAACTTTGGAAGAAGAAAAATCCCAAGTAGATCAGAAGATAATCAATCTATGGATAATAGTGGGGGTAGTCAGTATAGAGGATTATTTCAGAGAGGAGGATACAGAGGAAGAGGACCACAAAGGGGTAGATTCCAGTCACAAGGAAGGTCCAACTCTTTCTTCACTAGTAGATGTTACAATTTTAATCAAGTGGGCCATACAATGGGAAGATGTCCTAACAAGACCTCCACATCATCTATGGGGGAAAGAAGAAATCAGTTGGTACAAGAGGATGTCACACAAAGTGTCACTTCTCCCATCTCCAAGGTAGGGCCAGTATTGGAGATAATCTCATGTTGAGAAGGACTTTGTTGAAAGTTCCTAGTGTCACAGAACCACCTCAAAGAAATAACTTGTTCAAGACTACTTATAGGTCCCATGGGAAGATCTAAAAGGTGATAGTGGACTTTGGATCCACAGAGAATATAGTGTCAACTAAGATGGTGGATAAACAAAAACTTAGGAGGATACCTCACACCACTCCCTATACATTATCATGGTTAAATAGGGGGCAACATATAGTGACGAATGAACAAACAATGGTGGAGTTTGAAATAGGTAAGTATAAGGACAAGGTCCTATGTGACATATTTCCCATGGATGCATGTCATCTCCTTCTAGGATTCCCATGGAAATATGATGTGAAGGCCATTCATGATGGTGAGAAGAACAACTATGTGATTATCAAGCAGGGGAAGAAATTTCAAATGGATCCTTTACAAGAACCTAATGAAGAGAAGCATGTGGGAACCAGTGTGATGCTCTTGAGTGGAAAGGAGTTTCTAAAGTCTATAAAGAAGGAGAAATGGGTATGTTGTGTAGTGATAGTGAAGCCAAAGGAGGATACCAAAGAGAAAGCCAGTATGCCACAAGAAGTACAAGAACTGTTGGAAAAGTATCATGAAATAGTGGATAATGGATTTCCTAGTGCATTTCCACCAATGAGGGATGTGAGCCACCAAAGAGACCTCATACTTGGAGCTAATTTTCCTAACAAGGCAGCATATAAGATGACACCAAGTCAAATTGCAGAGATAGCAAAATAGATTCAAGATTTGTTGGAGAAGGGACTAATAAGGAAGATTTTGAGCCCTTGTGCAGTGCCAACTATCCTTGCACCCAAGAAGGATGGAAAATGGAGGCTGTGTATGGACTCAAGGGCTATAAACAAAATCACAATCAGATATATATTTCCCATGCCCTAGATTGAGGATTTCTTAGATAATTTGGGAGGTTCTTGTTATTTCTCCAAGGTGGATTTGAAGTCAGGGTATCACCAAATCAGAGTTAGGCCTGGTGATGAATGGAAGATAGCCTTCAAGACAAATGAAGGGATGTATGAGTGGCTAGTAATTCCCTTTGGCCTAACAAATGCACCTAGCACATTCATGAGGCTCATAAATAAAGTGCTAGCAGATTTCATAGGTAAGTTTGTAATAGTTTATCTTGATGACATTTTGATCTTTAGCAGGTCTAAGGAGGAGCACATGAAGCATTTGGAAATGGTATTGAGGAGGCTACACCAAGAGAAGTTGATAATCAATTAGGAAAAATGTGAGTTCTTGAAAACTAAATTAGTGTATCTTAGTTTTTTGGTTGCTAATGAGTGTATGAAAATGGATCTTGATAAGGTCAAGTCTATTTTGGAATGGCCTACACCTAGATCCATAGGGGATGTTAGGATTTTTCATTGTTTTGCCTCCTACTATAGGAAATTTGTGAGAAATTTCAGTCATGTATGTGCCCCTATCCTCAACACTATAAAAGGAGGAATCAAATGTCAGTTCAAGTGGACAACAGTAGTAGATCAAGGGTTTGAAATGTTGAAAAAGAGAATAGAAGAACTACCTACACTTAGTTTTCCCAACTACAATTAGTTATTTGTGGTGGAGTGTGATTCTAGCAAGCTAGCCATAGGAGTGGTGTTAAGTCAAGAGGGACACCCTGTGGCATTCTTCTCAGAGAAGTTGAATGAGGCCAAACATAAGTACTCCATCTATTATTTGAAGTTTTATGCTATGGTACAAGCCCTTAAAAAGTGGAGACATTATCTCCTACCAAGGTAATTTGTGGTCTACACAGATAACCATGCCCTTAGTTTCTTGAATGGGCAATAAAAATTAAACCAAAGGCACCTTAAATGGGTGGAAGCTTTGCAAGCATACACATTTGTGATCAAACACAAGAAAGGAGTTAGAAACAAGGTTGTTGATGCTCTAAGTAGAAGAGCACTGACCATATAGGAGATACATTTGCAAAGTGTGGGATGACTGATTTGAAATACCTCTACAAAGAGGACAGAGATTTTAAAGATGCCTATGAGGCATGTGTAAAGTTCCAACAGGGATTTAAAGTGGAGTTCACTGATTATATGTTGCATGAGGGACTATTGTTCAAAGGACACCTAATGTGTATACCTTTGTGCTCAATGAGGGAGAACATAGTGAAGGGGAAACACCAAGGAAGCTTGGGAGGCCACTTTGGAGTGGACAAGACAGTTGAGCAAGTGAATAGGCATTAATATTGGCCTAGGTTGCAATCAGATGTTAGAAATTTTATGGAGAAATGTCAAAAATGTCAGAGAGCTAAAGGACAAAGTGGTAACAGTGGATTGTATCAACCTCTATCCATACCTCAGGGGCCTTGGGAGTGCCTAAATATGGACTTTGTTTTGGGGTTGCCTAAGACACCAAGGGGTCATGACAGTGTGTTTGTTGTGGTGGATTGGTTTAGCAAAATAGAACACTTCATTCCATGCAAGCAAACAAATGATGCTTCACATATTGCAGGCTTATTCTTCAAAGACATTGTAAGAATCCATGGATTGCCACTGAATATAGTAAGTGACAGAGATAGTAAGTTTGTGGGCTACTTTTGGAGGACCCTTTGGAAGATGATAGGTACAAACTTGACTTTCTCTTTAGCCTACCACCCACAGTCAGATGGGAAAATGGAGGTAGTGAATAGGTCACTTAGTAACTTGCTAAGATGCTTGACTAAGCAACATGGACAGTCATGGGATCACATTATAGGCCAGGTAGAATTTTCCTATAATGACTCCATTAATATGAGTACTAGTAAAAGCCTCTTTGAGATAGTCTATGGGACCAATCCTAGATGGATATTAGAGTTAAGGGATCTTAGTTTGTAGGAAAAAAGGAGTGTCCAAGGGGAGTCATTTGCAGAACAGATGAAGGAGCTTCATGATCAAGTCAACAAGACTCTACAACAACAAGGGGAGAAGTATAAGGCAAAGGAAGAAAAATAAATGAGGGATCTACAATTCAAGGTGGGGGATCTATAACTTTCTTACCTCAAAAAGGAAAGACTACCCAAGGGTCATCCAACTAAGTTGCTCATGAAGAAGATAGGACCATTGAGGATATTGCATAAGTATGGAAAAAATGCCTATGAGGTGGAGTTGCCTCCTGATTTGGGAATTTCACCCATTTTTTATGTATGTGACATGTATCCCTATAAAGGGCCATCCTCATACATTATTCAACAAACTCTTTCAGAGCTGGGGGAAGATGATTCGGTCAAAGATTTGCCTACCCCAATCCCTCTGCAGTTAGAAAGTATACTGCATTCCAAGGTGATTAAGAAGACAAGGAAGGGTACTTACAAAGAATACCTAGTCAAGTGGCAGGGACTACCTGAAGCTAAGGCCACTTGGATGACTGAGGCAGACATTCTGAAGCGTGGGGTCGCCATTGAAGAGCTCCTAACTCAAGGGACTCAAGAGTTATTTATCCCAGGGGAGTATGGTGCAGAGCACCTCCCATTTTGATGTGGTTTGTGTTGTTTAGGGTTGTGTTAGGTTTTTTGTGTGGCTTTTAATAAGATCCACTAGGTTGGATCCAAATTTGTTCATCTCCGTGTTTGTAAGAGCCAAAAGTGCTCACTAGGTGATATTGTGGTCATTTTGACCTAGAAAGGTAAAAGTTGCTATTTTTGTGTAAACTAGGTTTAGAGTGTCTTCTAGGACCCTAATTAACCTAAATAGGGTCATGGACGTCAAAAACATGCATCGAGTTGACTAAAATAGTCAAATAAAAAAATATGCTAAAAAGTTGCTAGCAACTTTTGCAACTTTTTGCAAGAAGTTGCTAATGGAGGTTGGAGCAGTTGTAACTACCCATGCTCAGTTATTTGAGCATGGATCAATTATTTTTAGAAGGTTAATGGAGTTTCAGATTGCATAACACTATTTTGAACCCTCTGTACGGATGTCAAACTATGTTTCCTTGTAATCTGTAGTGTTTCTTGCTTTGTGTACAGGTTGGATTGGGTGATCGGACCCCATGGGGTTGTAGTGTTTTGAATTATATTTCCTGTGCACATAGTAGCTTTATTTCAAGTTAACATAGTGTAAAGTTATAGTAGGTTTTAAGTCACTAGTCTGCAAGTTCCATTTGCAGAGTTGCAGAGATAAATATGGCTCTAACCTAAGCATCCACTAGTGAAATTGGTTGAAACCATGGGGGATGAAGGGTTAGGTTTTGTACATAATTTTTTTTCTTTTTTTATTTTTTTTCAATGGAATTCCTAGACTTGGAATGAAGCCCTATGGCTGACTGCTAGGAGCAGGTGAGCCTGGACGGGGTAAAGATCAGATTTCATAGAGCACCCATGATCTTGGATGGTGAACTTAGTGGAAAGTTTAGAAGCCCTAAAGTGTTCCCTTGAAGGATAAAATGGTGAGAAATTATTATAGGAAGTTTGAAGACCAATTTGGTGGCATTTTTCCCTGACTGGTCCAAAGGCCTAAAAGATAGGCTGAAAACTAGGGCCTCATGATAACTAGGATTGTGGGTGCATTGAGAAACTAGGATTTTGGATTCTAGTAGGGTTTTTGGATCACTTGAATATTTTCAAGGTCTTATGTGAGGTTTCTTGGGAGAATTTGGAGCTTTAGACCCAAAACAATGAAATTTGACCTACTAGGAAATAGGCCAATTAGGCCTCCTAGTGCATTTGTCAACAATTGGATTGTTGAAGTATCCAAAAGTGTGGGAAAATTTTCTAATGGAATTTTAATGGGCCAAGGAAATAGGAAAGAGTCTATGAGATGTATGGGGAAGATCCTGAGCAAGGGTTTGGAATTCTAGGGGAAAGATCTAGTGAAAACCCTAGGAAATTGGAGAACTAGTTGGACTAGTTGATCTTAGATGTATTTTGTGTCTTCAACAAAACAACTATACCTAGGAGGCAAGTTGATAGAGAGAATATAGGAGATCTATATTGGATAATTACACATGGAGGAGTAACCATTGGATTTTTAGTAGAAGGGATAAGCATCTTGGAGGAAAGAAAGACTAGAACTCAAAACCCTCTGCATCAATCTTGGGCCATGCCTATGGGGTATGAGGTTGAAGGTGATATGTTAAATTTACATGCTGAAGATCTATTTTCAAAACCAGTCGATCCAAATGAACCCAAATTTGGAACTTATAAATAAAAGAGCATGGAAGTACAAAGCAAATTGAACCATCTGGTGATTGAGAAGAAAATAAGAAAAGTGGTTGAACAATTTTCATTGAAGAAAGGCTTCATACAGGAATCTATTAACAAGGAAAGCACAAGATACAAAGATGAGAAGGTTGGAACATCAATAGAAATTACTAGAAATGATGGTGTAGAATTTGTATCTTGTACAACCAGTGGTGCCCCAACCAGTAGGCAAACAAGGAGTACTACAATAGTCAAGAAGGAGAAATCCTCTCCTCCCTGAGCTAAGATTCAAATGAGAAGATCAGTAAAGAAAACACAACCTGGGCCCATAAAATCAAAGGAGGCTATGGTTACAAAGGTTTCCGAAAGAAGAAGAAGAAGAAGAAGAAGAAGAAGAAGAAGAAGAAGAAGAAGAAGAAGAAGAAGAAGAAGAAGAAGAAGAAGAAGAAGAAGAAGAAGAAGAAGAAGAAGAAGAAATTAAAATTTCATTGGTGCTCCTACCACTAAATTTGTCAAGCCTAATTTTGGAAAATTCATTCCTATTGAAAATGTCAAGAGGTGGGGTGTACTTGTGGTGTAAGAAAATATTATGACAAGTTCAATGATGAATACCAGATAAATATTGAGGATGTAGTTGTGTTTAGTATGCACAAATTAAGTAAAGCTCTTATTGAATTGCAAGGAAAAATCCCTACATCTCTATACAACAAGATTGAAGCTAGGTGGCATACATTATTAAAGCTAGATAAGAAAATAATTGAATATGTCTTAGTCCAATTACAACCAGAAATGTCTATAGATAAAATCAAAGAGACACTTAAGAAAGATAGACATGTATTCAAGATTAATTCAAGAATTATAATATTACTAATTGGTGATTCTCAATCAGTTCAAGATAAAATAGTGAGTATTCTAAAGAAATACTTGGGCCTTGTTGAGGATAAGGAATATGAGGACAAAGAAGAAAAGGAAGAGGAAAAAGATAATAATGAACCTATGATTACACTAACTGATGAAGGATTGACAAATGATGGTGTGAATATCACACTTGATAACATTTGTTTGGATGATCCCAAGGATAACATGTACACCATAGGTGATGTTCCTGTCATGGATATCTATTAAGAACAAAGGGACACTACAAAGAAACATGAGGAAGCACCCAAGGACACAAATGAACAACAAGAAAAGGAGATAGAGAAAAAAGGAACTAGTCAGGATATGACCAAAGAAGCATTAGTTGAAACACTTATAGATGATCAATGGAAAAAGGTACCGATGATGGAGGAAACATGTGGAAATAAAAAAGCTGAAAATGAACCTAAGGAGAAGACCATTCATAACGAATCATAAAAGGTAACAACTTTTCAATCTATTTCTTCTAGCAATGTTGGTATGGATAAACATATACCAGCTATTAAAGGAAAAATAAATTTGAGTACTATGAGTCCTAAGGAAATGATATTTATTACTATGGCTATTAAGTCCTAACCAAAGGAGAAGATGAAACAAGAGGCATAGGTTATACTAGCTACAAGATATATTATCTCTGACTTAGTGTCTGAAGTACAGTATGATGAGAAGGCCACACCAATTGAATAGTTAGGTAAATTGGTCACAACTACTGGAAATAAAATACAAAGGCTAGAGGATGCCTCTACAATGAGAGAAGAAAGAGAATATGAGAGGAAGAGGTCAGAAAAGTTGGTTCAATCTATTGAATAATACAAATACCTTAAAAATGGTAGTAAACAAGGTGCAAGAATCTCTAACTGAAGGTGGTAAGATTCTTACCTCAACTTCTAATTTTTCACAATTTTTGAAGGAATTGGATAGGAAGATATGTGAAGGTCAATAGAGATAAGGCTATTGACAAAAAATTTTGATCATATCGATGGTTCAGCTACAAGTTTTGGATCACAAGTTAGTGCGATCAATCATAAGCTTAAGCCTTATAGGGATGAGCAAGAAAAGAGGATTGCAAAATTAATGGAATTATAGAGTATTTTGATTCCTAAGTTAGAGATTTTTCAAAAAGGTGCTAAAGAGGCTGGCATAGTGTTAATCTCACCTGCTTTGTGAACTGTAGAAGGATTGGATAAGCTTGCACATTTTCTACATGGATATATACCATCAATGCCAAAGGGGGATATTGTTTGCATATGATGAAGATGCTCATATCCTAGATCATGTAATGAATGTTGTAGTGTTGTCATTGCAGGAAAAAAGTATTCTAGGTTGATTTAATCCATTATATCAGTGATGAAGGTGACTACACAAGGATCTATATAAGTATCCAATGTATCAGTGATAATATAGTCAATCATGGTAAATTCAGTGTGTGATATTAATTCTTAGGATTCAGATGGTGTGGTCTAGAAGGAAGTATCTATAGAATTAGTTTCACCTGCATCTATGATCATGTAATTTGATTCAATGTATAGACATATATTTGAGGAAAATTCCATTAATATTCAACAAGAACAGTGAACAGTCAAACTAGTCTAGTCAAGTTGAATAAATTGATTCAGCGGTGAATTCAAAGTCAAAGACCAATCAGTTTAAGTGTTGAATTGTTGAGGTCCAACATTGTGCATTACAATTTCCTATGTTGGTATGATCGCTTATGAATTTTTATTTGGATTTAGAGTTTGATTCAGGCAACACACTTTATGGTTATTCCACCGACCTAAATGTGTTTATAAGAGATGAAGTTGTTAAGAGAAATATCGTTGTTGTTGTTGTGATGATTGTAGTAGTTGAAGGTGAATTTTGTATGATCAGAGAAGCATAGTGAGAAGTAGAGAAGTGGATCTTTCAGGAAGAAGGTGTCATCATCGGGTCATTCTTTGAGTTTACTTACTCATGGAAATTTTGAACAAGCTTGTTGTCAAAATCCTTTAACAAGGTTACTCCTAACAGGGTAAGAAGGATCCTAATAGGTCTGAAGACTAAATCCTTTAATAGTGTGACTCTCAAAATGATTTTCAAATCCCTTAATAGGTTAGTTCCTAATAGGACTTTGTAATAGATCTTAACCAGGTTATAGATATTCTTAACTGGGTATACCCTTAGCAGGGTGTTGTAATGCTCCTAACAGGGTAGATCTTATTGCTGCCCTAGTGAGATTTATGGGTGACAATTCCCACCATGATTTTTCCCTCTAACAAGGGTTTCCATGCTAAAATATTGGTTCCTTTGTGTTGAGTTTGTGGATGTATACTTTGTTATGCTCTTATGTTACATTTAGCTTTGCATGTTGGTTACTTTGGAAGTTGATGAAAAGATTTTGTAGATCTATGGTTGCACTAGTTCACCCCCTCCTCTCAGTGCCTTATAATACTAATAGAAGGATCATTGACTTAATAAACACTTAGGTCCTACTTGAAGCTATTGGGTCATCTTCATGCTGATTATACATTAAGGAAAGGGGGAATAATCTACCTTGCTTACATTTTCTTATTGTACATTTTGGTGAACACGGCGCATGACATTTACACTTCTGATTTGGTGTTTAGATCATATTGGTATGCATTTCATTGTTTCATTTTATGCATTTAGTTTTGATTTTTAGTCTTATTTTTGCATTCATTGATTTAAAAAAATATGAAAATTGCATAGATCTAGTTCATTCTTGCATTTCATTTTCATATTTAAAAATAATAAAAAATCCAAAAATATTGATTTTCATGCATTCTTATGTGTGTTTAGATTAGTCCACATTTTGTTCTTTGTTTCATTACATTATCTTATTGCATTGCAAAATGTCTAATTTCCTTGTACAAAGCTTTACTACCTTTGATGATCCATTTAGTAGTGTATACTTTATATGATGGATGAAGTCCTTGATGACTTCATCTCTACTAAGCCTTCCTCTCAACCCTCTAAACTATATTTTTTCCAAAAGTTGACTAATGTGATAGAAGGATTTAGGGTATACAAAAATCCCCTTTATAAACCTCTCCACGATTCCTCTCCCCATGCTTCTCTCCCTCATGAGGACATATTAATTTAACAACATACTTTTAACATTTCTATCAATGATCTCCCTCTTTGGGATGAACTATTGGAGAAATATGTTGATTATTATCTCGATATGAATCTCACTCATGAGATTCCCTTGGTGAAAGAGGATGATATTGTGGAGGAAGAGGGTAATATATTTCCTAATTCCCTAAATGACACTTCCCCTCCTATCAATTTCAATAATCTTCCTTCTATAGATGAAGTATTAATGAGTTGTGTTTTTCCTTCTCCTAAATTTTTTCATCAAAATACTTTAGAAGTATATGATGATATCCTTGATGATCTCTTTTCCAAATGAAACTTTTGAGAATTAAAAACCTGATCAATTCAATACCATTCAATATATCCCTCAAAAAAACACAGTGATTAAAGTAAAAGGTGCTACACAACCCAATTATCACACACTACCATACACATATAACAAAAATCCTTAAGAGGATAGTATCCTTGATGTTCTCCCTTCTATAAATGCAACCTTAGCACATAAGGATCCTAATAAATTCAACACTAGTCATATGTAATCTCCACCTCCTTCTTCAATTCTTTCTCCACTACAAACAAGCGCACCATCAACTCTTCAAGATGATGATTAGGTAACTTTAGACTTCACGCCAATCTTCCAAAGTAAAAACAAAATCCTTGAATTTTATAACCAAGAACCTTATTCTTACCCATGTATGGATATATATTTGACCTCTTTAAATTTCAATCCTTGTACATTATGCAGCTTTTATTGGTCCTTAAACCAACCACTTTTATTGATCCTTAGACTAATCATTTTCATTAATCCATATGGAGACTATGCTTTCCATAGGAAACATACCATAAGATAAGCCACCCTATACGCAAAAATTTTATAAGCCACCATGTGCACAAAGCTTTATAAGTCACCCTGTGTGCAAAATTTCAAAGTTGCCCCATGTGCAAAATTTCAAAGCCACCCTGTGTGCAAATTTTTCAAGGTAGAATTTACTAGCATAATGCAACTTCCTAGACCATCAATTATCCTTCTCTCTCTTTTGGGTGAGTGGAGCTAGTTGAACACAACTTTATATCATTTCTACTCTTTCCTCCTCTTCCTCTCCCATGGATCACCTAGCATAACACAAATTGCTAGGCTATTGGATTCATGATTTATCTCTTCCTTTTCATGCTCTCAAAGATTTTACAGTGGATTAGATCATGGATTTGTTTTCTTCCTTGGTGTATTCTCTTCCCCTTTCCATGTGATCATATGTGCTCTTGAAAAATATTTTTTAGTGTGATACTAGCATTTGAGACATTAGGTTTTGTTGGCTTTCCTTCTGCACCCCAATTTCAAAACTTTAAAATCGAGTCTTCCTAGAAGTTGTCCTCTAATTCTCTTTAGTTTCCCACTGATTTATTCTGAAAATGATCTTGCAAAGTCATGTTTTGTAAAGATAATGTTCAGATGTACTCTTGAATCAGTGAATCAAAAGGCACAAGTTCACTTTGTTGAACCACTTTGAACATATTTCAAAGTAGTTCAAAGTGGTTCGAACAAGTTCAGAGTAGAGTTTCAGTGATTCAGATATGAAGATTGAAGGCTCATTTCAGTGGCTCAATCCGGTACAATTGGTTCCGATCCAATATTTAGATACATGGTTGAAATGCAGATTTTAGGGGTCAACTCAAAGGCATAGATTCGATGAAGACCAGATCACTAGTTCAGATTGTAGATATTAACTTGAACGTTCGAGTTCCCTAGTGGCTTAACTTCAGCAAGATTGATGCAAAGTGGGCAACTAGAAGCTTACAAAGGTTTCACAATAGGGTAAGGTACCCTAGGTTGTTTTCTTAGTGATGACCACATGACTTTACACTTATCACAAATATAATAGAAGGACTGATTCAAGGTTCTCACAACCCCAAAACCCCAAGGGTAACCTAATCACTAGGTTTACCAATCCTCCAATACCAACTATCTAGGTTGGTATCATAAGCCAAGTGACCCTTATTCACAAGAATACCCCCAAAGTGACATGTAGGACCAGGGGTGACCTATGATTGTAGGTATGGTCTATTTAGGTCCCTACTTATTAGTTCCAATGGTTCTTTCACTTAAAGGCAACTCATACACCATGGTTTCTTCACAAACCTATGTTTTTGCTTGTAGCCTTTTCCAGAGGGAATTTTGATCTCATCTGAGATTTCTCCACACAACTACAAGAACTAATCAGGTTTTCAAATACCCTTTATGACCAAAGACTTTTCACTAAATCCTTGGAACTTGGAATTGAAAAGAAGGCAGAATGGCAAACCAATTTGCTCTACCAATTAGCCCTAATTAGGCCTTCAATTACACTACAAGTACACTTTAGATACATCCAATTCCAAAAGTGACTATTGTATCATGTGAGGGGGTGCATAAGTGTCTTCTCCTCTAACCTAGAGCCTCTGATCAATCTCTAGACAAAAGATATGACCATTGTCCTAAATCAGGATAGGTGCATACATGTGCATATACACCTAGGGCATCAATTCTTTCCCACTTCCCTAAAACTTGAGAACCCTATCTTGCAGAATGTTTAAAAAAATCGTAATAAAAATCTTTCCACCAAGGGGCATTAGATTCCCATGGTAGAAAGTGGAGATACACCTAATTCTTCTCGAAACCCTGAATTAGGGCCTACAATTCAGGCAGTGGGTTTGTAAAATCTATAACTTGAAAAATATAATCAATCAAGTCATGAAACCAAAATGAAAAGGAAGAATACTCAAACCACTATCCCCTTGTGTTAGGTTCATATGCTTCTTTGGCCTTACCTGTCCATACACGATGACTGTCTGCTTTAGAATGCAAGAAAATGGTTATATTTTATTGATTTCAAAATAGTAAGTACATCATTAGCCTACCACCCACCTAAAAGGGATATTTTAGGCACTCCCAATGGTTACAAAACAATTTTGAACCAACTTGACCATTTGGGAGTCTAATTTCAAAAAGTTGTTAAGTTTGCTCAAAAGTTGCTTGACAACTTTTGAGCAACTTTTACATTTTATGCACTTTTGCAAATCTAGTGACCAAATTTGGTCAAGATGTTATTGATATGATCCCTAGTGGATCCAAACCATAAAAACTCAAAAAAAACCTATTTATAGGGCTTGGGTTCATAATTGACTCATAGTGACCCAAGGGCTTATATTGCGCCAGTCTTGGTACTATGATCTTACATTGTGACCCAATGACTAACCCTAGAGTGTTTGATGTTTGTAAAGGCCTCTTAGGACCTTGAATGAACCCCAAGGGTCCATAGGAGCATGTGGTTTAGTTTAGGTGCTCCTGCACCATACTCCCCATGAGATGAGAACTCAAGTTCCCACTTGAGGATAGTTGAGTATTAGTGGTGCCATGTTGTTTGATCTGGTCTTCAGACATCCAGGTAGCATCTATGGAAGGAAGAACTTTCCATTTAAATAAGTACTGCATGTATTTGTTCTTCCTTGTCTGCTTCAAGACTTTGGTGTCCAAAATGGAGTCCAATTCCACTGGCTTGCTTTGTGTGAGATTGGTGACATAGTCTTCATCATTCAAACATGTTTGGTTGCTTTGATCATTTGGTTGATCTATTGTGCCCTTATAGGGAGTTAGGTCTGCAATATTGAATATTGGAGAAATTTGCAAAGTGGGGGGAAGAGAGATCTCATATGCATTCTCACCCATTGTGTTAAGGATGTTGCATGGTCCAACTTTTTTCATGTGAAGTTTGGAATATCTACCCTTAGGGAGTCTCTCTTTCCTCAAGAATGCCCATACTTTGTCTCCAAATTTGAAGTGGATTTCCTTTCTCCTTTTGTCTGTATGTTCCTTGTATTTCAAATTTGATTTTTGGAGTGTTTATTTCACTTCATGTTTCCCCTTTGTTATAAGTTCTGCCAGTTCTTGTCCTTGAGCACTGATTCTGAAATCAGATGGAAGTTCTACTAGATCCAATGGTCCTTAGGGATGAAGGCCATATACTGCTTGGAAGGGGGTATTGCCTATTGACCTGTTCATAGAATCATTGAAAGAAAACTCTTCTTGGGGCAAGATTACATCCCAACTCTGTGCATATTGTTTGGTTAGGCACCTTAGGAGATTTCCTAAGGATCTGTCTACTACCTCAGTTTGTCCATCCATTTGTGGATGATAGGCAGAGCTGTAGGTTAGGTTAGTGCCAAGTTTCTTGAAGAGTGTCCTCCAAAAATGGCCTTGAAGCTTCACATCATTGTCAGATACAATTTTTTGAGGCAAACCATGGATCCTAACTACCTCTTTAAAGAAAAGATGTGCAATATGGGAAGCATCACTAGTACTTTTACATGGTACAAAATGGACCATTTTACTAAACCTATCCACTATCACAAAAACACTATCAAACCCTTGTTTTGTTCTAGGCAACCCCATGAAAAAATCCATTGAGATTGATTCCCAATGCCTAGAGGGAATTGGTAGAGGTTGATATAACCCCTGATTTGTTGACACACCTTTTTCTTGCTGACAGATGGTGCAAGTTTCAATAAACTTCTTGACATCATTGTTCATCCTTGGCCAAAAATAGCTTCTTTTCACCATGTTTGCAGTCTTGTCAATGCCAAAGTGTCCTCCTAGTCCCCCATAGTGCTTCTCCCTTATTATATTTTCCCTCATTGAGAATTTGGGAATGCAGAGTTGAACTCCTTTGAATCAGATTCCATTCTGAATCAGGTATTCAGAAAAATCAGTATGGTATCTTCCAACCATCTCTATACAAACTTGAAAGATCTCTACAAAATCAAGGTCATCATGGTATAGATGTTTAAGGGAATCAATTCCCACACTTGGAGTTGGACCTCTTCAACCAAACCCACTCTTCTACTAAGTGCATCAGCAACTTTGTTTGCTACACCCTTCTTGTGTTTGATGTTGAAGGTGTAGGCCTGCAGCTGTTCTACCCATTTGAGATGTCTGACAGAGATTTTCTCTTGTGAATTGAGAAATCTCAATGCATGATTGTCAGTGTATACTACAAATTCCTTGGGAATTTGGTAGTGCCTCCATTTCTTTAGGGCTTGGACCATGGCATAGAGTTCCAAGTCATTGGTAGAGTACTTCCTTTTAGCCTCATTTAGTGTCTCTGAGAAGAAGGCGACTGGTTGGCCTTCTTGGCTTAGGAATACACCTATTGCCAAGTTACATGCATTTGTCTCCACTGTGAAGACCTTGTTGAAGTCAGGAAGAGTCAAGATAGGATACTGAGAGACTCTATTCTTCAAATATTGAAATGCATCATTGGCTTCTTTTGTCCAAGAAAACTTGTTCTTTCTACCTCCTTTAATGGTGTCAAGTATTGGTGAACACACATGACTAAAGTTTTTAATAAAATTCCTATAGAAGGTGGCCAATCCATGGAAGCTTCTGACATCTCCCTGATTCTTGGGTGGAGGCTAATTAACTATGGCTGCAACTTTCTCTGGATCCATTTTGAGAGTGCCTTGGGAGATGAAAAAACCTAAGAAGATGAGTTCCTTTTTCATAAACATGAATTTTTCCAAGTTGATCACCAACTTGTGCTAATGAAGCCTTCTTAGGACCTGTTCCACATGATTAAGATGTTCTTCTTTGCTATGGCTGAATATCAATATGTCATCAAGATAAATAACAACAAATTTACCAATGAAATCAATGAATATCTCATTCATAAGCCTCATAAAAGTACTAGGGGAATTTCTTAGCCCAAAAGGCATTACTAACCATTCAAAAAAACCTTTAGTAGTTTTGAATGTTGTCTTCCATTCATCTCCTGGTTTGATCCTTATCTGATGGTATCCAGACTTTAAGTCTATCTTAGTGAAATAGCAAGCACCTCCTAGTTGATCTAGTAGGTCCTCAATTCTTGGCATGGGGAATCTATATCTTATAGTGATCTTGTTTAGGGCCCTGCTGTCAGTGCACAATCTCCATTTTCCATCCTTTTTGGGGGCCAAAATTGAAGGGATAGCACATGTACTGAGACTCTTTTGGATGAGTCCCTTTTCTAGAAATTCATCCACTTGATTTTCTATCTTAGCATGTTGTACTAGATTCATCTTGTATGGGGCTTTGTTGGGAAAGGAGGAGCTAGGGATTAAGTCAATTTGGTGACTAATATATCTCAAGGGAGTGAGGGTTGTGGGAAGATCGTTGACAGTGATAGTACTGTGCTTTTTAAGCAAATACTTGGCTTCATTTGGTATAGGATCATCCTTATCATATCTGATATTATCCTTAGGTTTGGATATTAAAACATATGCTTCAGTTTCAGACTCACTCAATAATTTAAGCATTTCTTTCCCCCCATGGTTATGACAGTAGACTCTTTCTCTATTTTAATGTTAGGAAGGGACTTCATAGTGAATTCTTTCCCATCTCTAATGATGGAGTAGGTATTTTTCTTATAGTGGTGGGTAGCATCAACATCATACTGCCAAGGCCTACCTAAGAGGATGTGGGAGGCTTCCATCTCAACTACATCACAAAGAACCTTGTCCTTAAAATCTTAGATTGAAGACTCTACCCAAGCTTGTTCAGTGACTAAGGTTTACTGACCCTTTGTAAGCCAAGAAACATGGTAAGGAAAAGGATGAGGTTTTTTAGGGAGGTTTAACTTTTGTACCATTTCATAAGAAACAATATTTTCAGTGGAGCCAGAATCAATAAGTAATTGACATACCTTTCCATTGCATTTTATCTTTGTCCGAAAGAGGTTCTTTCTTTGTGGAGGCTCTTGGCTTTGTGGCACTTGGAGGAAGACTTGCCTCATCATCAAGCATTTTCCTTCTTCTGGTTTTAGGTCCATTTGATTTGAATTGTCTTCGTGCCTGTCCTCTTGGATGAGTTATGCTCTCCTTTCTCCACCATTGTTATTGTTCCTCTTTTTAGGGCACTTGCATGCATGATGTTCCAATTGGTTGCAATAGTAACATCTCAATGGTCCATTTCCTCTACCACTGTTTGTTCTTCCCCTATTGAAGGGTCTTCTCCCTCTGTAGTTAGCTCTGGATTTTGTATCACTATTTTCTTTATCTCCTTGTTCAAGGGTCCTGCTGCCATTACCACTATATTGTCCTCTATTCCAAGAGGTTCCTCTTCCCTAAAGTTCTTCCCACTTTCATTATTCTTTCCCTTTCCAAAGTCTTTCTTTCTATTCCACTTCTCCTCTACCTTGAGTGCCATTTGATAGCACTTGTTGACTATGGTAGGGCAGTGTAGACTTAGTTCCTCTTGAATGGATACTTTCAGACCATTCATGTATCTTGCCAATTTTTCTTCTTCATCTTCTGCCACATTTGTCTTCATACACAATTTTAGGAACTCCTCGGTCTATGAGCCCACATCCATGTCCTTTTGTTTTAGACTTTTCTTCTTCCTATGGAGTTGTACCCCATAGTCTTTAGGCACATAGGTCTCCTTGACCAATGCAACCATTCTATTCCATGAAAAGATCATACTCTTTCCATTCTTCACCCTCTTTGTTTGGATGAAGTTCCACAAAGTTAGGGCTGCTCCCTTCAACTTGGATCTTTCCATCTTCACCCTTTTCTTCTCAAGGATTTCCTCACATTCAAAAAAACTTGTTACGACCTCTATCCAATCTAAGGCCAAGTCTGCATTCATATTTCCATTAAAATTTGGTAAATCCAACTTCTCATCCATGGTTCTTCTCCCCATAGACTTCAAGGCATCTATGAAAGGTCTCTGGTCTGTAGGAATATTCACATCCTGATCAGGGTTTTCACTCTCTGACTCACTCCCTTCTTCACCACCAAAAGTGTCTCCCTTGCCCCTCTCTACCTTGTTTTCCAACTCTTGGATTCTTCTTGTCAATGCTGCATTTAATGCTCTTTGTTCTCTCACCATCTTTGCTAACTCAATGTTTATGACCCTTGAAGGAATATCCTCATCCTTAGGAGTAGACATAGCTCTGATACCACTTGATGCAAAGTGGGATACTAGAAGCTTGCAAAGGTTTCATAATAGGGTAAGGTACCCTAGGTTGTTTTCTTAGTGATGATCACAAGACTTTATACTTATCAAAAATGTGATAGAAGGACTGATTCAAGGTTCTCACAACCCCAAAACCCCAAGGGTAACCTAATCACTAGGTTTACCAATCCTCCAATACCAACTATCTAGGTTGGTCTCATAAGCCAAGTGACCCTTATTCACAAGAATACCCCCAAAGTGACATGTAGGACCAAGGGTGACCTATTCTTGTAGGTATGGTCTATTTAGGTCCCTACTTATTAGTTCCAATGGTTCTTTCACTTAAAGAAAACTCATACACCATGGTTGCTTAACAAACCTATGTTTTTTCTTGTAGCCTTTTCCAGAGGGAATTTTGATATCATCTGAGATTTATCCACACAACTATAAGAACTAATTAGGTTTTCAGATACCCTTTATGACCAAAGACTTTGGACAAAAGCCTTGGAACTTGGAATTGAAAAGAAGGCAGAATGGTGAGCCAATTTGCTCTACTAATTAGCCCTAATTAGGCCTTCAATTACACTACAAGTACCTTTTAGATACATCCAATGCCAAAACTGACTATTGGATCATGTGAGGGGGTGCATAAGTGTCTTCTCCTCTGACCTAGAGCCTCTAATCAATCCCAAGACAAAATATATGATTGTTGTCCTAAATCATGATAGGTGCATACATGTGCATATACACCTAGGGCATCAATTCTTTCCCACTTCCCTACAACTTGAGAACCCTATCTTGAAGAATGTGTAAAAACATCCTAAGAACAATCTTTCCACCAAGGGGCATTAGATTCCCATGGTGGAAAGTGGAGATACACCTAATTCTTCTTGAAACCCTGAATTAGGGCCTACATTTTAGGCAGTGGATTTGTAAAATCTATAACTTAAAAACTGTAATCGATCAAGGAATTAAACCAAAAGAAAAAGGAAGAAGACTCAAACCACTATCCCCTAGCGCTAGGTTCACATGCTTCTCTATTCGTACACGATGACTGTCTGCTTCAGAATGCAAGAAAATGGTTATATTTTATTGATTTCAAAATAGTAAGTACATCATTAGCCTACCACCCACCTGAAAGGGATATTGTAGGCACTCCCAATGGTTACAAACCAATTTTGAACCAACTTGACCATTTGGGAGTCTAATTTCCAAAAGTTGTTAAGTTTGCTCAAAAGTTGCTTGACAACTTTTGAGCAACTTTTATATTTTATGCACTTTTGCAAATCTAGTGACCAAATTTGGTCAAGATGTTATTGATATGATCCCTAGTGGATCCAAACCCTAAAAAATCAAAAACAACCTATTTATAGGTCTTGGGTTCATAAGTGACTCATAGTGACCCAAGGGCTTATATTGCGCCAATCTTGGTACTATGGTCTTACATGGTGACCCAATGACTAACCCTAGAGTGTTTGATGTTTGTAAAGGCCTCTTAGGACCTTGAATGAACCCCAAGGGTCCATAGGAGCATGTGGTTTATTTTGGGTGCTCCTGAACCAAAGATATTTCACTCGACAACATGTGATGAGTGAAGCATCCAAAGAATGGTTTCTGAACCACTAAAGTGGCATCAATGAGTTGCACACATATCTATTAGTTGGGGGAGCTAGTCTATACCTCTTTGTCACTGATATAATGGGAAATCTCATTGTTTCCAGATTATTCTCTTTTCCATACTTGTCTAAGGAGTATGATCATTGGTGCAGATGAACATATTCGAAGGTTGCAAAGAGGAAGAATGCACATAATCTATGAAAAGAATGTATGCAACCTTGGGGAAAATGGTGAAATGTCCCACTGCCAAAAAACTAAATTTTGTATCAAATAATCAACATGGTTGTAGAAGATGAATGCATATAATTGGAGCCAAGGAAATATATATTTAACATAAATGGTCTAACATTTCTATATGTTATCAGGTCTGATGTGTTTTGTATGAAAAATAGATAAAGATTTGTTGAAATGGGATGCATGACTATCCCATAAAAATAGTCTCGGTGCGGGGAACATATCTTTTGTTTTGACCATTGGATTTGGCCACATTGTTGATATGTTGTGCACGGGAAAGTTACGTAGGATCTCACCGGAGTGATCTTTGAGATTCATCTTGGTGCGTGAGATACAAAGGACTGTGTGCAAGCAAGTTAAAACAAATAATGTTGGACATAAACCTTAATCATTTATATTGAATAATACCGATCAAAATCTCCACACGTTAAACACATAAAGCTGCCATTTGTAATGTTTTAATCACACATCATACATACACCAAGGGTGTGAAGTGTTATTATAATGTTTATTAACTAAACATTATATGGGTATCGTAAAAGTTATGAATAATTAATTCATAACTAAAAATTAAAATCAGTTATGAATAACTGAAAATATCACGAGAAAGAAGGGGTTTCCAAGATAGCCTATTAAGGGGAATTATTTCAAAAGCCAGAGATTTTTGCTTCTTTTTTATGGAGACTGTGTGCTACAGGAAAGGGGAGTTTATCTCTATTTATGTTTGTAATTGTAGAGGGGAAAGAACAATGGGTTTTATTTTCAGATATAGTTTTCGGTGTGGATGAAAATAATAATCTTTTGGTTATTATTCTTTATTAGAAGAAAAATGAGATATGTTTTGAATCTTTGAGTTTCGAATGTATTCATTTTGATTGCAATTGATCTTTGTGTCAAAGCATTTATTTTGATAAATCCTCATCCACTAAATTTGTCTTCATGTGTGCCAAGAAATATTTGAGTTTCATGCATCACATTTCTCTTAAATAAATCTTTAATCTTCCCCTTAGGTTTCTGATTGTAAATGTGGAGTTAAGAATCTTTGAGTTCTTAGTCTACATTTATTTGCTTGTTAATTGCCACATCTATCCCATGTTTATGGATAGATGGTTGCTCACCTTTTGTGCCGTCTGGTTAAAGGCATATCAACGATTTCATTCTTTGTATATCTAATGGAGGGAGTTGTACCTTCATACCAAAATTCAGAGAGAACTTGCATATGTCAATTGCAAGTGACTCAAATGTTAGTTGCAGATTGTGTCTTTGTGTTTGGGCGATCAAGATTCATTATGAAAGGGTTTTATTAAAAGACAAATCTGTTCACCAATAGGTTCATTGAGGTATCTTCAACTAGTTGACTTGGAATCTTAGTAATTTTAAGGATTTTTTCTTTCTTTTATGTGTGCTTGCACCTAGATGTATAAGCTAAGATCCTTTGTTTGGGGGCTATCATCCTTAAACTTAGTGATGTCTTATCTCTTTTTAGTTTTCCCAATGATAATTTCTCTCTATTTCTCTCTCTTTCTCTTCTCTCTCATTTCCTTTACCGTGAGCATGAGATTGCCTCATACTCCCACTAAATATGGGGCTAAATATACCATTGAAAATTGTAAGCGCTGACATGTGCATATAATTTCATGATTGTTTAGCGCCAACTTTAGTGTTTTTTCATAGTAAGACATCATATGGCACTTAATGCACACCTAAATTCAAATATAAGTCCCCTATCACTTTAATATTGCTTAAAATTGAGATAAGGCCCTAATTATACATTTTACTCTCTATTCTTCCTCAAATCCAATAATTTAGTTCATCACTTAGCCCTTATGTTACCATTTTTGGCCTTTGATTTTTGTCCCAACCTCAAAATCAGTTGTACCTAGTAATCTGGCATCCCCTCATTATCCAGCATATGTGGTTGTATTTTGAGAACTAATTGGGTGGAGCATAATGCCCTTTGATTTATATTCCTGGGAACATAATGCCCAGGGAATTTGTTTCCTCAAGGTTTGGGCTAAAATTGGAACCAGAACCCCGTATTGGTGATTTAGTGGGATATTAGGACTTATAGTCAACCTGCTTGAGTTTTAAGCCTTGAAATGTTGCAAAAGATCTATAAAAACCCTATCTCTCCTCAATTTGGTAAGAACAAGGATTAATATTTTGGAATCTACTCTCAAGCACTCACATTCAAGGTTTCAAGGCAAGCATTCAAGCATTCAAGAATTCAATATCTCTACTTATTCTCAAGCATTCAAGGTGTTCTTCTATATGGATTAAGATCATTTCCCCCATTGAAGGCATAGAAAAGGAGTTGTATATCAAGGAAGGATATACACACATATACATTCATCCAAGTCTTTCTTCTTCTCAATCAAGCAATGTGGTGAACTATAACACCCATCACATGAGGTTTTGTCTTTCATGATTTTTTTTTGGGTTTTTGTATTAAGTAAAAAGCTATTGCATGAACATATTTGATCACATTCAAAGAATCATGTATATTTCCAATGTATGGCATATTCTATTTTTCATATATCTATCCTTTTTTATATTAAAATGCACTTTCATTTCCTTTATTTAATTTTAAGGTTGATTCTAAATAGGGGTTTGATTGAGGAAAACCCCTCTATCTAACCTCATTCCTTGTTTTTCTATGTGTAGGTCTAGGTGGTGCAACTGCCAGAACTATTCTGAAAAGTATAGGATCTTTCAGGAAGGCTACAATTTGGTTTAGGAAAAACACCTAGGTATTGTTACAAGTGTAGTTTTTGTTGCACCAAAAGATCGGCTTTTCATTGTCTGATACAACCACTAAACTTATAGAATCCATAGGAGGCGGTTAATCCCTTTTCATGAATCCCAAGGGGAGCGCTGACCATTTTTCCAACAATCTCCCCCTCAGCATTACCCAAGGGGATTCAAACCTTTGACCAAGCTCTTATACCACTTGTTACAAGTGTGGTTTCTATTTCACCAAAAGATTGACCTGTCAGTGCCCAATACAACCACTAGACTTATAGAATCCATAGGAGGTGGTTAGTCCCTTGTCATGAATCTTCAAGGAAGCGCTAAATTTTTTTCCAATAGGTATAGAATTCCCCAATATTTCTATTCCTAGTAACAAAACCCCAAGGTATTTTTTTACCTAGAAAATTTCTCTCATATTTAGATCACGGGTTAGTACAATCTTCAGGATCCTGTTTCAATTCATATTAGTTGTCTGTCTATATTTTATCATTCTTTATTTCTTGAATATCGCCAATTTTTCTTATTTATCCCTATATCTTGCATCATTTCTATAAATCATCTCAATCAATTCATTATTGCAAAGAATCAATGACTCATTCAATGCGTAGGTCCTATTTGAGCCTATTGGGTCATTTTCCTTCCGATTATGCATTAGGGAAAGGGGGAGAAATCTATCTTTCTTACCTTTTCTTATTGTACGAAAGGAAATAAAGGAAAGGGTGTGTATTAATGCAAGCATATGTTTAGTTGATGGAAGGAAGTTTCTAAAAGGTATGAAGCATGAGCATATGTGTCTTTGTTTAATTCAAAAAGTTGACCAAAATGAAATATTAGATGTACCTGTAGAAGTTGCAAATTTGTTGGATGAGTTTTAGGATATTGGACTTGATAATGTACTTGATAGATTACCACTAGTAAGGATTATTAGTCATTAAATAGTCCAAATTCCTGGATCTAGTTTTCCAAATAAGGCTACTTATAGAATGAATCCACCAAAGAGTGAAGAGTTGAATACACAAGTACAAGAGTTATTGTAGAAAGGGTAGATTCAATAGAGTTTAAGCATGTGTGTGGTATTTATAGTACTAGCACCAAAAAAATGGAGAATGGAGGATGTGTACACACTCTTGAGATATCAATAAGATTACTATCAAGTATAAGGTTTTATTTCCAAGGATGGGTGATATTATGGATTGTTTGGGTGGATCTGACAACTTCACAAAGATAGATCTGGAGAGTGCATATCACCAAAGCTAAACTATAGGAGATGAACGTAAAACAATCTACGAAACCTAGGAGGGTTTGTATGAGTGGTTATTCATTCCTTTTGGGCTAACCAATGCACTAAGCACATTTATGCAGCTCATAAATGAGGTACTAAATGAGTTTTTGGGTAAGTTTTATATTTTTTACTTAGATGATATTCTAGTTTTTAGCAAACTATTGGAGGAGCATATTATGCATATAGATAGGGTCTTTGAGAAGTTAAGAGAAGAAAATTTATTGATTAACCTAAAGAATTGCAATTTTTTGAAGGAGATAGTGTACCTAGGATTTTTTGTCTTAGAAAATGGTCTTAAAATAGACCCAGAGAAAATCAAGGCTATTCTTGAATGGCCTACTCCAATGACTGCTACTGAGGTGACGTATTTTCATGGTTTGGCTAGTTTTTACAAAAAAATTATTAAAATTTTTAGTAGTATTTGTGGCCCACTAAGTGAAATAGTGAGAGGAGATATAAAAGAGTTTAAGAGGACTACAAGAGAAAAAAAGATTTTTATTTTTTTTGAAAAGAAAGTTTCAAAGAAAAAACTTTTGGAACTTCCATATTTTAATAAGGTATTTCAAGCAGACTATAATTCTAGTGGCAATGTCATTGAACTATTTTTAAGCTAGGAAGGTAAACCCATTGCATATTTTAGCGAGAAGTTGAATCATGGCAACCGAAAATATTTTATTTATGATCAAGTATTTTATGCTATAGCTCAGGCATTGAGGAAGTAGAGATATTATCTTTTTCCTAAATATTTTACTTTATTAATTAATCATCAAGATTTATAGTATTTGAATCTTCAAGGAAATTTAAATCAAATTCATTTAAAATGGGTTGAGTTTTTTCAAAGTTACACTTTTGTTTTGAAACATAGGAGTGGAAAGTCTAATATAGTTGTAGATAAACTGAGTAGGAGACTGAAATTTTTGACTAAAATGTGGATCAAATTTGTTTGGTTCCATGAATTTAAGATTTTACATCTAGATGATCCTATTTTTGGTGAGGTATGGAGAGCTTGCATGGAGAATGTTACTTTAGATAGGACCAGGTGGTTGGAATTCATAATCCAAGACTCATTTTTATTCAAAGGAGGGTAGTTATGCATCCCAAAGATTTCAATGAGGGAGAACCTAATCAGAGAAGAATTGTGGAGGATTGAATAGACACTTTGGTCAAGATAAGGTCATTTCTCTAATTAGTGAACATTATTATTAGCCACAATCACAACAAGATGTAAATAATTTTGTGCAAAGTTGTAGAATATGTCAGATGGAAAAATGAACTAGATAGAATACAAGGTTATATAATCCATTACATGTACTAGAGAGGTCATGAGAGGATATTAGTATGCACTTTGTTCTTGGTCTATCAAGGACTGAAAGAGGGCATGATTAATTTTTTGTGGTAGTAGAAATATTCTCAAAGATGGCACACTTTATTCCTTGTAAGAAGGCTAATGATGTTGTTCATGTGGCAGAATTATTTTTCAACAAAGTGGTGGGACTATAGGGCCTACAAAAGAGCATAGTTTGAAATTGAGACACTAAGTTCATTGGATACTTTTGTAGGACATAATGGAAAAGGTTAAGGAAAAAATTTAAGTTCAGCTCAATGCACCATCTATAGGCTAATGGGAAGATATAAGTAGTGAATAGGAATTTGGGGAACCTATTAATATGCTTAGTAAGAGATAAACCTAAGGAGTGGGATTTTATTTTACCATGGGAAGAATTTTTATACAATAATTATGTCAATAGGATCACTTGTAAATCTCCATTCTAGTTTCTATATGGAAGTAGTCCATGAAATGCTTCAGAGTTAAGGAAATTGGACAAAGGAGAAAAGAGTAGTATCGAAGCTAAAGACTTTGCAAAATAGTTGAACAATTTGCATGAAAAGGTAATAAAGAATATTAATAAGATGAATATATAATAAATGGCGAAGAAAGATCAGAAGACAAGATATAAAAAATTTCATATTGGTGATGAAGTCATGGTTCATCTATGAAAAGAGAGGTTTCCATAGGAACATAAAGTAAGCTGAAGATGAAGAAATTGGACCATGAAAAAACCTTAAGAAGCATGATTTGAGAAATGATTATCAAGTAGATTTTCCAAGTGGATTGAACATTTCACCTGTGTTTAATATTTCAGACTTGACGGAGAATCATGAAGGCTGTAATACCCACCTCTTAGTTTGCTTTTCAGTTTGTGGATGCGAAACTCTTTTAGGCATTTTTATGTATGTGTGGTTATTTCAATCGATCTTAAGGATATTTATGTATTACATTTCATTATGTTATTGATACATTGTTAGTATGTTATATTTTATGTGTATATGTAATTTATGGCTATTTAATGATGCTTATGTATATGTTAGGATTTCATTTCGATTATGGTTTTCTGACAATACTAACCCTAGATTTATATGCACATGGATCATTGTATGTTTTGCATTATTGTTTGATGTGCTTGGTATGGTATAGGACAGAGTCGTAGTTCCTTGCTTCGGTGAGATCCACATGATAACCTAGTCTCAACCATTGTTTTCCATATTATATATGCATGTATGTTCATCTTTGTGATGACAGGTTTGCGGGTACCAGGCTACGTCTTCCTTGAATTGGCAGGAGTGAGTGTGCCCTATCACAATAATCTAAATGGTAAGAGAGGGGAGGTAGTTTTCAGGTCCAAATCCTATCCTAAACCTAATTGTCCTAATTAGTGGACAAGTATCTGTTTGACTACCCTACCCGAATTATTCTAGTTGACAGGAATTTAAGTATCCCTTTCCTTGAGCATGTTTGATTTTGCTTGTGTTTGATTTCAGGTGCTTGATTTGATTATTTATGTGATATATCATGTTATTTATTTAATTAAATATTATTTCTATTAATTGTTAAATATAGGGTATTTAATTAATTGAAAACTAAATTAAATACCTATGTTTAATTAAAAGGTTAAGTAAAGTGCATTTATTGAATATTAATATTTAATTGAATATTTAATTGAAAATTAGAGAAAATATGCTTTTATGCTCTATTAAATAATTAAATATTAAGTTGCATGGATTATTATGATTTAAATATTTAATTTATTTAATTTATTATTTTATTAATTACATGTGCATGATTTTGTTGAAAAATTATTTTCAAACTCAAAGATTTCAACTTGATTTTATGATTCAAAGTTGAGTTGTGGAATTAAAAGATATTTTATTTAATTAATTGTTATTTTCCTTTCAATTTTGGAGTGGAGTCCTTTTAGGAGTTAACTAGTGTGTTGTCATGAGGGTTTGCATGTTTAGGGGAAATTGAATTCCTTTAGGAGGGAATTGGGGTTTCATTTGGGAATAACAGGTTTTGGAGATTTTGGGAGAGCTTGGTGTGTGCTTGGCTTTTGGGAGAATTTCAGGATTCTTGTGGTTGCATCTTGGATTGGAGATTTGTGTGATTTCATGGTTTGCATGTGCTTGGATCTTCGTGGTTTCTAGATTTGTGGTTGATTTGTGCTTGGAGGTTTTCAGGGTTTTGCAATCTTCAAAGGCATAGTGTCATTTTTCTTGCATTGGATTTGAGGTAGGCTTTGTGATCCCTTAAATGGTTTCAATTTTACAATTTTGTAGTTTTCTAGATTTGATTAAATGCATGTTGATTCTTTATGGCTTATAGGTGTTTATTAGTGTTTCTGTGATTTTGGGTATTTAGAAAACCCTTAGATTTGTTATTTTCATTATTTGTTATTACTTGGCATAGCATAGTTATGCTATCCACATTTCATAGAAAAATTCCTCTTGTAACTCTTAGAAAATGAAAAGTCAAAATGGACTATAGTTTAACTATATAGTGGCTGAAAAATAAATTTAAATGGTGCAAAGAAATCAATTTTAGTTGAAAAAAAATCAATTTGGAAGGAAAAATAGCT
>MU226970.1:1232992-1255472 GCA_018584345.1 Thuja plicata | reverse complement strand
GGACTGCACTCTGCAGTACCGCACGAGAGTCGTGGGCCTACGGGCCGTGGGACCCCACAAAGGGGGACTACGAAGGCCGCAATGCCCACGCGGCAGTGTCCCCCGCGGGTTTTGGGGAGAGAAGGGGGTGGGGCCACGCCCCCCCTGCCTAAAACTTTTATTTTTTTAATATTTTCTTTAAATTGTGTTTAAATTTAAAATTTAGTTTTTTTTATTAGTTTAAATCAATTTTAAATTAGTTCAATTTAATTAAGTTAGTTTTAAATTATTAAATTATGTTTTAATTAATTTAGATGATATAATATATATATATATATATATATATNTATAAAATATGTTTTAGTTTTTATTCAAACATATAGATGCATATATTTTATATTACTATTGTTCTGGAGTGTTGGATTATTTATGTGTGAAAATTCATTCGAAACATTTATGGATAGGGTTAATATTCATAACATTTTGGTACTCGTCATGTTGTGGCAATATTTCTTATGAATTTTATAAGCGGGATTAGACTAGTGATTTTGTTTATTTTCGGATAGTTATGGAAAAAACATTAATGTGGGTTGATATAAACATTTTTTTGAAGGCTATATTTGTGTTTCTTCTTCATTGTAATATAATTATAGCTAAATTGGTAATTATTCCGTAGATATATTTATATGCTGATTTTATATATAAATCTATAGGATATGTTAATGTTTACGAACATGGAATATTTAATTATTTATAGATGGTGATTTAAATGGATAAATGAATTTGCATGACTAGGGATTATAAATTTGTTTGTCCTAACGGTAACACTGTAATTGCTTTTAATGCATTCTGAATATGAAGTTATTGTACCATGATGTGTTTTGAGTGCGCGATTAAATGAATTGTGTATTCTTTTACGCTATCATGTTTCGGGTATCTGTCGGGTTAGATGACCCTTAGGACATAAATCTAGAGGTTTTAGGGTTATAATTTCTACATGTTATCTTATGTGATGTCAGTTCATATTTTGTGATGATGTCATGGTCTTGATTTCTTATACCTCAACCTAATTCAGTTATGATGTGTTGTATGGTCTTATGAGGATACTGTGGATTATTGTAAGGTTATTGAGAACCTATGTGCTCCTGAATGGGCAAGATGCGATTTGATTTATGATATATCTTTATGATACTCTTTTGTGAACCTAGGGTAGGTTACCTAGTTGTATAGTAGGAGGTGGCTTGCAATAAGTGTCAGAGCCCAGAAGTGGCTGCTAGGATCGCTTATTGTAAGTGGTGGTAACAAGTGATAACATAATAAATTAATTAGGATGCCCTAGTATAAACTAATAAGATAGTGCCTCACCCATGCTTGAGTGCTAGTATAGGCTAAGATGGAGGATGAAATGATGTTTTTCGCCTTGAGGAATGTGGGTATAGCATCGTTAGTGATCTTGTCTGTTTGAAAGGTCATTGATGTCGTATAAGGTCACTTGAGTGTCGGAATCCATTGAGGGATTGCTAGGACAAAACTCAAGGGTTAGACATACATGATGACACCTTCCTATATACAGCTTAGGTTACTCTATGTCTATCAGTACCTCTAGTGTTGTTTAGTGTTCCTTGTTATGGTTTAGAGTGCTTCTAGGATCTTCCTATGCATTTGAGTATGAGGTCATGTATACATTGTTTGCATTCATGTTGTATACCCCGTGTGATGAGCTTGTTACTATCTCCTTAGCACAGTAGGAGTGGACCTTTGGTTCCACATGGTCGGGTGGTAGTGATTCTTATTACCATTGAGGTTCTGACAGATTCTTCTTCATGCTTGGATGTTCCTTGTTGCAGTTTCATCTTCCTAGTCTTTTGGAGACTTGATCACTTACTTGAGTTATGTATTGTACCACATGTAGATATTGGTTATCATCCTTTGGAGGATGCATTGTATTGTTTATTATGTATTATTACATACCCTGCGACTTGTGCAATGGATGTTGATTAGGTAGTATACCTTTGGTATCAGATGTATATGTAATCTTTTATTATGAGATGTATGTAATTGGTTTTAAATTATGTAACCTTTATGTTAGTTCTTTATATTTGTTATTCATAGATTATTATTCTTAAGTAGTCCTGCGTCAAGGAACCCTTGAGAAATTTTATCTATGTATGAGTTGTATTTCATGTATGTCATGTAATTAATTGTATTGCTTCCGCATTGTTATCAATATTGTTTGGAAATATTTAAGAAAAAATATTATTCCATAAACTTAGTGTCATGTTTAGGTTAAGTTCTCCTAGGTTCCCTAGCGGGGCATTACACTTGGTATCAGAGCTCACATTTCTACACTGGGATCTCTGGGAATTTTGTATGCCCATTAGTTGTCTTTTTATTTTAAAACTTGAAACAAACATAGACATAAAACTCTAATGTATTTTAAACTATTTCTTTATGATTATTTGACTTCTTTTGATGTTATTGTTTTGGTGTTGGTTCTAAGTTGTGGTTTGGTTCTCTGATTGATTCAAGAATTATTCTTGAAACTAGAGTTTCTAGGGGTCATGGCAGAGGCCAAAGTGGTGGTCGTGGAAGGGGTGGGGATAACAATCCTTCCATGAGTGTCAGTCAGGACAGTGCTCATCATCACAATAGAGATGAGTAGAGGGATGAGCGTTGGGCTGAATCTGAGGAGCGAGGCATTAGGCAGTTGTTGCAGGCATTACTAAACCGTATTCCTGAGTAGGGTAGAGTGGAGAGGGAGAGATCTAGGATCCCTTCAAGGAGGATTGTTATAGTGGAACTTGAGGTTGTGGCAGCGAACCACATGAGGGATCTCATGAGAGTTCCACCTACTTCCTTTGATGGGAAAGGAACAGGTTTTGAAGTGGAGACTTGGCTTATTGCATTAGAGAGGTTTTTTGATATGCATCCCTTTAGTAGCAATACTAAAGCCAGGTATGCAGTAATGAAACTCTCCAATTTTGCAGCGATATGGTGGAAGATAGAGGAAGAGAAGTTAGGTCTCCATATGAATACAGTGAAATGGGAACTCTTCCTTGAGCACTTTAGAGAGAGATTCCTCTCTGATCTGTGGAGACAATAGAGGGCTGATGAGTTCCATAATTTGAGGCAGTTGACCCTATCAGTGGTTGAGTATGAGCGTAGATTCTTCGAGCTCAAACAGTATGTTGGATATGGTCAGGATTCGACACTTACGATTCAGCACTTTGTTAGGGGGCTAAATGAATGCATCGTTGGGGAGGTTAGACTCTTTGATCCTACATCCCTCAGGGAGGTGGTCATCAAAGCTACCCTTGCAGAGGAGAACTTAGAATTAGGCCATGGTGGTCATTCAGGAGGGCAGTCTAGAGTACCTACTTCTGTTGTTAGAGGTAATCATTCTTAGGGAGCTGGGAATTCGAGAGGTCCTTCAATCGTTCCATACAGTAATCAGATTCAGTAGCAAGGAGGAAACAATCCTTCTTCTTTTAGTGGTCCTCAGAATAGTAACTTCTGTGACATTCAGCGTAGCAAGCATAATCGGCCAGTTCAGCCAGCACAGAGTGTGTATCAAGTTGTCAGTAGGGGTAGTGTTCAGTAGTCTAGTGCACCTTCAGATAGAGGAGGTGGTAGTAGGGGATCTTTCTTTTCCTGTGGACAATTTGGACACATAGAAGTCAATTGTCCTCAATGTGTAGCGTAGCTTTCAGGACAAAGGCCATTAGCTTCTGAGCCTACAGTGGATAATGTTGGTATGTCTCATGGAGTGTATGCAGTGTTTGATCGTCCTCCACCTGTGTATCATGCTCCTGTGAGTGGGGCTGCGAGTAGAGGTCCAGCAACTAGTTTCTGGATTCCTACAGTGGGCAATGATCCTCAGTGTTCGAATCAGAGACCTGGGAAGGGTCCTATGGGACCCATACTTTGAGTCTTTTAGGACTTGGATTAGATGTTCTGTGATGAGAGATTGATTTCTCTATCTTTATTTTAGGCTTCCAGGAGTAAGCCTAGTTTTAGGGGAGGAGGATGTAATAACCACCTCTTAGTTTTCTTTTTAGTTTGTGGATGCCAAACTCTTTTAGGCATTTTTATGTATGTGTGGTTATTTCAGTCGATCTTGAGGATATTTATGTATTACATTTCAGTATGTTATTGATCCATTGTTTATATGTTATATATTTTGTGTATATGTGATTTATGGTTATTTAATGATGCTTATGTATATGATAGGATTTCATTTTGATTATGGTTTTCTGACAATACTGACCCTAGATTTATATGCACATGGATCATTGTATATTTTGTGTTAGTGTTTGATGTGCTTGGTATGGTATGGGACAGAGTTGTAGTTACTTACTTCGACAAGATCCACACGATAACCTAGTCTCAACCATTATTTTCCATATTATATATGCATGTATGTTTGTCTTTGTGATGACAAGTTTGCAGGTATCGAGCTACGTCTTCCCTGAATTGGCAAGAGTGAGTGTGCCCTAACGCAATAATCTCAATGGTAAGAGAGGGGAGATAGTTTTCATGTCCAAATCCTATCCTAAACCTAATTGTCCTAATTAGTGGACAAGTATCTGTTTGACTACCCTACCCGAATTCGTCTAGTTGACAGGAATTTGAGTATCCCTTTCCTTGAGCATGTTTGATTTTTCTTGTGTTCAATTTTAGGTGCTTGATTTGATTATTTGTGTGATATATCATGTTATTTATTTAATTAAATATTATTTCTATTAATTTTTAAATATAGGGTATTTAATTAATTAAAAATTAAATTAAATACCTATGTTTAATTGAAAGGTTAATTAAAGTGCATTTATTGAATATTAATATTTAATTGAATATTAGAGTAAATATGATTTTATGCTCTATTAAATAATTAAATATTAAGTTACATAGATTATTGTGATTTAAATATTTAATTTATTTAATTTACTATTTTATTAATTACATGTGCATGATTTTGTTGAAAAAGTATTTTCAAACTCAAAGATTTCAACTTGATTTTAGGATTCAAAGTCGAGTTGTGGAATTAAAAGATATTTTAATTAATTAATTGTTATTTTCTTTCAATTTTGGAGTGGAGTCCTTTTAGGAGTTAACTAGTGTGTTGTCATGGGGGTTTGCATGTTTAGGGGAAATTGAATTCCTTTAGGAGGGAATTGGGGTTTCATTTGGGAATAACAGGTTTTAGAGATTTTGGGAGAGCTTGGTGTGTGCTTGGCTTTTGGGAGAATTTCAGGATTCTTGTGGTTGCATCTTGGATTGGAGATTTGTGTGATTTCATAGTTTGCATGTGCTTGGATCTTCGTGGTTTCCAAATTTGTGGTTGATTTGTGCTTGGAGGTTTTCGGGGTTTTGCAATCTTCAAAGGCATAGTCTCAACTTTCTTGCATTGGATTTGAGGTAGGTTTTGTGATCCCTTAAATGGTTTCAATTTTACAATTCTGTGATTTTCTAGATTTGATTAGATGCATGTCGATTCTTTATGGCTTATAGGTGTTTATTAGTGTTTTTGTGATTTTGGGTATTTAGAAAACCCTTAGATCTGTTATTTTCATTATTTGTTGTTACTTGGCATAGCACAACTATGCTTTCCAAATTTTGTAGAAAAATTCCTCTTATAACTCTTAGAAAATGAAAAATCAAAATGGACTATAGTTTAACTATATATTGGCTGAAAAATAAATTTAAATGGTGGAAAGAAATCAATTTCAGTTGAAAAAAAATCAATTTGGAAGGAAAAATAGCTCTCTTGAATTTACACCAGTTTAAAAAATATATATATAGTGGGTTAAAATAATAACCAAGAAAAGACAAAAAGAAAAGGGAGAATGAAACAAAATATATATATATATAATTTCTGTTTTTGGAAATAATTAATTTTATAAAAAAAAAAAGAATTGCATTGTTATTTATTCTGGTTTCAAAAAATATATATATATAATAATAAAAAATGAAAAGTGATTTTGGTGGCGGGGGCCACCACATCCCCCACCACCATACCGCGCAGGTACTACACGGTGCCCGACGGACTGCACTGTGTAGTACCGCATGAGAGCCATGGGCCTGCGGGCCGTGGGACCCCACAAGGGGGGACCACGAGGGCCACAGTGCCCACACGGCACTGTCCCCAATGGGTTTTGGGGAGAGAAGGGGTTGGGGCCACGGGACATCCCCCCCCCCCGAAACTTTAATTTTTTTTAATATTTTCTTTAAATTATGTTTAAATTTTAAATTTAGTTTTTTTATTAGTTTAAATCAATTTTAAATTAGTTTAATTTAATTTAAGTTAGTTTTAAATTATTAAATTATGTTTTAATTAATTTAGATGATGTTTAATATAGTTTGTATATATGTATATATATTAATTTTATTAATATATATATTGATATATATATATATATATATATAATTATATTTTAAATATGTTTTAGTTTTTATTCAAACATATAGATGCATATATTTTATATTACTATTTTTCTGGAGTGTTGGATTATTTATGTGTGAAAATTCATTCGAAACATTTATGGATAGGGTTAATATTCCTACCATTTTGGTACACATCATTTGTTGTGGCAATGTTTCTTATGAATTTTATAAGGGAATTAGATTAGCGATTTTGTTTATTTTTGGATAGTTATGGAAAAAACATTATTGTGGGTTGATATGAACATTTTTTTGAAGGCTATATTTGTGTTTCTTCTTCATTGTAATATAATTATAGCTAAATTGGTAATTATTCCATAGTTGTATTTATATGTTTATTTTATAGATAAATCTATAGGATATGTTAACATTTACGAACATGGAATATTTAATTATTTCTAGATGGTGATTTAAATGTATAATGAATTTGCATGATTAGGGATTATAAATTTGTTTGTCCCAACGTTAACACTGTAATTGCTTTTAATGCATTCTGAATATGAAGTTATTATAGCATGATGTGTTTTGAGTGCGTGATTAAATGAATTGTGTATTCTTTTACGTTATCATATTTTGGGTATATGTTGGGTTAGATGACCCTTAGGACATAATCCAGAGGTTTTGGGGTTGTAATTTCTACATGTTATCTTATGTGATGTCGGTTCATATTTTGTGATGATGTCATGGTCCTGATTCCTTATACCTCAACCTAATTCAGTTATGATGTGTTGTATGGTCTTATGAGGATACTATGGATTATTGTAAGGTTATTGAGAACCTATGTGCTCTTGAATGGGTAGGATGCGAGTTGATTTATGATATATCTTTGTGATACTCTTTTGTGAACCTAGGGTAGGTTACCTAGTTATATAGTAGGAGGTGGCTTGTAATAAGTGTTGGAGCCCAAAAGTGGCTGCTAGGATTGCTTATTGTAAGTGGTGGTAACAAGTGATAACATAATAAATTAATTAGGATGCCCTAGTATAAACTAATAAGATAATGCCTCACTCATGTTTGAGCACTAGTATAGGCTAAGATGGATGATGAGATGATGCTTTCCGCCTTGAGGGGTGTGGGTACAACATCGTTAGTGATCTTGTTTGTTTGAAAGGTCATTGATGTCGTGTAAGGTCACTTGAGTTCTAAAATCCATTGAGGGATTGCTAGGACAAAACTCAAGGGTTAGATGTACATGATGACACCTTCCTATATACAGCTTAGGTTATTCTATGTGTGTCAGTACCTCTGGTGTTGTTTAGTGTTCCTTGTTATTGTTTAGAGTTCTTCTAGGATCTTCCTATGCATTTGAGTATGAGGTCATGTATACCTTGTTTGCATTCATGTTGTATACCCCATCTGATGGGCATGTTACTATCTCCTCATCATGGTGGGAGTGGACCTTTGGTTCCACGCAGTCGGGCGGTAGTGATTCTTCTTAATGCTTGGATGTTCCTTGTTGCAGTTTCATCTTCCTAGTCTTTTGGAGACTTGATCAGTTACTTGAGTTGTGTATTCATACCATATGTAGATATTGGTTATCATCCTTTGGAGGATGCATTGTATTGTTTATTATGTATTATTATATACCCTGCGACTTGTACAGTGGATGTTGATTAGGTA
Organism: Thuja plicata; assembly: GCA_018584345.1. Lineage (NCBI taxonomy): Eukaryota > Viridiplantae > Streptophyta > Pinopsida > Cupressales > Cupressaceae > Thuja > Thuja plicata. The sequence continues at coordinate 1,247,435 of MU226970.1, read as the reverse complement.
GTATACCTTTGGTATCAGATGTATATGTAATCTTTTATTATGATATGTATGTAATTGGTTTCGGATTATGTAACCTTTATGTTAGTTCTTTATATTTGTTATTCGTAGATTATTATGCTTAAGTAATTCTACGTCAAGGAACCCTCGAGAAATGTTATCTATGTATGAGTTGTATTTCATGTATGTCATGTACTTCATTGTATTGCTTCTGCATTATTATCAATATTTTTTGTAAACATTTAAGAAAACAAATTATTCCATAAACTTAGTGTCATGTTTAGGTTAAATTCTCCAAGGTTACCTGGCAGGGCATTAAAAAGGCAATATTACAGATGAAATTATGGAAGTACAATAGAATATTCTAGCATATACTTTAGAGATAAAAGACATCTTAAATAGTCATGTGGGAAGAAGCACAAGAAAATATAAATATGAAGAGTACTTGGTCAAATGAAAAGGAATATATGTTGAATAATTGTCGTGGTTATGAAAAGCATGAGTTGACCGCCTTGGTTTCCTTTTAATACCTGAGATCTAACAAGGTCACTTCTCAAATTACCTCAGGTGTTTGATGCAAGAGCATCCAGGGTGTAAGATAAATATTGCATGACCCAAAAATATTATTTAGTTGTTAATAAGGGCTACTTTAGCGGTGTGACTATTTTTGGTAGGGGAACTATTTTTATTATTTTTTAGTTTTGCATGAAATCTTACATAGACCTCCTAAACATTGAAATGGGGCTAATGGTGAAGAAATTATCCTAATGTCTTGTGGCATTTGGGAGATATTCAATATTTCTATGAAATGTTTCCCATAAAACTTCAAATGCATTTTTGAGGGCCTTAGAAGTCCTGGATCAGGTTGAAAAGTGTGGATCTGATAGATCTAACAAGAGCATGGTGTAGATCTCTTCGCAATCTTTGTGTCAATGTATGATAACTTAAAATCCAATAGTTATAATAAAAGATATGGCCTCTAGAAGTTGGGGTACTTTAGGAGGAGAAATAAAAAAAACTTTAAAATACTCAAGTGTGTGTCAAAACCTATTTTGGGAATATTCTCAGCATATTCTAATATAGGGAAAAGGGATATAAACGTTTTCAACCTCAAAAGGGGGGAGTTGCATTTTCTAGAACATTCTAGGGCAGTTAAACTTCCTAATATAGAGAAGAAAAATGGGAGTTACAAGGGACAGTTATGATCATGCATATAGTGGCTCTAGATTACACATTATTATAATCAGAATGCCCATGTGTTTTTAGCACGTTATTTTCTAAAAGTTGTAACCAATTTCATGGGGATAATATAAAGCAAGTGTTTATTTCTTTCATGTTTCTATTCACTTGTATAATTTTATTGTATTTTTGGGTTTGTAAGGGGAGTACCCTTAATCAAGTGGTATCATATCATATGTTCCTAAGTGTGTAAACATATTTTTTAACATGAGGTCATTTTCACTAGGAATGTGGTTGTGGGGATAAGAGATAAGTGCATAAAAATACTTCCACGAAAGAACCGTGGTGGAAGATTTGTCAGTGTGATAGAAGAGGGTTTTAGATACCTCTAAAGGAAAGTGTGAACAATCCAAGAGGAGCTACACAAAGGAGATAATATTAGGGAAAGAGATTAAAGAGAGGATGAATCTAAAGATGGAATGTTGTATGAAGAATAGAAAGAAGTGACATGAAATCTTGACAAGGATAGGTTTTTTAGGGTCATTTCCAAGATTGGAAAGAGGCCAAAGATTGAAGTTTATGCAATTTTTGTAAATCTTAATCTACAAGATTTGATTGATTGGATCAATGATATGGAAGAGTATTATGATTATAAATAAGTGGAATATTATGACCACGTTGAAATTTCATGCTAAATTTTGGTGGAAAGAAGTTCAATTAGAGAAGAATAGAAGAGGAAAAGAGAAAATAACAATATGGGATCGGATGGTTAAAATTTGAAGATACAATTCATTCTTGTTGACTATAATCTTCAACTATTGAATAAAATCCAAGGGTTTAAGCAAGCATGAAATCTTATCAAAGAAAATACAAAAGAGCTCTATCGAGTCTTGATTAGAATAGGCCATTCTAAGGCCAACAAGAAGAAATTTTCTCATTACATAGAGGGTTGAAGCTGATGTATTGAAGAAGAGTTGATAATAATAATAATGTATACCATTGAAGATGCATATCAATTTTGTTTGAAGGTAGAAGAGATGCTAACCAAGAGATTTGAGAGAAAGAAAATTGAAAGAAGTCATGGTGAAAATACTAGTGGACGGTCATAAGGAGGCCAAAATGAAGACCAAAATAAGAATGATGACTCTAGTAGTAATTAAAAATTAGAAGTTAAATAATTATGTCAACCTTGTGCTCAAAATAATGGAAATCAAAGAGGGAAAGGACTAAGAAGAGGGAGATTTATGGAACATGTTTCCAATGTGGAGAAGGACATAAATCCTATGAGTGTCCCCAACATCAAGGGAGCACAAATAGGAGACTAGAGAGAAACGCAGAAGTTAAACATGTAGATGAGGGTGAGGACATCAAGTCTTCACATTTTGAATATTTTGAAAGAGGAGAGGTTCTTGTTACCAGAAGAGCCTTGCTAAATGATCAGAAGGAACCAACGCAAAGGAAGAATTTATTTCACACGAGATGTAAGTGTTATGGTAAAGTTTACAGTTTTATTATAGAGGGTGGTAGTAGTGATAACCTTGTTTCAGTGGAAATGGTTAGTGAATTTAAAGAGAGAAGGAGACATCTAAGGGACTCCCTATTATAAATTCAAAGCCAACTCATTCCTCATATAGATGTAATGCAAAAACATATTGCTCATACAAAGACACTCGTCCATGATAACAATTTTTCAGTTGTTGAGATTATGATGGAGTTGTCTGCAGAAATTCAGATTGAGTTGCACATCCTGAAAGTGTTGCAAGATAATTGGGACAAGGCTTTGTCTCAAATTTTGAAGGTACATTGTGATTTCCTTTCACATTTTGGTATTACCTTGTAGATATGCATTTTTGGCATCTGTGTCAAAAACAAGGGGGAAAGATAGGATATATATGTATATCTATGAGGAAATACATGTACAAAGAAGAGGAAGATATATATAACAGAGTTACAAAATAGTTTTGAAAAATAAAAAATAGATTCAGTTGCAACCGAGTTGCAGAGCAGTAGTCAAAATCGAGCTAGAACCCAAGCACATGGTAATGGGGAGTTTTGACTTATCAGTTTGTTTGATCAAAAATTTTGGTATCATAACTATTTTTGTCACTAATGGCAAAGGGGGAGATTTTAGACCTTATGGAAAGACATATTTTCAATTAGTGCTAAAACACTTAGTCATTCTTATGATTATAGTGTTAGTCGAGCCAGCAGCTTGTAGTGTTGACCGAGCCAAGTAGTTGCAGTGTCGATCGAGCAGTTAGTTCCAAGTAGTATCTTCCAAGTTACCAGAGTTACCCGAGTTGTATACCATCTCCAAGTGATCAATTTGGATTGAGCACCTAGTGTCAACTGAGTTCCAGGGCTGCCAAGTTCATTGTATCGTCCGAGTGTCAGTATATCACCCGAGTGGATTACTGGACCCGAGTATCAGCATTGGGTCAACTTAGTACATATTGTTTGATACTATTTAATATGATAGTAGCTGAATAATGGAGGTAATTGATTTGGATAGGTATATATGTAAGATACTTTTTTTATCCAATAATAAGTAGATATAGTAAAAAAAAGATATCAATCATTAGAAGAACATTGAATACATGTATGGATGTGAATATGAAGAGGCAGATTGATTAGAAGGCTACAGTAGTATAAAGGAACAGAAAAGAATCATCTATCACATTCAGGTGATCATTTCTACATCAAAGGATCTTATTCAACAAATTAGAGTTGCATAGCAGATCATTCATTGATTCATTCTAACAAGTGTATCAGTCAAATCCATTAATAGGGTGAACCTAATAGTCCTTTGTGCAAATATCCTAGCAGAGTGCATACTTAACTGTATTGTATAAATCCTCTCACAAGGTGGACCTAACAGTCCTTATTTCTCCTAATAGGGAAGACCATCAAAAGTGGTCAATTGTAAGCCTTAACCGTCCAACTTTATTACTACAGTTATAAAGCTTGTGGGTATCATCCCCATCCCAATTTTACTTTCTATTTGGAAGGTTTATGGGTCACCATATCTTGTGTCAAGTGTTATGAATGTCTATTGCTTCTCTTTTCCATGCATGCAATTATATTAGACAATCTAATAAAGTATTAAAGTGAATAAGTTTTATTGGTTCCTGATTCACCCCCCCCCCCCCTCTCAATCACCTATCCTNTCCCCCCCCCCCCCCCTCTCAATCACCTATCCTACAATATATTTCCAACAATTGGTATCAGAGAAAAGGTTCTCTTATCATAAGTTTAATAGCTTGAGAAAAGATCAGAGGCAATGGAAATATACAGACTAGAGAAAGCCATTGAAAATGACAAGATAGATTTACAAGTGGTCATGGATCAAATCAGAAAACTCAAGGAGAAGCTCTCTCATTCCCTAAAATGAAGAAAAGATTTAGCAATGCAAATGAATGAAAAAGGTTATATAGAAGAAAGAATTCAATATTTGTGCAAAGAAAGAAGTTCTGAAGAATATGTGAAGTCCTGGAACAAAATAACCAAGAAAAAAATGATAGATAAATGGCACAAGAAGATAAGAGATTTCTAATTACAAGATTAGAGGAAAAAGAAAATTAAATCCATCATTTGTCACTTCAGCAAGCAGATATGATAAATTAACTCAATTGTACAAACCAGGAAGTTATCAATCTGAGAACTGAAAATGAAAGACTGTAAAGTGATCTCAATATTGAAAAGAAAACTAATGAGAGGATGATGAATTCACAAGAATGAATGAATCAGTTGAAAGAGAAAACTCAATTCAGACATCATGGACAGACTGGATTAGGTTATACTGAACAAGGCAAATCCTCACAGCAAGGAACTCAAAAGAACAAGAAACCTACATGTAATCATTGTGGTAGTTGGGCATACATCAAATAAGTGTTGGACCAATGGGAAGTCAAATTTTAAGTGTAAGTGCTACAGATGAAAAAAACATGGACATAGGGAAAGTGAATGCACTGAAAAACCTAAGTTTGAAGGAAAATGTTTCAATTGTAACAAACAAGGTCATAAGTCTTCAGAGTGAAGAACTAAGAACTAGAACCCTGCTGAACAATTAGCTAAGGCTATTTTTGGTTGGGATTACAACACATGGAACAAATGTTGTCATTATGGTGAGTATGGGCACATTGGTGAAAACTGTGCAAAGACTCGCCTAAGAAAAAGAAATCCTACTAAGAGATGTTATGTATGCAAATAACTTGTTTGTCTAAGCAAGAATTGTATGAACGGAGAAAAAGTGGATACTAGTTTTGAGAAAGGCAAATCAAAATTTTCTAAAATCAAAAATTAGATGAGTTAGCAATGGGTAAGGAAGTCTCCTGATAATTCAGACCAAAATAATGAAGGAACAAATGGCACCCAAAATGGTGCGTTGGGTGGATTCACCATCTCTGAATAAATATGTAAGGAGACAACTATAACTATGCATACAAGCCATCATACATTAGTTCCAGATATGATAGCAAGTCCAAATCTATATATTGATGCACTGAGACGCATTATGGTTCTAACTGAGTCGGGATCTTAGTTACAACCGAGATACTCATGCTTAACCGAGTTAAGTCAGGTTATATGGTTTCAAAGATGTGAAGTTAGTTTTTGTCGAGCTTCCGAGTAAGCCTGGAAGAACTAACTGAGCTATGACAGCTACTATGTATGGATCATTTAATGAAAACTTTAAGGTGAAAATTCTCATAAATGATGAAATTGAAGGGTTGTTGTTTACCAAGGTTTACAGTTTGAAAAAAGATTAAGAGCTTATAGCGATTTCAGATTGAATTTTTGTTTGGAATCTTTAGTTGCAGTGAATTTTCATCAATCTTCTGAGCATTATGGCATCTTCATCCAGCAGTAAGATCAAGAAGAGATCTGAGATGTTAGTGAGGAATGCAGTCTATGAACCACCAAAGTTCAAACTTCATCCAATGATCATAGAGGAGATAGATCCAATGGGATCCCATTCCCAAATTCCTCCTAAGATATTTTTGATTCACGACATTCAAAGTTTCTATCATTGCACCATTCAACAGCTAGGAACATTAGAGCTGAATCAAGCATATGAGGCACTTTGTGTGGGTGGAGACCTGAAGCTAGAACACAAGCACATCTAAGTCAAGGTTTTAACCCATATCTTGAATATTCCAATGAATTTTTAGATAAATTGGATTAGGTTTATTCTGAGCCAAATTCACGACATGCATTTCTGGTAGGAGAAACCCATGAAAATCACTAAGATGATGGTACACCAAGTGACGGAGTACCCAATGCACAATAAACCTAAGGAAAATAAAACCCTACCATGAGATGATATAGCTAAGAAGACTCTTGTTGAGTGGGATGGAAGAGGCATGAATTTTAATGGAGTCATTGACATGGAGCTAAAGTTTGGAATTCATGTGATTGCACATAAGATATATAGTTCAATCCGACCAAACAATGTTCCATGTGAGGCTATGGACTTGGCATAAAAAGTGGTGAAGAACAATCTATCATTTGACCTTGCCTATTTGCACCTCATACAACTGAGCAAAAACATGGAGAGCATCTGGGCATCTAAGACCAATCCGTGTAAGTTCATTTCAATCTTGGTCTGCTTATTCTTTTATGTTCAAAAAATTTTCCCTTCAAAAAGCATTGTTGTATGGAAGAAGGATAGGCCTATATTTTATTATATCAATGAGTTTATAGAAAAATTGGGAGAAAATTTTGAAAGCATCATGGATGCTTACTTTGAGAGTTTCAGAGAGAAAATGCAGAACAGATTCAAAATTCCCAAAAAATTGGTAGAAGACCATAAGGATGATATATGTTTCCTAGTTGACTATGACAGAGTGCACATCCAAGCAGTCAAACCTAGGGTTGCATGGGTGAAACCTCTTAAATATGAGGTTAACATAGAAGAGACCAGAGCTATTATTAAGGCTCTTATTAATGAGCTTGTTGATCCTAAAGCAGCATATTTTGGAACTTATGAAGAAACTAAGGGTAGAATAACATTGGAAATAGATATTCCCAAAATGTTGAAGAGAGGAAGGAAAAGAATTGAGAAGTTTGGAAAGAAATATGGAAAGTCATCTGACTCTCCTCTTTCATTCACTGGTGGAAAAGAGGATGACATAAAGGAAGAAGAAGTAGAACCTAAGAAAGAAGAGGAAGAGGTAGAAGAAGAGCCTCCTAAGAAGAAGAATCTAGCCCCCAAGAAAACACCAATGGCCTCTACCCATGCCTCCACTACAAAAAAACCTAGGAGATGTAGAAGAAAACTGATATTGCCTAAAGAAGATGATGAAGATGATACAGTTACATTCAAGAAGCCACCACTTACCTGTGAGCAGAAGGTTGAAGAATTTAAGGAAGGAAGTGGTATGTCGAGTCTCAGATCACTAAAGTATGCTTCCAGAACCAAGGATGAGAAAAATTTGGTTGAGGATGAATTAGTACAAAAGATGGAAAAATGAAAGAATGATCCATTATAATTTAAAATCCAAATGAATGAAGACCTTATTAAGGCAATCACCATTCACTGGAACAACGCAATCTAAATTGAAAGGGACATCAGAAAAAAAAAAACCTTGAAGACAGTCATGCCTACATTGGTTGATAAAGAGGTAAAAGATGCTATGTCTAAATATGAGAGTATAGATACTGCAAGGTTTAGGACCTTTCAAGTCTTGGGAAAGAAAATAGAGGATGCTGTGCAGACCACAACTAAGTTGTGGAAGTCCATTTTTGAAAACAAGGAAGAAGATAAGATAGGGGAACTGATTATAGATCCTTATGTGTAGGTTAAAGATGAAGAACTACCTGAGGTATAGACCATTGAGGAATCTGATGCAGATTAGATAGAAGTGGCAGTGATGACATCCCTTCCCCAATCACCTAGTTTGTTTGTCTTATCTCTAAGCAAGGAAAATACCACCGAGTCTACATCAAGTTTAGTAGGATCTGAGCATCAGGCTCTACCTACTACTAGGCCAAGGCAGACCGAGTCACAAGATACTATGAATATTTTTACAGTTGGTACAGATTCTATAGTTGGTACAAAGATAGTTAATGACCTACTCCAACTGAAAACTGAGGATAAGGATGAGGATGGAAAAGATAAGGATGATGATGGAAAAGGTAAGGAAATCATTCCTTCACCTAATCCAAAATTCAAGGGTAAAGAAAAGGAAACAATTACTGATGAAGTTAACCTTGAGGAAGATATTTTGATTCCTAATTGGGATATTTCTAGCCTGACAGCCAAGCAAATGGACATCCTTGGGAAGCTATGGAAGAAAAGAGCCAAGCAATAGAAGCTCCCAGCTGAGAATAAAAGGAATAGAGTTCTAGAGGACATCAAAGGTATATTCCTTGATTCACTAGAGATTGAAGTCAATGAGAAAGACTCTATAATGGATCAACTTGTTGACATAGTTCACAAGTTTAACGAAGATCTTAGTGGTCAGGAGAAATTACTGTAGAAGGCAGAGAGAAAATTTGAGAACAAGGTTCTAGAGAATGTTGCAAGTAAAATTGCAATAGATCAAGTAAATTTATCCACCATTATTAGCTTTCTAGAAACCACTATAAATAATGTTGTTGCATTATTTGTAAAGTTGAGTGACACATCAAATTTTACCATGGAAATAAAGAGTAAGCTGACAAATATTGACAATGATTTGAAGGAAAGTGAAAACCAGATGGCACTTGATTCAAGTTCAAGTTCAGGACATTTTGTTAAGATCGGGTATCTGACAGATCTGCAAGAAGAGATACTAAGGGAAGAAGGAAGAACAAGGGACTCCCTATGAGAAATTCAAAGCCAACTCATTCCTTATATGGATGTAATGCAAAAACCTATTGCTCATGCAATTAAAGACACTCATCCATGATAAAAACAATTCAGTTGCTGAGCTTATGATGGAGTTGTTTGCAGAAATTTAGATTGAGTTGCACATCCTGGAAGTGTTGCAAGATGATTAGGACAAGGCTTTGTCTCAAATTTTGAAGGTACATTGTGATTTCCTTTCACATTTTTGTATTACCTTGTAGATATGCATTTTTGGCATTTGTGTCAAAAATAAGGGGGAAAGATAGGATATATATGTATATATATGAGGAAATAAATGTACAAAGAAGTGGAAGATAAATATAACAGAGTTACAAAATAGTTTTGAAAAATAAAAAATAGAGGCAATTGCAACTGAGTTGCAGAGCAGTAGTCAAAGCCGAGCTAGAACCCAAGCACATGGTAAGGGGGGTTTTGACTTATCATTTTGTTTGATCATAATTTTTGGTATGATAAGTGTTTTTGTCACTAATGCCAAAGGGTGAGATTATAGACCTTATGGAAAGACATATTTTCAATTAGTTCCAAAACACTTAGTCATTCTTATGATTATAGTATTAGCTGAGCCAGCAACTTGCAGTGTTGACCGAGCCAAGCAGTTACAGTGTCGACTGAGCAGTTAGTTGCAAGCAGTATCTACCAAGTCACCAGGGTTACTTGAGTTGCATACCATCTCTGAGTGATCAATGTGGATTGAACACCCAGTGTCAACCAAGTGCCAAAGTTTCCAAGTTCACTGTATCGCCCAAGTGTCAGTATATCACCTGAGTGGATTACTGGACCTGAGTATCAGCATTGGGTTGACTTAGTACATATTGTTTGATACTATTTAATATGATAGTAGCTGACTTATGGAGGTAATTGATTTGGATAGGTATATATTTAAGATACTTTGTTTATCCAATAATAAGAAGATATAGTAAAAAAAGATATCAATCATCAGAACAACATTGAATACATGTATGGATGTGAATATGAAGAGGCAGATTGATTAGAATTATACAACATTATAAAGGAACAACAGAGACTCATCTATCATTATCAGGTGATCATTTCTACATCAAAGGATCTTATTCAACAAATCAGAGTTGCATAGCAGATCATTCTCTGATTCATTCCAACAAGTGTACAAGTCAAATCCTTTAACAGGGTGGACCTAACAATCCTTCACAAATATCCTAGCAGAGTGCATACTTAACTGTATTGTATAAATCCTTTCACAAGGTGGACCTAACATTCCTTATTTCTCCTAACATGGAAAGCCATCAGAAGTGGTCAATTGTAAGACTTAACCGGCCAAATTTATTATTGCAGTTCTAAAGCTTGTGGGTATCATCCCCACCCCAGTTTTACTTTCTATTTGGAAGGTTTTTGGGTCACCATATCTTGTGTCAAGTGTTATGAATGTTTATTTATTTTTTGTTCCATGCATGCAATTAGATTAGACAATATAATAAAGGATTAAAGTGAAGAAGTTTTTTTGGTTCCTGATTCACCCCCACCCCCTCTTAGTCACATAGCCTACAATATATTTCCAGCACTTGTTACTAAAAGAGCCTTGCTAAATGATGAGAAGGAACCAACGCAAAGGAAGATTTTATTTCACACGAGATGTAAGCGTTATGGTAAAGTTTAAAATTTTATTATCGAGGGTGATAGTAGTGTTAACCTCGTTTTAGTGGAAATGGTTAGTGAATTTAAAGAGAGAAGGAGAAATCTAAATCCCTACCGGATTTCTTAGATGCAAAAGTACCACAAGACTTTGGTGAGCGAACAATGTCTGGTAAAGTTTAAAATTGGAAACTATCATGATGAAATAATATGTAATATAATTCCTATGGATGCTTGTCATATTTTGTAGGGAGACTATGAATGTATGATCATCATGCAGTACATGATGGGTATGAAAATACTTATTCTTTGAAAATTGATAGATTTTGACAAAAGATGAATCCATCAAAGGAAACAAAATAAAGTAATGAAATAATATGTTTAGTTTATGGAAGGAAGTTTCAAAAAGTCATGAAGCATGAGCATATGTATTTTTCTTTTATTCCAAGATTTGGCAAAAAGGAAATAGAAGATATACCTATACAAGAGAAAAAAATTGTTGGATGAGGTTTAGGATATTGTATCTAATAATGTACCTGATGGATTACCACCAACAAGGAAGATCAGTCATCAAATGGACCTGATTTCTAGAGCCAGTTTTACAAATAAGTTAGCCCTTAGAATGACTCCACCAAAGAGTGAAGAGTTGAACAGACAAGTACAAGAGTTATTGAAAAAATGCTTGATACGAGATATTTTAAGCCCATGTGTAGTGCCTACATTACTAGCACCAAATAAAAATGGAGAACATAGGATGTGTAAAAATTCCTGAGCTATCAATAAGATCACTATCAAGTTTAGGTTTCCCTTGCCAAGGATGGATGACATTATAAATTACTTGAGTGGATATGAGTACTTTAAAAAGATAGACCTAGAGTGTGGATATTATGAAATATAGATTAGAGAAGGAGACAAATGGAAAAAAATCTTCAAAACCTAGGAAGTTTTATTTGAGTAGTTATTCATGCCTTTTGGGCTAACCAATGCATCAAGCACATTCATGCGGTTCATGAGAGGTACTAGAAGAGTTTTTGGGTAATGTTTTAATTATTTAGTTGGATTATATTCTATTTTTTAGTAAAACATTAGAGGAGCATATGATCCATATTCATAGGGTATTGGAGAAGTTAAGATAAGAAAAATTATTGATTACCCTAAAAAAGTGCAGTTTTGTGAAGGAGATAGTGTACCTAGGATTTTTGTCTCAACAAATGGCCTTAAAATGGACCCAGAGAAAGTGAAGATTATCCATGAATGGCCTACTCCAAGGACTTCTACTGAGGTGAGGTATTTTTATGGTTTGTCTAGTTTTAACATAAAGTTTATCAAAAATAAAAGGTAGTATCAATAGCCCCCTATCAAAAAGAATGAGAGGGAATAGAAAAGACTTTAAGTGGATTGTGGGAGTAGCAAAGAGTTTTGATTTGTTGAAAATAAAAGTTACAGAGAAACCTGTTTTAGCACTTCCATATTTTAATAAGGTATTTTTGAAAGTAGACTTTGATGCTAGTGGCAATTTCATTGGAGTTGTTTTGAGTTAGGAAGGTAAACCCATTGCCTATTTTAGTGAGAAGTTGAATGATGCCAAAATAAAATATTTTTTTTATGATCAAGAGTTTTATGCTATAGTTTAGGCATTAAGGAAGCAAAGAAATTATATTTTTCCTAAAGAGTTTGTTTTATTTATTGATCATCAAGATTTACAGTATCTAAATATTCAAGTAACATTGAATCAAAGTCATTTAAAATGGGTTGAATTTTTGTAGAGTTACACTTTATTTTTAAGCACAAGAGTGAAAATTATAATAGAGTTGTAGATCCCTTATGTAGGAGGGAAAAAATTTGATAGAGATGAAAATCAAAAAAATTGGGTTCCATGAACTCAAGAGTTTGTATTCAAAGCACTTGATTTTGGTGAGGCTTGGGGAAATGCATGGAGCCTTTTACTTTATATGGGCCCAAGATCTCGGATTTTGTAATCCAAGATGGGATGTTATTCAAAGGAAGACAATTGTGCATTCCAAAGAGTTCCATGAGGGAGAACCTAATAAAAGATAATAATAGTGAAGGATTGACTAGATACTTGGGTCTAGATAAGACCATTTATCTAGTTAATGAACATTATTATCAGCAACAATCATAAAAAGATGTTGAGAAGTTTCTGCAAATTTGTAGAATATGTCAGATGGAAAAAGGAACTAAGCAAAATACATGGTCATTTCACTTATACTAGAGAGGTTATGGGAGGATATTATTGGAATTGATGAAAAAATATTAACCCTACACCTCCCAAGAATCACCTACATGCAAACACTTATCACAAAAAGAGAGAAGCAAAAGCTATGGAGGCCAGAAACAATAGATTTGTGAAAGAGGAAACATCCTCAATTGATAGAATATAGAATACAAGATGATTCAAGATCAATCTAAATTAATTAACAAATAAAAAGAGATCAAACCTTATAAAAGGTTATCAAAACCCTAAAAGGGGGAGTAACCTAGGTTGCATGATAATAATTAATAAAGAATTAATTATTATATGCCTAATATTTAGCTTAAGTGAACCAGAGATAATAAGTGATAATTAAAACATAATGATTTAATTAATAAGTGAATTAACTTATTACTCTAACACCCCCCTTAAGATAAACTTAGGGAGAAGCTAAAAACCTAGAAACAACTACTGAAAGCAGGAAATGGGTCCCGACAATATGGCCTGATCATGTACCCAAGTACAAAAAATATTTGTAAAGAGGAGAAAAGGAGAAAACCTAGTGGGAAAATCCCCTCTCCAAAAAGAGATGAAGACTAGTGAAGGTGGTGCAGAGCACCCTAGGGTTTTAGCTCTGAAGCCCTAGTTGTTTAGCAATGGTGGTCTGGGAGCAGATCACAGTTAGCAGTCAGTCTCTGTCCTAAACATTAACAGTTCTTAACTCCTAGCGAAAGAGCGGGTCAGTCGTGCAGTCGGCAGATGATCAGCGGTTAACGTGAAACAATCTGCGATTACATGAAAAAGGCTGGTCGCCAAGTCGGGAGATGATCGGCGGTTGGCATCAAATAGTCTGTGATGAAACGACAAAGGCTGGTTGCCAAGTCGGAAGATGATCGACGGTTAGCATCAAACGGTCTGTGATTACACGACTAAGACTTGTCGCCAAGTCGGAAGATGCTCAGCGGTTAACGTGAAACAGCTTGCGATGAAGCGACAATGGTTATCACAAAGTTGGCAGATGCATAGCGGTTAATAGGAAATAGTTGGCGATGACGCGACAAGGCTTATTGCACAGTCGCAGGATGAACGGTGGTTAGGTTGAAACAGTCACGACAATGCGATGACAATGTATCGCCAAGTCGTAAGAAGGTTGACAGTTAAGTCACTCGGTGTGGCGATGATGCGACAACAGCGTGTAGCAAGGTCACAGGATCACAGGCGGTTAAGTCAAAAAGTGTTGCGACAACGAGATGACTGTGAGTTGCGTGATCATAGGATAACAAGTAATGAAGTTTATCAGTACTGTGATATCGTGACTAAAGGAAGATTTGACTTGTCAACATTGGAAGAAAATGCCAAGATAAAAAGAGAATGCCACAGAGGAAAACATTGTCCACGTCGATAGCCATACTGAGAATGATGACAGTTGTAGGAGGAAGATGAAGAGTCGAGGTAGTTAGAATCTTCAGATGGCGGGTAACCTAGAAACGGTTACAAATCAAGAAGAGGCCGAATATATGATCAAGGAGGAAAACTTGTAACAGAGGTTGGAGAACTGGAATTGCGAAGGCTAGCAGAAGAAGTTTTCTGTGTGTGTG
>MU226970.1:1207127-1228231 GCA_018584345.1 Thuja plicata | reverse complement strand
CTATAAAATTGATTTACCTAACAATTTGGAAATGTCACCTATTTTTAATGTGCAGGATTTGATTCCATATAGAGGACCAGTGATACCTGAGACTACTCAAAAGATGGAAGTAGGAAAAGATGTTCAACATATACAGGTGAAGAATAAGTCAAAGTTGCAAGCAGAGAAAATCCTAGATTCACGAGTTCAGAAGACAACTCGATGAAGGGTATACAAAGAATACCTTGTCAAATGGTTAGGGTTACCAGAAGTAGAAGCTACATGGATGGATGAAGAAGACTGCAGAAAACAAGGAATTAGTTCGGCATTGCTGCCGACTAATTCAAACTAAATTCTTCCTTCGCAGAGGGGGGAGTATGGTGTAGAGCACCCTAGGGTTTTAGCTCCGAAGCCCTAGCTATTTAGAAATGGTGGTCTAGGAGAAGATCACAGTTAGCAGTCAATCTCTGTCCTAAACATTAACAGTTCTTAACTCCTAGTGAAAGAGCGGGTCAGTCGCGCAGTCGGCAGATGATCAGCGGTTAATGTGAAATAGTCTGCGATTACATGACAAAGGCTGGTCACCAAGTCGGGAGATGATCGGCGGTTGGCATCAAACAATCTGCGATGAAATGACAAAGGCTGGTCGCCAAGTCGGAAGATGATCAACAGTTAGCATCAAACGGTCTGCGATTACATGACTAAGACTTGTCACCAAGTCAGAAGATGCTCAGCGGTTAACATGAAATAGCTTGCGATGAAGCGACAATGGTTATCGCAAAGTCGGTAGATGCACAGCGGTTAACAATAAATAGTTGGCGATGATGCGACAAGGCTTATCACACAGTCATAGGATGAACGGCGATTAGGTTTAAACAGTCACAACAATGTGATGACAGTGTATCGCCAAGTCGCAAGAAGGTCGGCGGTTAAGTCACTCAGTGTGGCGATGACGCGACAATAGTGTGTAGCAAGGTCGCAGGATCACAGGCGGTTAAGGCACTCAGTGCTGCGATGATGCGACAACAGCGTGTAGCAAGGTCGCAGGATCATAGGCAGTTAAGTCAAAAAGTGTTGCGACAACGAGATGACTGTGAGTCGCGTGATCGCAGGATAACAAGTAATGAAGTTTATCAGTACTGCGATATTGCGACTAAAGGAAGATTTTACTTGTCAACATTGGAAGAAAATGCCAAGATAAAAAGAGAATGCCACGGAGGAAAATGTTGTCCACATCGACAGCCATGCTGAGAATGATGACAGTTGCAGGAGGAAGATGAAGAGCCAAGGTAGTTAGAATCTTCAGACGGCAGGTAACCTAGAAATGGTTACAAATCAAGAAGAGGCCGAATATATGATCAAGGAGGAAAACTTGTAACAGAGGTTGGAGAACTAGAATTGCGAAGGCTAGCAGAAGAATTTTTCTGTGTGTGTGAATTGTAACTTTCTAATTTTCAATAAAGAAGAGGTTTGGTGTGTACTGTGTAGATTTGTGTTGTGTGCAGATTTCTGTAGAGTAGGATTTTGAATTCAGTTAAGCCTCATGGATGCTTTTTGACTCTGATAATCCATCCTATGGAGTGTGACTGTCAAGAAGCATCCCTCATGTATTTGTATTATGTTTTTGTGTCTGTGACTGAGAAGTGGCTAGTCAGAATTGTAAACAAGTCCTAGGCAAGCTCAATGGTCCGGCTAGAGAACTTGTAAGAGAGAGATATAAGAGGAGAAGGTGCATGACTGACTTTATTTAGTCATGGAGAGCAAGATAAGATGAAGAGTGAATTTTTTCGGTGGGTAGGAAACTTAGGAGAGAGGGAGTACAGAAATCCTTCTGGTTAGGGTCTGTGAGTAACCCTAAGAGACTCAAGTGTGAGTCTAAAGGATCCTGAAGTGAATAGGGTCCAAGGCGAGATTTCTAAGAAAGAGTAGGAGTCTAGGAGAAAGGTGACCTCCCCATCAGAAGGACTGAAGAAGCCTCCAAACTAGAGAATGTCCCAGAAGATAGGAACAAAGGAAGAACATGAATATCATCATTGAAGCATGAAGCTACAAACACTATAGAAGAATAATTATTGGAACCTCCACTGTAATAGAACATGACTAGGTAGAGAAGACTGTAAACAAAGTATGAAGATTTGATCAATCAAAGATGGAAGGACGCCTCCAAAGTAGGAATGAAAGAGTGTCCATATGGTAAATAATTCATCTTACTGAAATGCATAGGTACCAAGTGATGCAGGAGAATCTTGGGTTCTTTGGAAATATTTATCAACCAAAAATATGTTTGTTTTAGTTTAGTAGATTGTTGGAGGCTACTCGGTAAAGTTCTCGGTAACTGTTGTTGCTCGGTTACTTGTTCTATCTTACTTTATCGATGGGTCTCGGTCAATGTTTTGGCTGCTCGGTTGGGTTTTCATCGAGTTATTGTTTTTTCTTGTGTAATGACCTAAAATTGGTCACCTAAACCCTAGACCCCTAATCTCAATATCTCATCAAGAAACCCTAATCTTGATTATCCCTAAGTCCTAAATCAAACAGGCAATTCATCAAATTTAAGTTAATCTGACTTGAACCCTATGTCCTAATCAATTATCACACTTGATTAATTAATTAATTCCTAAAATAACATTACATTGACAAATAAACCTTATACTAATTATTTAATTGATATTCTAATATATTAATTAAATAAAATTACTAAATTGTCAATAAAATCCAAAAAGGAATGAAATTAATTAATAAAAAAATGTGCATTTAAAATCAATTAAATCTTTAAAAATGCATATGATGTCATCAATTTTAGTTAACTAGTTATTAAATGGGAAACAAATATGTTTTATACAGTTAACTTATTCTTATCTTTTCTCAATTTTGGAAACAAATATGTTTTATTCAGTTAACTTAATCTTATCTATTTATCATTTTGGAAACAAAGTTGTTAACTGAAAATTGATTTTGGAAGTTTCCAAAATAACTGATCAATTAGTTTAGTCAACTGACTCTTTTAACCAATCATCATCTTTGCACATGGATTGTGCTTCTTCAATCGAATCTGAGCCACTCTTTTCTTTCGATCTTGACTGTCGATTCGACAGAGATTTTCTATAGATGAGAGCCTTGTTTCCTTCACAAAGGATCCCAATTTTTAGCTATTGTTATTATGTAGTTTTCATTTCTTAAGTTTTCAAGCATTTAGCATTTCATATCTTTTTTTTTATTAATTATTACTAGTTTCTTAACAGATGTTTAGTTTCATCACTTCAAATCAAACTGAGCATTCTATTTTATATCTTTTGCTCGATCTTCATCCAATAAAGCTCGAAGTCGGTCTTCTTCAAAAGAATGGTTTCATCGCTTCAAATCAAACTGTTTTAGGTCTTATCACTAACAGGTCTTTGAATCAATGTGTTGATCACACATCAATTCAAAGAGGGGCAAATGTAATGACCTAAAAGTGGTCACCTAAACCCTAGACCTCTAATCTCAATTGCTCATCAAGAAACCCAAATCTTGATTATCCCTAAGTCCTAAATCAAACAAACAATTCATCAAATTCAAGCTAATCTGACCTGAACCCTAGGTCCTAATAAATTATCACACTTGATTAATTAAATAATTTCTAAAATCACATTACATTGGCAAATAAACTTTATACTAATTATTTAATTGATATTCTAATATATTAATTAAATAAAATTTCTAAATTGTCAATAAAATACAAAAAGGAATTAAATTAATTAATAAAAAAAAATGTGCATTTAAAATCAATTAAATCTTTAAAAATGCATATGATGTCATCAATTTTAGTTAACTGATTATTAAATGGGAAACAAATATGTTTTATCCAGTTAACTTATTCTTATCTTTTCTCTTTTCTGGAAACAATTTTTTTTTATTCAGTTAACTTAATCTTATCTATTTATCATTTTGGAAACAAAGTTGTTAACTGAAAACTGATTTTGGAAGTTTCTAAAATAACTGATCAATCAGTTTAGTCAACTAACTCTTTGACCAATCATCATCTTTGCACATGGATTGTGCTTCTTCAATCAAATCTGAGCCACTCTTTTCTTTTGATCTCCACCATCGATTTAAGAGAGATTTTCTATAAGAGAGCCTCATTTCCTTTATAAAGGATCCCAATTTTTAGCTATTGTTATTATGCAGTTTTCATTTCTTAAGTTTTCAAGCATTTAGCATTTCATAGCTTTTTTTATTAATTATTGCTAGTTTACTTTCAAACATGCAAACTACAATCTTAGAGCACATTTGATTTTGGGTTTTAAAATCAATCATACATTTCATTTGGTTCTTTAAAATGAACTCTTAATTAGCTTGGGATCAATCTTGCATTTTCATATTCATGTAGATTAATCATCATTTAGCTTTCTTTAAATCCTTCATTTAGGATCTGGTGTAGTCACTGTTTCTTGCAATGACCTGAGAGCAATATTCAAACTCCTGCCTATTAGAAGGCAATGAGACGATGTCGTTTAGCCTAGATCATTTTAGTATTATGATTTTGTCATTTTCTAATAATCTAACCCTGTAATGGTTCATTGAAGTGTGTGTTTGCAGCTGCAGGTACTTACCCAAAACCACGCATAATGAAAACTTGGCAATCAGGCATCATGCGTAATTCCTTCTACTTTCACTCTTCACTTGGGGTAAATTTCCTTCCATGTCATCTTATCCATCATATCTTACAAGCCCATGAGCATCCATGTTCCTCCCGGTGATCTTGAAAAGGTTGATCCTATCCATGAACATACATGTATCCTGACATTCATTATCCTTTCCATCAGCCTATTCACTTTCTCTCATCTATGGTACCCTATCGTGATCTTTCTCATCCCAAGCCTATCCTTCCTATCTCTGAACCTTCTTTCCATAATCCAAACCATCCACTCATACCCTTCATTGTCTCATATCCTAATTGCGCTATCATCCTATCCAAGATTGACTCCTTGCTCTTGATCAAAATGAAGAACAAAAAATGAAAAATAGTTTCTCAAAAACTTCTTAACATGTCCATTCTTTTGGACCACATTCTTTTAATGACATTAGTTCATTATCATATATTTTATCCAGCACCACTCCATGAGCCTACATTTCTATATTACATTTTCCCTAGCTTGGGTAATCATGAGGAGACTATCCTTGAGGGTTGCATTCACCCTCTTCATCCATAATTTTTTATTCGCCTCATCCATCAACTTTCTAATCCATCTGTAATATCCTCCACCTTTCTAGACATTGGGGGAAAACCAACATGATCTTTCTTGAGAATGATTTATCCCTAAACAAAAAAGATGAAAACTTTTAGTCACTTTCATGACACTTTGGTTCTCCTTAGAACCCTCATAGATTGAAACTGATCTAGAGACATAGTTTGGGGGAAATCGAATCATCTTTTTCCTCGCAGTATGATTCAAGTCAGTCATCGCAATCAATATTTGTTACCATGGGGCATGGGTCCCCAATTTGATCGTACCTTTGGATTACACCAGAGTCAGTAATCTTATCATTTCTAAAGGACATCTCACTACTAACACAATAGGTGTTTCTCAACACCCTAATCCAAAAGTGTCTCTTAATACTATCTTTGGATGCATCTATGTTTCTTAACATACATTGGATAACGCAAATGTAAACAAAAAATCAATAGAAATCAAACAGGTTGCACTCACAAGCACAATGGTTTTTCTCAACACCTTATACATATACACATTCAAAAAATTTGAAAATGGATGAAGTATGCTAAACTTCTATTTGTATCTTTTTTGTTCTCATTAATTTTTGTCAATCTTTTATTTATCTACTGCTTGTTGGTGTGGTCCCGATGAGCCAGCAATGTCAAATAAATAGGGTGTATGTGATAAGAGCTCCTGCATTAAGGTGGAAAATCCTCACATCCCTTGATCATGTTTACTTGCATGCCAAGGTGAGGTCGGAACTATCTCCTTGAATATTATTACTTTGCTTGTTTACGCAAGATCGCACTCATGATTATCTTGGCTTTGAATGCTTTGATACTAGTGTACTCTTGCAACATCAAATAGAAACAACATTCAGGTTATCTCAGCTTTTGTGCCCTAATGCTTACATTAGTTTCTCATATCTTATACAATGAAAGTAATATTCATATTCTTATGGTTGCAGTGGCACCAGTAAGGATTGTATCGACTCTGATGTTCCAAAAATGCTTGATGATGAGAAATTTCAAAGCTAAAGGTTCAGTGACTACACCTTAGGTTGCATTCATGTTAGTCTTGCATCTGCATCTGCATCTTCTTGGCGTTAAAACTGCATAATATCGATATCTCTCTCTAATGGGAAGGATTTGAGGCTCTAATTGGTCGATATTCCTTTTGCCAAGTGGTGAGTTGTGCGTTGATTGATGTGAAAATGACACCCTTGGCTAATTTGACTATCCTGATTCCATTTTCAGGATCAAAATCTGAAATTGTTTTACTTGTCATTTTTTATATTTGAATTTTTCAGTCAACTACATATGACCTCTTGCACAACCAATGGATATCTCTCATTATTTTCTTCCAGTCAATCCATGTATCATACTTTTGGTCAATCTAGTCAACAGGACCTCACATTAAGTACAAATTTTGTCCTGGCCACTTGGGACCTATTTCTAATCAGATCAACTTCTTCTCGCATCATGTTATCAATCAAATTGATTCTCATCACTGGGGCACCTAGCCATATTTTGATTTCTCTCCCGAGGGGTCAGGATCAAGACATCAACATTCCAGTGATCACATCCTCAATCAAAACCCCATCGCTTGGGGCATTTGAGCTTCATCGCATCAAATCAAGTTGAGATCATCTTAAATCAAAGGAAACCTAATCAATGGTCTTATATAGTGGTGAATACACTCAAAACCAGAAAAGATTAGTCTTATACAAGCGATTCATTATTGAAACCAGATAAATTGATCAAATTGGCTTCATCGCTGCAAATCAAGTCAATTTGCTTGCTAATCAAATCTCTTAACGGTAATAAGTTTCATCGCTTCAAATTAAACTAGTTATTCATTCAAACCAATCAAAAGGTTTTAGAGTTCCTGACATATGTTCAATTTCATCACTTAAAATAAAATTGAGCATTTTGTTTATATATTTTGATTAATCTCCGTCCAACCAAGCTCAAAGTTGATTTTCTTCGACAATAATGGTTTCATCACTTCAAATCAAACTATTCTGGGTCTCCTCACTAACAAGTCTTTGAATCAATGTGCTGATCAAACATCAATTCAACGATGGGTAAATGTAATGACCTAAAAGTGGTCACCTAAAACCTAGACCCTTAATCTCAATCACATATCAAGAAACCCTAATCTTGATTATCCCTAAGTCCTAAATCAAACAGGTAATTCATCAAATTCAAGCTAATCTGACCTAAACCCTAGGTCCTAATTAATCATCATACTTGATTAATTAATTAATTCCTAAAATCATAATACATTGGCAAATAAAATTTATTCTAATTATTTAATTTATATTCTAATATATTAATTAAGTAAAATTGCTAAATTGTTAATAAAATCTAAAAAAGAATTAAATTAATTAATAAAAACAAAATGTGCATTTAAAATCAATTAAATCTTTAAAAATGCATATGATGTCATCAATTTTAGTTAACTGATTATTAAATGGGAAACACCATTTAAAATCAATTAAATCTTTAAAAATGCATATGATGTCATCAATTTTAGTTAACTGATTATTAAATGGGAAACACATCCGTTTTATCCAGTTAACTTATTCTTATCTTTTCTCATTTTGGAAATAAATCTGTTTTATTCAGTTAACTTAATCTTATCTATATATCATTTTGGAAACAAAGTTGTTAACTGAAAAATGATTTTGGAAGTTTCCAAAAAGACAAATCAGTCAATTTAGTCAATTGAACCTTTTGACCAATCACATTCTTTGCACATGGATTGTGTTTCTTCAATCAAATCTGAGCCACCCATTTCTTATAATCTTGACCATCAATTCGAGAGAGATTTCTATAAAAGAGAGTCTTATTTCTTTCACAAGGATCCCAGTTTTTAGCTAATGTTATTATGCAGTTTTTATTTCTTAAGCTTTCAAGCATTTTAGAATTTCTTAGCTTTTTGATTGAATAATTGTTAGTTTACGTTCAATCATGCAAACCATAATCTAGATTACATTTCAATTTGGTGCTTTAAAAATAACAAAAACATTTCAAATTGCTATCATAAAATCAATCTAATTAGCTTGGGATCAATCCTGCATTTGCATATTCATTTTAGAATAAATCATTTAGTTTTCTTTAAATCCTTCATTTAGGATCTGGTGTTGTCACTATTTCTTACAATGAGCTGAGAGAAAGATTCAAACTCCTGCCTACTAGAAGGCAATGAGCCGATGTTTGTTAGCCTAGATCATTTCAGTATTATGATTTTGTCATTTTCTAATAAGATAACCTCGTAAAGGTTCATTGAAGTGTGTGTTTGTAGCTGCAGGTACCTGACACAAAATCACACACACACAGCTCAGTTACCTTTTACCGAGTCATTGTTTTTGCTCGGTAGGTCTTCACCGAGTTGTTACTGTTGCTCGGTTGGTCTTCACTGAGTTGTTCTTGTTTCTCAGGCGACTTCTTACCAAGTTGTTTATCTTGATCTGACTAACTTCTGCATTTAATTTTTGTAGCGTAATTAATGTGGGGTCTCTCATTGGGATATGTGTGGACCTAAATCTGGGTCTTTGTTGTTTCCTATGTTGGATCTTTAAGATCTTAGTGCCGACCTCTTTGGTGGACTCTTGTATATATTTGGTTTTCTATTCTTAGATTTGGAGGATATTTTTTGGTTAGAAGATATAGTAGTTGCAATTTCAGATAGCAGGTCTATGACCTCGCATGTATCAAGATTATCCTTAGAATATCTGAATGTATATGGTCAAAATTGGGAAGGACTTATAGCCTGACATGTAATAAGTTTGATGAATTAATATAAGTTATATTACTTCTTCTCTCCCTTTCTGTGTTGTTGCTTTTGTGTTGTTCTACAAGTTGGTTTCGATAGCTGGGAGCACCTTGGGCCCCTATTCTCCATACCCTCCTTGTGTAAGGTGGTATCACAGCGAAGGTGAGATATAGGTTCCTTCTTGTAAGCCCTAAACCTAGTTGGTTGATATTTTTGTGGGGTAGCAGATTCAAATCTGACCTATAATTATAGAGGATTTCAAGATGGTACGTGGGAGAGGAAATGTAGATCCAGGTCTAGCTAATATATTAAGGAAGATGGCTACAAGATTGTAAGTTGTTGAGATGACCCAATGCAAAGGAAGACAACTTAAAGATGTTATTGATGATGAATTGGAAGAAGTGCAAGAAGAAGTTGCGCCTACACCTGTGATGGATCAGGAAGAAGAGAGATTCCTATGAGTATTTTCAAGTTTGAAGTCCACACCTTACATATTTTAATCCTC
The DNA here is from genome assembly GCA_018584345.1 of Thuja plicata. Lineage (NCBI taxonomy): Eukaryota > Viridiplantae > Streptophyta > Pinopsida > Cupressales > Cupressaceae > Thuja > Thuja plicata. The sequence continues at coordinate 1,218,772 of MU226970.1, read as the reverse complement.
CTGAATATAGTGGAAAGTTATATTATGATGAATTAATAGATTGGATAACCGAGATGGAAAAATACTTTGAGTATCATAATGTATCAGAGGAGAAGAAAGTAAAGATTGCAAGTATGAAGCTGAAAGGTCATGCATCCTTATAGTGGGAGAATCTGCAATTGGATTGGAAGAAGAAAGGTAAATATAAGATCAAGGTATGGGAAAAGATGATAAACAAATTAAAAGGCAAGTTTCTACCTTGTGATTACTAGATTAACCTAGTTAGGAGAATGAAAAGTTTAAAGCAGAAAGATAGCTCGGTAAAGATTACACTGAGGAATTATATAGATTGGACATCATATCTAGACATGTTGAAGATGAAGTGGAAAGAATAGCAAGTTATTTGAATGGATTAAGAAGTTCTATACAAGATGATAATAGCTTGGTAAAGATGGAGAACATTGAAGAGGCATATCAGTTTTCCCTAAAAGATGAGGAGAAATTGAACAAGAGATATGAACACAAGAAAAGAGAAAGAGGTGGTAGATTCCTTAGAGGAAGAGGTAGATCTCATGGTAAAAATAGTATATCTGAACCAGACAAGACAAATTTAGACACATATCAAGACAAAGGAAAGACAGAATGGAAAGGTGGAAGTTCATTCCGAGGAATAGGAAACTACTCTCGAGGTGGATATAGAAGAAGAGGGTTCCAAGGAACTTGTTACAATTATGGTGAAGAAGGACATAGATGTATTGAGTGTACACATGCAAGCAAGAAATTTGGTAGTAGCAGAAATGCTTTGGTGCAAGAAGAGTCACTGAATGAACCTAAGAAAGAAGGAAATCTAATGATCAGAAGGATACTTTGGAGTGAGAAAGATAAGTAAGATCATGTTAGGAAAATTTTGTTCAAGACCAGATGTAGAGTTGCTGACAAAGTTTGGAAGGTAATTGTTGATAGTGGAAGCTCGGAGAATTTGGCATCTAAGGAAATGGTCACAAAGTTGAAGTTGGAAAGAATGAGGCACACAAAGTCCTATCAGATTTCATGGATAAAGGATGAGCATACATTAATGGTGAGTGAACAATGTTTTGTGAATCTGAAAATTGGAAAGTATTATGATAAGGTGTTATCTGATGTTATGCCAATGGATTGTTGTCATATTTTTTGGGGTAGACCTTGGCAATATGATAGACATGCTATACATGATGGAAGAGTGAATAGATATACTATTGTTTGTAAGAAAAAAATCTCGTTACCTTTGGTTGAAGAATATGTTGGTGAGACATGTACATCTGTGCAAGTTTGTTTGATGGAAGGTAGGCAGTTAGTTAAGGATTTGAAAAGAAATGATATTTTTTATGCTTTGATTCCTAACGAACCGAGTAAGAATAAAAAAGATGAAGTTCCTATAGAAGTTGAGAAATTTCTCACCAAGTACAAGGAGATCATTTCAGATAATGTACCTGATGGTTTTCCACCAATGAGAGATATTAGTCATTATATGGATCTGATTCCTTGAGCTAGTTTACCAAACAAGGCACCACATTGGTTGACATCGACTAAGAATGAAGAACTCAACTGACAAGTTCATGAATTGTTGAACAAGGGTTTAATCAGAGAAAGTTTGAGTCCATGTGCAGTACCAGCTATATTGGAACCTAAGAAGAATGAAGAATGGTGAATGTACACTATTTCAAGAGAAATCAATAAGGTCACAATTAATTATAGGTTTCCTATACCGAGGATGGATGATATTATGGATTATTTGAGTGGAGAAAAATATTTTACCAAAATTGATTTGAGGAGTGGATATCATCATATCAGAATCAGAGAAGGTGATGAGTGGAAGACTGCTTTCAACACAAAAGAAGGTTTGTATGAGTGGTTAGTTATGCCTTTTGGTTTAACTAATGCACCGAGTACATTTATGAGGTTAATGAATGAAGTTTTGAATAAATGTGTGATTGTATACTTGGATGATATTTTGATATTCAGTAAGACTAGAGAAGAGAATTTGATGCATATAAGACAAGTATTGCAAAGATTGAAAGAGGAAAAGTTGTTGATAAATCTGAAAAAAGGTGTTCCTTCATGAAAGAAGAACTTGTGTATTTAGGTTTTGTGATTTCAGTTGATGGTTTGAAGATGGATCCTAAGAATATTGAAGCTATACTTAGTTGGCCTACACCTGAGAATGTCAGTGAGGTAAGATCTGTTAGAATAGTCCCAAAGGATAACTGAGAGGGGGGGTGAATCAGTTATCAGCTACTTTAATTCTTTTCTTTTCTTAGATATCAATTAACATAAATTAAATGCACATTTAGATAACACAATAGAGAACACAAAAATTTTGGTTACAGGGAAACCAAATAGGTAAAAACCCCAATGGGAATTAGCACCCACAAAGAACTGTACTTGAGTATAATTATCCATGTTAAGAGATCTTGCAACCCTGTTAGGAGTTGTTCTTTACAATGCAATAAGTACAGAGACTTGGTTAAAGGTTAGACCCTATTAGGAGTCTTTTACAAGTAACCCTGTTAGGGGTGATGACTCACTGTCCAAAATCTCACTACTAAAATGATGAAGGCTGCAACCTTCAGTAGAACAGATATACACTATATCTGATAGATGAACTGTTTGAGTAGACCTATTGTCTTGATCAGTTCCACTGTGTTGTATACTTCTACTTTTTCTTCACATAGATATTTTCTTGATGAATGAAATTTCTCTACTATCCCAAAACAACGGACATTCTATTCTACACTTTTTCTGTCTATATTCTTCTCATTCACACTTGGAGTTCATCAAATGAAATAATATAAGAATATTATCCAAAGGATGTGATCTTCATTGGCTCTAGGAGTCCCTTCAATACTTATTTAGTTGGCCACATCATCCACGCAACCTGATTAGAAACACGCAACTCATACTGAATAGACGCGACGCTTCACAAAGTCAGCTCCACCAAATTAACTCCAACTTCACGATTCTGTTAGAACATGTTTGGAACCTTTAGATAATTATCTTTAACTCATAACTAAACACGAATACAAACACACATATCCTAAATATAGGCACAACTAAAGAAATAATTTAATTACATTGGCTCTTCACAGATAGTCTTCAATCTCTGTAACTATGATAACTGATTAACATAACTCAACTGAAAATTCATATCTGACTTGGCATGAATGCACATAGCATCTAGAACATGTATACATCATGGAAATGAACATGCGTAACTGTAGAACATCTGTACTGATAATTGCATAAAGAACACCGTTGTATATTATATGTTGTCATCAATGACAAATATACAATCAATTATTTACACATAAGCAAATCTCCAACAATCTCCCCCTTTGACATGGATGGAAACATATGATATCATCAACTCAATGTGTCTTCCTTATTTTTAAAATCTTCTCAATATACTCATCAAAAGTTCCTCTTCACTATTGTTGCTCTGTATACTCCCCCAGAGTATATGCTCCCCCTTACTAACACTCCCCCTTTGACATCAATAAAAAAGGGTGTTAAACACCACTAAGCATGGGTACTACACCAGAAGTAGAGTAGTCAACCATTCATCAGTCACCAAGGACTGATGTTCTTGCTACAAGTTCTAATTAGACTCAGGAAAGGGAATTACTCCCAACTTCTCCCTGAGATACTCAAAAGTATCTTTTGATAATGACTTTGTAAAAATATCTGCTAATTGTTCTTTAGTTCTCACATAATCCAACTTTACTTCTCTGTCTGCAACTTTTTCTCTTAGAAAATGGTATTTGATCTCAATGTGTTTTGTCTTTGCATGCATCACAAGGTTTTTTGACATATTGATAGTACTAGTGTTGTCACAATGAATAAAAATAGGATAATCAATCTAAATACCAAAGTATTTAATCATCTATTTGATCCAAACCATTGTTGAACAATTCAATATTGCTGCAACATACTCAACTTCTATTGTTTACTGAGAGATACAATTCTACTTTTTACTTGTCCAAGTGACCAATCTGTCTCCAAGAAATACTGCTCCTCCTGATGTACTCTTTTTGTCATCAACACAACCTGCCTAGTCTGCATCTGTGTACACATGAAGTTGTATATTCTCTGAGTTAGGATACCATAAACCATAGTCGATAGTCCCTTTTAAGTATCTGAATATTCTTTTTATTGTCATTAGGTGATTTTGCTTGGGTTCAATTACAAATCTTCCAACAATGCCAACTGCATTAGAAATATTAGGTCTAGATTGGGTAAGATATATGATTTTTCCAATCATAGACTTGTATAGGGTCTTGTCAACTGTTGTGGAATCATCATCTTTAGAAATCTTGCTTCATGTTATCATGGGGGTACTTACTAGTTTGCAATCTTCCATCTTGAAAGTCTTCAATATCTTCTTCACATACTTAGACTGATTTATGAATATGCCTTTGTCTATTTGTTTTACATTCAATCCAAGAAAATATTTGATATGTCCAATCATGCACATTTCAAATTCACTTTTCATTTCTTTGGAAAATTCTACACTAAGTTTGTCATTTCCTCCAAAGATAATGTCATCAAAAAAAATAGCAACAAGTAGTAATCCTTCATTTGTCTCTCTTATGAATAAATTACAGTCTAATGCTCCTTTTTTGAATCCTATCTTTGTTAAGTAACCATCAAGTCTCTCATACCACGCTCTTGGGGCCTGTTTAAGTCCATAAAGTGCTTTCTTTAATCTGCATACCATGTCTGATTTATCTAAAAGTTTGAATCCTTTAGGCTGCTCTATGTACACTTCTTCCTTCAAGTCACCGTTCAGAAAAGCTGACTTGACATCCATTTGGTATACCTTAAAGTTCTTGAATGTTTCATAGGCCAAAAACAACTTGATAGCTTCAAGTCTACTCACAGGGGCAAATGTATCAGTGTAGTCTATTCCTTCTCTCTGCGCATATCCTTTACATACTAATCTTTCTTTGCTCCTTACCACTGTGCCTTCTTCATTCATTTTGTTCCTGAATATCCACGTTGTTCCAATCACATTCTTTTTATAAGGTCTAGGGACCAGTTCCCATGTTTCATTCTTGATTATTTGATCTAGTTCTTGCATGGCACTTTGCCAATCTGAATCTTTGCATGCATCTTCAACACTTAAGGGTTCAATCTGTGAAAGTAAGCATACCTCTTCATCAGCGGTTGAACCTTTTTCTCTAGATCTTGTCAAGACCTTTTCTCTCTGATATCCAATGATATCTTCCTTAGAGTGGTATTTGGATGTGTATCTTGAGTTCTTAGGAGTGATACTTTCATCTATAATTTGTGATTCTTCTTCACTTGGTTCAAGATTGTTACATGAAACATCAATACAGTCAAACATTTCTTCAATAATTGTGTCCTTATTGATGGGTCTAGGCTCATCTTCAATCATGGGATCATAGTCATAACATCTTTCTTGAATCATAAACTTCTCATAAATCTTCACATGAGTACTTTCAATGATCTTTAATCTAAGATTAAAACATCGATAGGCTTTGCTTTTAGTCGAGTAACCAAGAAAAATACCTTCGTCGCTTCTAGCATCAAAATTGCCAATGCTATCATCTCTCTTGATGTAGCACTTGCTTCCAAAGATTCTAAAGTATTTTACAGTAGCTACATTACCAAACCAAATTTCATATGGTGTATTTTCTACGACTGGCCTTAATTATATTCTATTGAGAATATAGACTGTTGTATTGATCGCATCTCTCCAATAAGTATGATCAACCTTTCCTTCAATCATGATAGTGCGTGCTGTTTCAAGTATTATTTTTTTCCTTCTTTCTGCAATCCCATTCTGCTGAGGGGTTCTAGGTGCACTTAACTGTCTCTTGATTTCATGTTCTTCATAGTTATCATAAAATTGGTCAGAGGTGAATTATCCTCCTCTATCAGATCTCAGACATTTTATCTTTAGTCCATATTCATTCTCAACCTTAGCTTTGAACACTTTGAACTTCTCAAAAGCTTCATATTTATCTTTTAAGAATGCAACCTGCATCATCCTTGAGAAATCATCAACAAAGAAAATGAAATACCTTTCTCCATAGTAAGATCTTGTTTGAGTAGGTCCACATAGGTCTGTATGTATCAGATCTAATTTTTTTTCTACGGAGTCTTGTTTTCTCCTGAATGAGGTCCTCACATGCTTCCCCATCACACATTCCCTGCACATGGTGTCAACTAGTCTTACAATACTTGGAAGGTCTCTTACTATCTTTACATTACTTATCTTGTCTATGTTGTCAAAATTGATATGACAAAGTCTCTTGTGCCATAGCCAACTGTCATCCACTTTTGCAACAAAACAACTTACTTCCGAATTGAGCTGAAAAATATTACCTTTGGTCTTTGAGACTGATGCAATCATGTCTTCTTCTTTTTTGTTAATGATGCACTGGTTATTTTTGAATTCCAACTGATATCCTTTATCAAGCAACTATCCAACACTTAGTAAGTTATGATGTAAACCATCCACATAAAGAACATCATCTGTCTTATTCTTTCCATCTAAGGTGATAGAACCTCTGCCTATGATAGGTTTGGGAGTGTTATCTCCAAATCTAACCATGCCACCTTTGTGTTTGTCCAAGTGTACAAATCTATCTTTGTCTCCTATCATGTGGTGTGAACATCCGCTGTCAATGATCCAGTTAGTTCTAATGTCAGCTTTTGAAACTAATGCTAACTCTTGTTCTTTTTCTTCATCTTCTTTGTCCATTTCTTCAAGAATCTTTTCAATGTCTTTAATGGAAATGAAACCAATTTCATCTTCTCCTGAATCATCATCAGTTACACCATCTTTAGCATGATAACATTCCTTAGTGTACTTGGGCTTGTAATATGATCTAAAATTCTTGACCCTTGTAGGACACTTGGATGCAAAGTGACCAACTTTGTTGCATGAAAAACATTTGAATGGTAGTTTTCCTTCATATTTACCTTTCCCTTCTTTCTTGGAAATCATAGCAATGATTTCTTCTAGTTCTGTATCCACTTCTTCATTATTACTAGAGTTGCTTATGGATTTCTTGCTGTGGACTGAGGCTTTGAAATTTGTCTCACTTTTGGGTTCTGTCTTCAATCTTGATATCTCAAATGTAGATATTTTACTGATCAAAGTCTCTCTCTTGAAGTTTTTTGAAAATTGCATAGTCTCATCTAAGCTATTGATCTTTCTCTCATAGTCTGTTGTTAGTGTGGTCATTAGTTTGTCCATTATATCATCCTCTGAAATTTCTCCACCATTGTTCCTGATACCTGAAACTGCTTCATTAATTCTTTGATTGTAGGCTCTGATGTTTTCTTTAGGTAGCATCTCTAAGTTGTTGTACCTTTTCTTCCATGTCTTTCTACGTGCATTCTTTTCTTGGATGTCTCCTTCAAACATATCTTCTAAGTATTTCCAAATAGAGTATGCTTTATCTGCCTTCTTAATCTCAAAAAATTCACTTTCGGATAGGGCACTGATTAGGGCTTCTTTGGCGATTGCATTATGAGTGAATACTTCCTTTTGTTTGACTATAGAGTCTTCTTCTACAAGGTCTTTCAAGGTGGGAACTTCAATTTATTGAGTGGCAATCTCATAGATCTCAAATCCAACACACTGAAGATGTGTTATCATTTTGTTCTTCCAATCAAGATATTTTTCTCCATCGAACTTAGGACTCTCTTTCTTGAAGTATGTCATCTGATCTACCTTAAGCTATTAGGCTGTCTCTCCAAGGCACTTGGCTCTAATACCAATTGTTAGAATAGTCCCAAAGGATAACTGAGAGGGGGGGTGAATTAGTTATCAGCTACTTTAATTCTTTTCTTTGCTTAGATATTAATTAACATAAAGTAAATGCACATTCAGATAACACAATAGAGAACACAACAATTTTGGTTACAGGGAAACCAAATAGGTAAAAACCCCGATGGGAATTAGCACCCAAAAATAATTGTACTTGAGTATAATTATCCATGTTAAGAGATCTTGCAACCCTGTTAGGAGTTGTTCTTTACAATGCAATAAGTACAGAGACCTGGTTAAAGGTCAGACCCTATTAGGAGTCTTACAAGTAACCCTATTAGGGGTGAGGACTCACTATCCAAAAGATCACTGCTAAAATGATGAAGGCTGCAACCTTCAGTAGAACATATATACACTATATTTGATAGATGAACTATTTGAGTAGACCTACTGTCTTGATCAGTTCCAGTGTGTTTTATACTTCTACTTTTTCTTCACATAGATCTTTTCTTGATGAATGAAATGTCTCTACTATCCCAAAACAACGGACATTATGTTCTGCACTTTTTCTGTCTATATTCTTCTCATTTACACTTGGCGTTCATCAAATGAACTACTATAAGTATCCTCTCCAAAGGATGTGATCTTCATCAACTCTAGGATTCCCTTCAATACTTCTTTAGTCGGCCACATCATCCACACAACCTGATTAGAAACATGCAACTCATACTGAATAGACGCGACGCTTCACAAAGTTCGCTCCACCAAATTAACTCCAACTTCATGATTCTGATAGAACATGTTTGGCGCCTTTAGATAATTATCTTTAACTCATAACTAAACATTAATACAAACATGCATATCCCAAAGATAGGCGCAACTCAAGAAATAATGTAATTACGTCAGCTCTTCACAGATAGTCTTCAATCTCTGTAACTGTCATAATTGATTAACATAACTCAACTGAAACTTCATATTTGACTCGGCGTGAATGCACATAGCATCTAGAACTTGTATACATCATGGAAATGAACACGCATAGCTCCAGAAAATTTGTACTGATAATTGCATACAGTTAACTATTGTATATTATATGTTGTCATCAATGACAAACATACAATCAATTATTTGCACAGAAGCAAATCTCCAACAAGATCATTTTATGGATTGGCAAGTTTTTATAGGAATTTTATTTCTATTTGTAATGTCACGAATGAGACAATGAGAGGAGACAAAAGAGAATTCAAATGGACACGTGGAGCTGATAAGAGTTTTGAGACTTTTAAGCAGGAGGTTGTTTAATTTCCTGTGTTATCCTTACATGATTTCAATAAGGTATTTCAAGTTGAATATGATGCAAGTGGAAGTGAAATAAGAGTTTTGTTGACCCAAGAATGTAAACCTGTTGCTTTCTTTATTGAAAATTTGAATGATGCAAAAAGGAAATATTATGTCTATGATCAAGAATTCTATGCTATTGTTCAAGATCTAAAGAAATGGAGACATTATTTGATGCCAACTGAATTTGTGTTGTATACTGATCATAAGGATTTACAATATTTGGGTAGTCAGAATAAGTTGAATCAGAGACATATGAAATGGGTGGAGTATTTGCAAAGTTTCACATTTGGAATAAAAAAATAAGAGTGGAGTTTCTAACTGAGTTGTTGATGCATTGAGTAGAAGATCTGTATTTATTGAAATGAGAATTGAGGTTCTTGGTTTTTATGACATGAAGCATCCGTATGAAAATTATCCTAATTTTTCTAAGCAGTGGAGAGTGTGCAGAGCACATATTCCAAATCAACCAAGTAAGTATGAAGACTATTTCATTCAAGAAGATATGTTTTTCAAAGTGTTGGAAAGTTGACTATACTGGAGTATATGACTCTATTTAGTGTTTTCATTATGGCAAAAAATTCATATGAATTTTTGGAGTCAACACACATTATCAAAGGATCAAAAATTGGCTAAGTACAGAAGACTAGATAGTTAGCAGAGTACCAGAAGAACAAAGCATCAGTGCATGTGCATACGACTGAGTTAGGACATGATCCTTTGAAGATAAGCTTGTAATTATGTATTCATGCTAATTCTAAGAGAGCATTATCAGATCTGCAAGTATGAAGAACTTACAGCAAGATGAAGTGACTGAGACAGTAAAGGGCAGAACAAGACAGAGCAACGAACAGACTATTATAGTTTTGATTAGCATGTGTTCATTTGTTATTCAAATGCTATGTGCCTTGGAAAATAATCTTATGAGTATTTTTACATGCTAAGTCTAAGAGAGCATGATCAGATCTGCAAGTATGAAGAAGATACAGTCAGTTGAAGAGGTACAGCCAGTGAATGCCAGAACAGGACAGAGATCATGGAAAGAGCCGACAGAGATTGTTTTGGTACAAAATTTGCACATATCATCAGAACTTGCATCCTTGGATTAGTGATTTTTGGTGATCTAATAATTTTTGGTTAAAGGTGCATGACTTGATTCATCCGGAGAAAGAAGCTAGAGCTAATTTGGCGAAGCGGACTGTGTGAAGAGACACGTTTGTTCAGTTTGAGTAAAACAGTTATAATTAATGTTGCACCGACTTAATGAAGGGTTGTGTGGTTAGTTAAGTGATCAAGACAAATGGTAAAAGGTTTCCTAAAGCTTACATGTTCATTTCCCTTGAGGAAGTACTTATAGAAGGTCATTTGTGATCGGAGAAGTTGTGAAAGCCAGAGATAAGAAAAGTAGAGCAGAGTGTTGAAGCAGAAAAGCTATATATGTCATATGTTGATGATATAGATATTGAAGTAGAAGCTTTCAGAGTGTAGTTAATATTTTTATAGTGCTTTACAAGAGGTTAAAGCATCAGCACACAAAAGAAACTGATCAGACAAGCAGTATCATAGCAGCAGTTCACCTTGTAGATACAATGTGTATCAAAGATCCAAAAGGTTGTGGCCTTCACCATTTGAGCAGTGTGCTCTTGGAGAGTGATTCCACCACCCCTAATATGGTTATTGTAAAAGACTCCTAATAGGCTCTTGTTACGGTTTGACAGAACCAGAACAATCTAAGAATAAACAGTTATATGTAGAAATAATAGAAGAAAGAAACTAAACACAGATAACACACAGATTTAACGCGGTTCACCCAAAACCTGGGCTACGTCCACCTACACAGCCATCCAACCTTTCTTATTATCCACCAAAAACATACACCACAATACAATGCATTATACATCTCAAACGCTTATAACATGCGTTTTAGGGCAACCTCTAAAATTGACCATTTTAGGGTTTTACAATGTCGGTCTTCTTTTTACCAGACATGGGGCCACAATATCAACACCTACTACATGATCAGTCACCATAATATCAACAGGTCTGACCCTTAACAAGGTCTTTGTACTTCATGTATTGTAAAGACAACTCCTAACAGGGTTAAGGATCTTCTAATAAAGGATCATAAGAAACTAGTACAGAATATTCATGGGTACTAATTCCCACTGGGGTTTTCACCTACATTGGGTTTCCCCGTAATCATATTTGGTGTTATGATTTGTGTATGTTTATCTTACTTTCATTGATATTCAGTTCATTACTTAAGCATTAAAGTTAAGATTCAAGATAAGAAGAAAAAGTATTAATTGATAGATCACTGATTCACATTCCCCCCCTCCCTCTCAGTGATCCTAATCCTAACAATTGGTATCAGAGCTCTGGTCCTCAAAAAATAATTTTAACCACTTGAGGAGATCATGGACAAGGAAGAAATGAAACACCTAAAAATGAATCTTGAAGCAGCCCTTGAAGAACTTGACACATCTGAAAAAGAAAATGAAGATCTTAAACTAAAAGTTAATGGCATGCAAATACTTATCAAGAAACT
>MU226970.1:1192265-1207077 GCA_018584345.1 Thuja plicata | reverse complement strand
AGAAAATGAAGATCTTAAACTAAAAGTTAATGGCATGCAAATACTTATCAAGAAACTTAAAAAAGAATTAAGGAATTGTTCTTCAAATGATTTGGGAGAAGTAGTCAAAAATTTGAATGAAGAAAATTCATCTCTGAAGGATCAGATTGAAGAATTACATGAAAAGCTATGTAACAATCAAGATGCCTATGATGATCAAGTCAAAGTAAACAAGCAGTTAGATGAAGAACTGAGATGAGAAAACATGGAAATCTTGGAGCTAAGGAACAACAAAGAGAAGATGGAATCTGAATTGATTGCAGCAAATAATCATATTGACAAGTTACACACAAGCAAGGATCTGATAGAATCATAGTTGCATGCTCAAAAGGTTAAAGGAGATACCAGCGATATAGGATACAATGAAGCACAAATTCAGATTGATGCCATGCAAGAAAGAATGAAAGCACCAAAGGACATCACAGCTACTAAGGAGATTGGAAATCAGACTAAAGACAATGTTGAACCACCTAAGGATGAATGCAAGCTAGTTGACCGTACTTGTTATTCCTGTAACAAGCATGGACATATTGCAAGGAATTGTAAAGAGGTAAGACCCTTCAATGGTTACTGTTATTCATGCAATAAATTTGGTCATAGAGCTCTGAATTATAAAAAAAGTCAGAAGAACAAGAATCAGAATAATCAAAGAAATCAGAATCAGCAAAGACAAAGAAGTTATCCTCAGCAAAATGTTAGAAGACCTCAGAACATTACATGTCAGATATGTAATTAAAATGGACACATAGCCAAGCAGTGCAACATGATGAATAATAACATCAGACCTCCTATCATTTGTCACTCATGTGAAAAAGTTGGACACATCTCTAAGCATTGCAGATCTAGAGCGCAGAAACAGGAAAGCCCTAAAAACTCAGAAGATTCATTATGGGATGAGGCAGGAGAAATCAAATTTGTGAAATCTACAGAAGATATGAGAAAGATCTGGGTTGAAGTAAAGAAGGATAATGAAGAGAAAAAGGTAGCAGATGCATCCTCAGTTGATGCACCTTCTACTTTTGAATAGTTGACCCTCATGTTCTTAGGGGGAGCTATTCTAGCTCTAAACCCCTATGTGGCTGGTATACTCACCATCTGAGTATATGCCTTGGATTACAATTGTTTGGTGAAATTATGGTGTTGTATGGAAGAGCACACGATCTAAATTGTTATCGGGAACAAGAATGGAAGTTATAGTTGCTTTCTATGTCTACGCGGAAAGTATTAATGGTGGAAATCTACTTTGAAATCACCAAGTCCTCACTTGTAGTCAGAATAAGCGATTGGCGATCATGGAAGCCCTGGCAGTTGTATTGTTAATGTATTTAAATTGTTCTTAATAGCGAAGAAAGGAGATTGATAATCGTTATTTGTTAAGCAAAGTCATTCGAGTTTGAAATGAAGCCCAAGCACAGACACGTCATTTCAAAAATTAGTTGAAAACTTACTTAGCAATCGAGTAAGCGGTTGGATAATCAAAGGAGCACTTGCAGTCGAGTAGAAAAGCATCACAATTATGTTCTTCAACAGAGATTGATGTCAAGAAACTCTTTGAAACATCTCAGAAGCGATTTATCATTATGCTTCAGCGCATGAATTTCATGAAGCAGAATTGGTCAAAATCTTGTTGAGCAGTGTTCTATGTGAGAATATCAGTATAGCCGTTGGAGATAAAAAAAAAAAAATTGGAGCTGACCTAATGTTATCCTTGGAAGCGCATACTTATTATTGATCATCTAAGTGTGAATACAACAAAAGAGTGTTCACATAAGAGCAAAATTGATTGAAGATACAATTTGAAATATCATATGAAGAAGTAGATAAAACTATTATGACAGGTCCACAGGCTTCTATGCCCATGGCCAAGGACATGGAGGATACATTCATGGTTGATAATGTTGAAGTATCAATGACAGCAATGGATATTGATCTAGACAAGTTTGAAGAAACATTTGTGAATACTCAAGAGGCTGAGAATATTTATATCAGCAAGAAGATATATTGATTTAAGATATCACAGAAAAGGAAGCAGAAAAATAGAAGACTGAAGTGATGGACAATTCATCATCATTGTTGTCAAGTTTGACACCCATAACAGACTTAAACTCATGGGGATTAAATAAGTAATAATCTGAAGGAGTCATGAAAAATAGATCAAATATTGCAAAAGAGAAGTATATGAAGAAGAGACTCAGTGAATTAGTTAGCAAATTTACACTTCATCTTAGTTCACTCAAGACTAGTCAAGCATCCTTGAAAGAGTTTGCAGCAAAAGGAATAGAAGATAATATCAAAGGGGGAGTAAATTAATGTATAGAATATGGATTATTTCATATGATCAAGGTCCTAGCATAGACTTGGAGAAAATGGAGAAGCTACAATATGAATTATGCGCCCATCCACAGATTGTCAATTCATTGATTGCATTTTGGGAGAAAGAGATCCAGAAGTTACAGATTGCATATCTAGATATGTATGCTGAGTAAGTACGTAGAATTTTTTTTGAGCACCTTTGTCATTAATGTCAAAGGGGGAGTAGAGTATGAAGAATATGGAGTCTAAGAGGGAGATATAGGATAGAGATTTTTTGTATAAGAGTACAGATAGTAACTCTTCCATATTCCTTTGTTTCCATTAATGAAAAAGGGGGAGATTGTTGGAAAGTTGATTATACTGGAGTATATGACTCTATTTAGTGTTTTTATTATGGAAAAAAATTCATATGAAGTTTTGGAGTCAGCACACATTATCAGAAGATCAGAAATTGGCAAAGTACAGAAGACTGGACAGTTAGCAGAGTACTAGAAGAACAAAGCATCAGTGCACGTGCATATGACCGAGTTAGGACATGATCCTTTGAAGATAAGCTTGTAATTATTTATTCATGCTAATTCTAATAGAGAATGATCAGATCTTCAAGTATGAATAACATACAGCAAGATGAAGTGACTGAGACAGTAAAGGGCAGAACAGGACAGAGCAAGGAACAGACTGTTATAGTTTTGATTAGCGTGTGTTCATTTGTTATTCAAATGCTATGTGCCTTGTAAGATAATATTATGAGTATGTGTACATGCTAATTCTAAGAGAGCATGATCATATCTACAAGTATGAATAAGATGCATCCAATTGAAGAGGTACAGCCAGTGAATGCCAGAACAGGACAAAGATCATGGAAAGAGCTGACAGAGATTGTTTTGGTACAGAAGTTGCACATATCCTCAGAACTTGCATCCTTATATTAGTGATTTTTAGTGATCTAATCATATTTGGTTAAAGGCGCATGACTTTATTCATCCGAAGAAAGAAGCTAGAGCTAATTTGGTGGAGCGGACTGTGTGAAGAGACGTGTTTGTTTGGTTTGAGTAAAGCAGTTATAATTAATGTTGCACTGACTTAATGAAGGGTTGTGTGGTTATTGAAGTGATCAAGATAGATGGTAAAAGGTTTCCTAAAGATGAAATTTTCATGTCCCTTGAGAAAGTACTTATAGAAGGTCATTTGTGATAGGAGAAGTTGCGAAAGCCAGAGATAAGAAAAGCATAGCAGAGTGTTGAAGCAGCAAATCTATATCTGTCATATGTTGATGATATAGATATTGAAGTAGAATATTTTAGAGTGTATTTAATATTTTTATAGTGCTTTACAAGATTTTAAAGCATCAGCACACAAAAGGAACGGATCAGACAAGCAGTGTCACAGCAGCAGTTCACCTTGCAAATACAGTGTGTATCAAAGATCCAGAAGGTTGTAGCCTTCACCATTTGAGCAGTGTGCTCTTGGACAGTGATTCCACCACCCCTAATAGGGTTATTGTAAAAGAATCCTAACAGGGTCTGACTCTTAACAAGGTCTTTGTACTTCATGTATTGTAAAGACAACTCCTAATAGGGTTAAGGATCTTCTAATAAAGGATCATAAGAAACTAGTACAAAATATTTGTGGGTACTAATTCCCACCGGGTTTTTCACCTGCATTGGGTTTCCCCATAATAATATTTGGCGTTATGAGTTTTGTATGTTTATCTTACTTGCATTGATATTCAGTTCAGTACTTAAGCATTAAAGTTAAGATTCAAGATAAGAAGAAAAAGTATTAATTGATAGATCACTGATTCACCCCCCCCCTCTCAGTGATCCTAATCCTAACACAAAGGTATTCAGTTGTGCATACCAAGAGGATCAATGAGAACTAATTTGATAAAGGAAAAACATAGTAGTGGTTTGGCTGGACATTTTGGTATTGATAAAACATTGAGTTTGTTGAAGGAAAAGTATTGTTGGCCTCAGTTGTATAAGGATGTTCAGCAATTTATAAAAAATTGTAGAGTTTGTCAAGTTGCAAAAGGAGTAAGTTAGAATATTGGATTGTATACACCAATTACTATTCTTGAGAAACCCTGGAGTGATATCAGCATGGATTTTGTTCTTGGCTTACCAAGGACAGCAAGAGGTAATGATTCCATATTTTTTGTTGTGGATAGATTTTCTAAGATGAAACATTTCATACCATGTAGAAAAACATTAGGTGTAGTACATATAGCATATATTTTATTTAAGGAGATTTTAAGATTGCATGGATTACCGAGGAGTATTATCTCTAACTGAGACAATAAGTTTGTCAGCTATTTTTGGAAAACACTTTGGAAAAAGTTGGACCCCGAGTTTAAGTATAGTTCTACATTTCATCCATAGACTAATGGATAAATACAAGTTGTAAACCGAAGTTTGGGTAACCTGTTAAGATGCTTAATTGGAGACACACCGAATAGTTGGGATTTGATGTTGGCACAAGCAGAGTTTACATATAATAATTGAGTGAATAGAAGTACTGGAAAGACAAATTTTGATATTGTTCATGACACACAACCAAGAGGTATATCAGACTTGAGAGACATTGTTGGAGAAGAGAAAAGAAGTGTTGAAGTAGAAAATTTTGTTGTGTTTATGAAGACATTGCATGATGATGTAAAACACAAGTTGGAGAAAAGTAATAAGAAATACAAGGATAATGCAGATAAATCAAGAAGACATAAAACTTTTTAAGTTGGTGATGTAGTAATGATTCATTTGAAGAAAGGTAGATTTCCTATTGCAACATATGGTAAATTAAAGATGAATAAATTTGGTCCTTGTAAAATATTGAGAAGATTTGATAGTAGAAATGCTTACGAAGTGGAATTACCTGATGACATGGATATATCACCTATATTCAATATTTTAGATTTATATGAGTATCATGAACCTGATAAAGAAGTGACAGTACCGAGTGATTATCCTAAGAAACAGATAGAGGAAGTTGAGAAGATTTTGAAACAGAGAGTTAGCAAAAGTACAAGAGGAAAGGAATACATGGAATATTTGATAAAATGGAAGAATAGACCGTTGGAGGACTCATCTTGGATTTCTCAATCTAAGTTGGATTCCATTCAGGTTGTACTTGACACATGATTCGGAGAATCATTTCTTTTCAACCCCAGGTGTCTGATGCAAGAGCATCTTGGGTTCTTTGGCAATCCTAATCAACCAAAAATGTTTGTTTTAGTTCAGTAGATCATTGGAGGCTACTTGGTAAAGTGCTCAGTAACTGTTGTTTCTTGGTTACTTATTCTGTCTTGCTTTACCGATGGGTTTCGGTGAATGTTCTGGCTGCTCGGTTGGGTTTTCACTGAGTTGTTTATATTGCTCGGTTACCTTTTATCAAGTTGTTGTTGTTGCTCAGTTAGTCTTCACCGAGTCATTTTTGTTTCTCAGTTGTTCTTCACCGAGTTGTTCTTGTTGCTCGGTCGACTTCTTACCGAGTTATTTATCTTGTTCTGGCCGACTTTTGCATTTAATTTTTGTAGCGTTATTAATGTGGGGTCTCTCATTGGGATGTGTGTGGACCTAAATCTGGGTCTTTTCTATTTCCTATGTTGGATCTTAAGGATCTGAGTGCCGACCTCTTTGGTGGACTCTTGTATATATTTGGTTTTTTTTTCTTAGATTTGGAGGGTAGTTTTTGGTTAGAAGATATAGTAGTAGCAGTTTTAGATCGTAGGTATATGACCTCGCATGTATCAAGATTATCCTTATAATATCTGAATGTATATGGCCAGAACCGGGAAGGCCTTACATCCCAGCATGTAATAAGTGTGATGAATTAATATAAGTTATGTTTCTTCTCTCCATTTCTGTGTTGTTGCTTCTGTATTATTCTGCAAGTTGGTTTGGATAGCTGGGAGCGCCTTGGGCCCATATTCTCCATACCCTCCTTGCGTCACCAAGCCACTGCATCCTCCTAGTACATAGGAACAAATAATAAATACATAGATCACTCCATCGAACCAAGGAAGCATTAGAACCAAGAGGAGATACCCCCCCCCCATAATACTGAGTAGGGAGAGTCATGACATGTACACCAAACTAGACTGCCAAGAATAACTGCATGATGAAGAACTAGGAAAATAGAAAGTACAAGCGCATATAAAAGATGGTGTCCTGCAGGAAACACTCTCTTGACACACATCATGAGGCTAACATTGTGGAAGGAACACTCACTTTACAAAGGTAAATCAAACCCCCCATGGCACTTAATAATGTAGTGTGAGTACAAACAAACACAAAAATGTCCAAGATCCCAAGCATGCATCAGATGGCAATTTATGTCAGTGTGTTTGCAAACAAGAAAAGCTACATAAATAGATGTCTACAATGCTCCAGAATGACAAGAAAGCAACAGCTAAAATGGAGTCATCATATGCAAGGAAAATGATCCCAGTACTTGAAACATCCAAGATATTCACTATATTGCAAGAAAAATAAAAACCAAAATAAAATGTAGCTGGAGAAGATTCTAGAAATGAGACCTATACAAGAAGAAAGAGTACAGAACCATCTTTCCAATGATGTGCAGAAATCAGAAATCGGAGCCTAGATGAGAAAGATATGGCTCCTAGAGTGCAAAAAGGAACCCTGACTTTAACTAGAAAGAAAACTCTGCAAGACAGCAAAATTTGATAACCAAACCTGTAAAATCAGGTTGGGCTCTAAACCAAATTTTTGGAAATATCTCATTTGGCAAAAAATACCTCCATTTGCTCAAGATACGAGCAAAAAACCAAAGAGGGATCCAAAACAAGAACAACTCCAAGAAACCTCTGCTAATTCTGGCAGAGCTCCACTAAATCTGGCGATGCCTCCAAATCTGGTGAGACTGCTAAATTTTCAGCCAAATTTGGCAGATTTACCAAAAAAAACAATCTGCCAGTTAGTACGGTGGCATGAAAACCGAGGCAAAAATCAATAAAAATTTGATTTTTTATTATTTTTTTCTCAAAAATGTGTAAGGTTTGTACATGCAAAAAAAGGGCTCATATTTCAACTGTGTCCAAATTGGACGAGCCTTATATAAAAATAGGGGATTTTGGGCCTTTCGGACGCAACCGTGAAGTCTATTTGCGCCCAAAGTG
Organism: Thuja plicata; assembly: GCA_018584345.1. Taxonomy (NCBI): domain Eukaryota; kingdom Viridiplantae; phylum Streptophyta; class Pinopsida; order Cupressales; family Cupressaceae; genus Thuja; species Thuja plicata. The sequence continues at coordinate 1,199,588 of MU226970.1, read as the reverse complement.
CTCTGAAAAATAACTCCCCCCAGATCCACAAAAATCTAAAACTAAAAACCTCTTGAAACACGGATCTGAAGAACAAGGCCAAATCTCTCATGAAGAGAACAGGAACATGAAGATCTAGAGCTCTGATGCCATATTGGATTTGATGAAAACTCAACCCTATAGCTCCCAAGAATCACCTCCATGCAAACACTTGTCACAAAAAAGAGAGAAGCAAAATTTATGGAGGCCAGAAACAACAAATCTATGAAAGAGGAAACATCCCCAATTGATTCAATAATAAAATACAGAATATGAGATGATTCAAGATCAATCTGAATTAATTAATAAATACAAAGAGATCAAACCTTATAAAAGGTGATCAAAACCCTAAAAAGAGAAGAAACCTAAGTTGCATGATAATAATAAATAAAGAATTAATTATTATATGCCTAAAGTTTAGCTTAAGTGAACTAGAGATAATAAGTGACTTTAATAATTAAATCAGAATGATTTAATTAATAAGTGAATTAACTTATTACTCTAATAGATATTAGTATTGACTTTTTTCTATGATTTCCAAGGACTCAAAGTGGACAGGATTCCAGTTGTGTGGTGGTAGATAAATTATCAAAGATGGCATATTTTATTCCTTATAAGAAGACTCATTATGTTGTTTATGTGGCATAATTTTTTTCAGAGAAGGTGAGACTACACGGTCTACCAAAGAGCATATTTTTAGATTGAGACACTAAGTTTTCTGGATACTTTCAAAGGATATTGTGGAAAAATTTGATGAAGGATTTGAAGCTCAGTTCAATGCACCATCTATAGACCGATGGATAGATAGAAAGGGTAAATAGGAGTTTGGGGAACCAGTTGAGATTCTTAGTAGGAGACAAACCTAAAGGGTGGGATCTAATTTTACCACAAGCATAATCTTCATATAATAATTTATTCCATTGGAGCACTAGTAAATGTCCATTTTAGATTGTATATAGAAGTACTCCTAGAAATGCTTCAGAGTTAAGTAAATTGGACAATAGAGAAAAAATTAGTGTCGAAGTTGAAGACTTTGTTAAACACTTGAATAATTTGCATGAAGAGGTGACAAAGCATATTAATAAGATGAATATTTGGTATAGGCTACGACATATTAGAAGAGGAGATATAAGGAATTTTATATTGGTGATGAAGTCATGGTTCATCCGCAAAAGAGAGGTTTCCAATATGAAAATATAATAACTTGAAGATGAAGAAATTTGGACCAAACAAAATCCTGAAGACGTGTGATTTGAGAAATACTTATGAAGTAGAGTTTCCAAGTAGACTTAACATTTCACATGTGTTTAATATTTCAAACTTGACAAAGTATCGTGAAGGCAATATTATAGATAAAATATTTGAAGCACAGTGGAATATTCCAATGGCTACTTCAAATAAGGAGGAGATAGAAGACATCTTGGATAGTCATGTGTGTAGAAGCACTAGAAACATGGAATATGAAGATTAATTAGTCAAATGGAAAGGAAGACATGTTGAAGATTCATCATGGTTATCAAAAGCAAAGGTTGACCGCCTTGGTTTTTATCCAAATACTTGAGATGTGACAAGATCATTTCTCAAATTATCTTAGGTGTCCAATGCAAAATCATCCAAGGTGTAAGATCAATCTTGCATCACCCAAAAATATTTTAGTTATTAATAAGGGTTATTTTTTGGTAGAGACGTTATTTTTAGCAAGGTTACTTTTTTTAGGAATTTGTTGATTTTACATGAAATCTTACATAGACCTCCTAAATAGAGAAATGGAGGTAATGGTGAATGAATTATCTTAATATCTTGTGGTATTTGGGAGATATTCAATTTTTATAGGAAATGTATCCAATAAAAATTTCAAATGCATTTTTGAAGGCCTTAGAATCTCTATATTAGGTTGAAAAATGTGGATCTTACAAATTTAATTGAAGCATTATGTAGATCTCTTTGCAAGATTTCCGACAATGTATGATAATTGAAAATCCAACTGTTAGATTAAAATATATGGTCTATGTAAGTTGTGTTGCTTAAGGAGGAAAAATAAAAATTCTTAAAATACTCCAGTAAGCACCAAAACCCATTTTGGGCATATTCTCAACATATTCCAATACAGGGAAAAAGAATATAAAAGTGGTCAACTTCAAAAAGAGGGAATTCCATCTTCTAGAACATTCTAGGGTTGTTAAACTTCCTAATATAAAGAAGAAAAATGGGGGTTACGAGGGACAGTTTTGATCATGCATATGGTGGCTCTTGCTTGCACATTATTGTAATGAAAATTTCCATTTGGTTGTAGCATGTTTTTTTTTAATGTTGTAATTTCATTTCATGGGGATAATATAAAGCAAATGTTTCTTACTTGCATTTTCTATTTACTTGTCTACTTTTGTTATGTGTTTGGGTTTGTAAGGGGAGTACCCTTCATCAATATTAATCTTTGCATACACAAGAATGATAGCCAAAATATTCAACTATAAATTTTCACAATCTCAACTAAGGATCCTCTAGTCATTGTAAGTGTGTGTTGAGGCGTAAATCTATAGATGAAAGAGAATAATGCCAAATAGTTAGGAAAAGAGCGTAACCTTCTCTCCACCTTTGCTTCTCTAAGGTATAAAGTTCTTAGTAGATTAGCCCAATTTTTCAAGATTCCACATCTAAGAGGCATGTCTTTCAATTCACCCCTTACTATTTATACACTACCGAAACACAAGAATTGAGTTTGTCCCTTAGAGTGATCACTTCTCTAGCCATACCCCCTAAAAATAAAAATCCAATATCACTTATTTTTGTGTACTCAAGTTTGGCATTAGTATGTGAGAGGAGAGCATACGTAAGAAGATCTTGGGGATTAAAAATTAAAAAAATGGTTTATTTTAATCCAAAATCTAAATATGAAAAGTTAATTTTAAATCCAATTTCAAAATGTGGAAAACACACCAAGCATGATAGCAAACAATGATTTATCTAATGATAACGAAGTCTGTGATCGCTTGGAATGTAAAAGAGAAGGTTTATAGCTTGTGCTCTTGGATTTAACACTTTCAACTCTTGATTTAGGATCCTTGAGCCAATATGATGGGCTCCAAGATATTTTTTTATCAACCTCAAATCAAGTGTGTGAAAACAAGCCAAACATGATAGTCCAAATAAAATAGATGTATTGCACAAGTTGATTCCTTATAATAATATAAATTATAATATAACCCTTTCAAGGATCATAAAGTAATGTTATATGCAATTAAATATAAGTTGATCACAATATTACAATTTTAATTTTTTTCTTTTGGCTTTTTTTCCATAAAAGGTCATAGACTTGACCTTTATATTAATTTTAAAAGTAGGATTACAATATATTTGAGTGATCTGAACATATCGATCCAGGCACATGCCCTCGTATCAACACCCCTTACATCCAAGAGCACCATCTAAACTATGAAGTTTACATTTTTCATAAAGAAACTACAAAGTTACTTATATCACCAAAACCCAACGGTCAAACAGCCATCAGTAAAATGTACTGCCAACGACAACTGCTAGTAACCATACAAATGAAGCTGACCACCAACACAACTCTTTCAAAGCAAAATACAAAGGAGAATGACCATTTACATAACATCAACCAAAACAAAACACTGCCAAAATCAAGGAAATGGTATACATCATTTATTGGCTAAATAGATAGATAGATAGATAAAAATTTAACATCCACGAGGCTAAATGTAGCCTATGGGAAAGCAAGAAAACATAAGTTGGCTTCAATAACTTGGTTCTTTTCTTGTGCAAGTTGATGATGATCCCACCTAACTTCTCAATGTACTCCTCCCTGAATAGGAGGAAATAGTTTTGGATCTAGAAGTGTACGAGGAAATAGTTTTGGATCTAGAAGTGTATGATATGACATTGTCAGATATAAATTTCTCAATCAAATTGCACACTTTACCATGTTGATTGTTCCTTTCTGAATATTCTTTTATTTCTTTCCCACAAACATTTCATATCACAATTGCAGGTGCAATAATCCAAATCAATGCAAAAAATTAGTCCGTGTGTAATGTAGGCCAACCAACTAGTAGATCTCTAATTGAATTTGGAAGTACCCCAACCCACTTAAGTTTCTGCATGATCCAAAACCAACAGCTTTGTGTAAATGAGCAACTGACAAACAAGTGGTCTAAGGATTCATTTTTAGCATCACACAATACACATTTGAAGTCCCTCATAATTCCAAATTTTGCTAATCTGTCACTAGTAAGGATCCTTTTTCCAATGCCAGCCAAGTAAAGGCTCCTACCTTAGGAAGAATTGCCTCATGCCAACAAAATTTGTATTCTCTCTTAGTCTCTACCCCTCTAGATTCCTTAAGACCTAGATACCATGTTTCACATTGTACCTGCCATATTGCTTTTGACTTAGTCAAACAAGATTTAATTATTATCTAATATATTTGACCTCAAAAATAAAATGAAAATATGATATCCATATTGAATTTTTGAAATTTTTCAAAATAGTATAAAAAAAAATTAAAATCCTTAATTTGTGCCCTAGGAAGCAAATCTATGAAAAACTCCAATTTTAAAGATACCTTATACTAATTATTTGATCTAAAATTTTAAAAAAAGACTACACTGTACTTTTCAAATTGAATATATTATATTTAAACATAGTATATACTTATATATCTTATCATATACTACAACGAATTTAGCATTGAAGGGTCTATTTATCTCTTGTATTATATTGGTCACACAAATATAGATTATATTTGTAGTTACACATTCATTAAGAATTTTTAAAATTAAATTAAGCATGTGAATGCATTGGTGTCTTAGTAAATATGTTATGATAGGTTTAATCTGCATATAAAGGCTTAAGATACATCAAAAAATATCTCATTTCACATTTCCTAAATAATCACAAAATTGAAGTGTAGAACGCAAGCATCATTTTTGGATTTTCTTTTCATAACCCTCCATTATAAATATCACCACAATGTTTGTCACGAGGCAACTAGCTCTATACAATCCTTTGCATAAATGTTACTACGGTGATTTATTTTCAATTTCCATAGGGAAGGAAATTATTATTATACACCAAATGATTAGTATATCTATCACTTATTATGTGTTATTTTAAAAGAAATCTTTTTTTTTAACTATTATATAAGCTATGAGAACTTAAAGAATTTGTTGAACAATTCTAATTGAATATGGATTATGAATATCATAGTCTAACTTCATCAAAACCAATTTATCTTTTATATCATCACTTAATGAGTTTATAATGACCAAAGGAAAATATATCACATTATAAAGAAATAATTTGTTTTCAAAATTGACAACCCTGATTTATTATATCTTACAAATTCCAATCAAAATTATATTAATTAATATAACTAAAAATTGCAATTATGCAAACCATAGAATTATATTTTATTTCCCTATTGACATGGTTTTCGAGACATATTAATTGTATTTCACCAACTGAAACATTAATCTTCGCCTAGATAAACAAGGACTAACAAAAATCGACTATAAATTTTAAAATGGATCAATCTTTCACTCTTAAAACAACTTTTCTCAGCTATTTAAATCATAAGAAAAACCATAAACACAAGCGAAAAAACATTCCATTAAGTTCATAACTATCTAACCAATTAGACTCTAAAAATATCTTCAAAAATGTTTTTTTATTACAATGAATTAAATATTTCATTGGGTATAGAGAAGAGTTTGTTCCAACTAAAATTATTGGCTTTGGAATGGGCATTCTTTCTTCAAAATAAATCCATCAACATCAATGGTCGTTGCTTTCTATATTACTAGAACAAAGCTTTTGGAAAAGGTGGGTATGCCAATATTGGAGTGAACCTTATCTTTAATAAGTAATAAATAAATAAAGATGACATGTGGGAAATTATATTATACTTTGCATTTTAATAACTTTAGTCTTGAGGCCTACTTTATACTATTATATGTGTTATCTAATTAAACTAATAAATATTTCTTTGAGTTGACCATTTTATGAAGTGTGTTGCCATAATGCCTCGCTATTCCTAAATATTTTATTTCTTAAACAAATTATATATGAAATAAAATAGTATTTGTTGAGTTTTCAAGCAACTAAAAACATTAAGAGCTAATGTTTCGAGACATTTTAAAGTCCCACAAGACATGGTAGCTGATATGCCAAATCTCAAAAGAAAATTATATTTATTAAATAATAAATATGTTGTTTGTTTAGAACATGGGATGTATGCAAAATTCACATACTCGTATATACCACATATACATACATGCGTATCAATATACATCCATACAAGGATGTCTCATATTCCTTTTCATTGGCTATCTCATCTTCAATGTAAGGGATATAATATTCGTTTATACATTGCAATCCCTTGTTTAGGTGAACAAATAAAATTAGATTGTGTAAGATAGAAAAGTCTAAACTTTATATTTGTATATTTGTATATTTAATATTTTTTAAGATGTTAGGGATATATAATGATATTATTTAATTTGATTCACATGGTATATTAGTTGATTATTGTATTAACTCGTTTATTATTTCATATTTTTAAATCATCTTTATATATATAATTCATAGTAGCTTTCTTTTAGGGTTATAATATGTGCATGGTTTAATATTTAGGTTGCATTTGGTTATATAATGTATTTCAATTTCTTGAAGATTCAAAATTTTCATCATGAATAAAGTTTTCTTAAATATAAATTATCTGTATAGCTCACATACCAAATATTTCCAATTAAGCGACCAAGAATTTGATTTTACAAGTATTTTCTAAGTCATTATTAACATTAAAACATAATCAAGCATTATCAAGTTTGTACATAGAAGCAATATTATTAACAAGCATTTAGAAGAATCTTAAAAATGTTTTATTCAATTGCTTTTGCATGCTTTCCACTTACTCAAGGTGATGCTATAATCACTTAGTGCCTTATCACTTTTTTGTTTGTACACATTTTTAGCAAGTTGTGATTATGCTCACTTTTGTTTGATAGACGTTATTCATTGCATCTTTTCTCTATTTTATAAAAGTTTTATGGAGTGCTCATTCTAAATTCACAAAAGATATGTTTAATTTGAGCAAGTTCACATCTTTTTTAGTGAAAAAAATATTTAAGTGACATGTTGCCTACTTGTTTTACTTTTATATGCATGTGGCACACTAACATGGGGGCAAATGTAAAGGTAAAAATTTTATACTTGTCGCATTGTCCCCTTTTTTTGGCCCACTTCAATTGAACAAATACACAAAGATGTGACATAGATGCCATTTTT
>MU226970.1:1179671-1192136 GCA_018584345.1 Thuja plicata | reverse complement strand
TATATATATATATAATGTTGTCATTTCCTGTTGTTCCTCCCCACAACCTGTGTGTTTTATGGTCTTCTACCCATAATTACCAAATACATTGCCCTCTTTTTACCTTGAGGTTGTCAATTCTTCATCAAGATATTGAGGAGGTCGAAGAGGTGAGTATCTCTACTTTTTTAGTTTGAAAATTTGATTAAAATGTATATTGAATCAGGTTTTTTAATTAAAACTTGTTTTAATTTTTAGAAAATGATATTCCACGCCCAAATGTCAAAAATACTCCATAATCTCCTCATGAAGACCCTCCTGAACAACAACCACAACAAAAATCTCAATCAATTCCTAGACATCCCCCAAAAATAAAATAAAACACACAAGGGGAAATTTTAAAAAATAACAAAAAGAAGCTTGAGAAATTGATTACAAGGTTGAGAGATCCCATTACAAAAAATCCTCATAGGACAAGCCTTGGTGAATCCTTGCAATCCATCATGTCCCATGTAGGATTCGTGATTGGAAAAAAATAATTTTTGGTCTAATAAGAGGGAAGAAAAGAAATAGTTGTATGTAGACAAACTATTCTATGAGCAAGTAAAGAAAATGAAAATTAACAAATCCAACTTGTGTGTCATCTTCATTGACCCACAAACCAATCAACCCTTAGGAATTAGATGCAAGAGGATCCCTATCCTTTGGTGCCACCAAGAAGAGATAAAGAATAATTTTTGGTATAGATGGTGGGTGGGTTTTTAGCAACCTCTGTGCAATAATTATAAGGTGCCACAACATTTTTTATAAAACTATATTATGAGATGTTCATTAATGAGATTCCAAACTATTTTGACTTGCTAGATTTATAGGGTAGAGGTGGGGGTACAATGTGACCCAAACCTTGCACTAAGACCCTTGGGTAGACTTTTGGTGGAGCATGTGACTTGTCCTTTCATTTTTAAGGAGAGCATTGAGGTGGACATATTAGACTCTGTTATCTCGCACACTCAAAGCCTTGTACAAGATGTTAGGCCTCAAGTACATGGTGTGGACGAGTCTTTTAGGCCTCAAGTTCTAGCTTAATTTTGTTGATCCTAAGACTCTCTTTGCACTTATATGTTAGAATAACTAAGAGGGGGGTGAATCAGTGGCCTTAAAAATAATTCAAATAATCCAACCAAAACTTATATCTCAATTATAATATCCTCTAGTTATCTTTCAGTCCATCATGATGTATGCCTTATGTAATTCTAACAAATATATACTGCTTGGTAAGATATATTGTTTATCTTTTTCTAGACTTTATCGAGTAGCAGCAATTAAACTTAGTGTTTACCAACCAATCCAGTTTTAGTAATGTGTAAAGAAAACTATCAATGCAATGAAAGAAATACACATTTGACACATGGATTTTTAACATGGAAACCTTGTTAAGGGAAAAACTACTTGGGGCTAGTAATCCAAAATTTCACTCTTCTGAAGTGAGCTCGGTGAAGAGCCAACCCTATTAAAGGTTACAAACACACTGTTAAGTGCGACCTTGTTAGAGGATTCAAAACTAACAGTTTGTCTTTTGACCTATAATTTACTATGTTGTCAACAAGAAAACCTTTTGATACTCTTGAGTATCTCAATACAATAAGGATGGTTAAATCCCACTCGGTTAAGAGATTCTCTGAATCAATGGTTAAACTGATAGAGTAAATGATCTATTCAATAATACAACTTTAAGTTGCGAATTTTCATATCTATTGTTAGTCCAATAATACCTCTCTGATCAATATTATCTTCAATTCCTTTTCTCCCCTTTTTTCTTCTGTTCTGCTCGGTGAATGCTCTGTCCTTTTTTGCTCAGTGTCTGCAGAATTCTTTGGCTCTGTTCTTCATCCTATATGATTAGATTTGCATGAAGACTTCTATCTTCACCAAAATTATATTCACCATTCGTTTCATAATGAATTACTTGACTCTTTATATAGACATGATTTAGTCGTTCAATCTCCTTGTTTTCATCGTAGATCACTTCTTGATCCGTAAAACTCGGCATTCTTTCTTTAATATGTAAAGCTCTCCTTCAGTTTTATTCCACAAATCTCTCCATGATAGCTGGGAATAAAACGTGCTTTAAATCTCCCTCTTTGCTTTAGTTTAACTGATCGTTAGAAATATAGTAATCAACCAATCAATCTAAATATATCTCCTGCCAGCTAAGTATTTTTTTGTTCTTTATCTTTAGTTCTAATCGGTGATCAACTTCAGTTAGCTCGGTCATTGACTTCAATTACACTTGGTAACAACTTCAGTTATCTCGATGACCACTCCAATTATGCTCGGTAAATAGCTCTTTCTTGGTAACCACTTCCTCAGTCACTGTGGTGCTCGGTATACACTGTAAACGGTTCGGTGTTCAATGTCCATCGGTGTGCACTGTCTGTCGATGTTTACTGTCAGTCGGTGTATAGTAATATTTTATGTTTTACCGACCACATAAACTTTGTCACTTCGGATCTTCAAGTCTGAAAATATGTGTATGACCAATCAAAAAATATCAAGTTGACATCAATGACAATACAATACATTAACTGATTTAATGTCTTGCATTCACTTTTGCAGCTCGGTGATCATCAACTTATCATCTTCAAACATTCAATCAATTATAGTTCATCAATCTCTCCCTTTGGCATTGATGGCAACATAGTATGAAATATTCCATATCATACCAAACATATTGTTATATAACCAATTCAAATATCTGAGTCTCGATAAGCTCTTCTAGCTTAGATTTGATTCTTGCTGAGTGCTCTCCCTTTATTCATTCCCTTCAATGGATAGGTGTAGCAATTTTGTCTTCTGCTTTTGTCTCTCCCTTTGTTGTAGAATCTCTTCTCCCTTTTCTGGATAGATATGCAGTGTTAACTCTTTCCAATTCTCTCCCTTTGATGGATGGTTATTTCATTAAATTTTTCTCTTCATCATCATTGGATCTTTCTCTGGTGTTTTCTTTCTTTCTCTGATCTTTTCTCTCCCTTTGACTAATGTTCTTCTCCCTGATGGATATTTATCTTCTCTCCCTTATCATTGGATATTTCATTTAATCTCTCTCCTTTTGTATGGTCATGATAGATATTTCATTGTATCCTTCTCTCCCTTTGACAGCAATGCCAAACAAAAATATATCATCGAATCTTTTCTCCATCAGCAATACAGCTCTTGCATAGCCAACAATATCTCTGTTGTCTGGTTTAGATAAGTACCTTCTTGTACTGACATGTCATTGTAGCCCATATCTTAGCTTGCATCAACATTATTGATCTTTTGATAATGTGTAGGCTGATGTAGCCTCTTAGCTCAATGACTAGTAGACAAGGGACGAACCCCTAGTCTATTCCTCAGGTACTCAAATTTATCTTTTGGCAATGGCTTTGTGAATATGTCTGATAATTGTTTTTTGGATTGTACATATTCCAGTATCACCTCTTTCTCTTGTACTTGTTCTCTCAAGTAATGATACTTAATAGCTATGTGCTTTGTCTTAGCATGCATCACAGGGTTCTTTGAGATGTTTATAGCACTAATATTATCACAATAGATAATTACTGGGTCAAGAATTTTTTTATTCATACCTTTCAACAATTGCTTGATCCATGCAATGTTAGAGAAATTTGTAGCAGCAGCTACATATTCTGCTTCTGCAGTTGATTGAGATATGCATCCTTTCTTTTTACTTATCCATGTGACAAGTCTCTCACCCATAAAGAATGCTCCTCATGTTGTGCTCTTTCTATCATCTATGTTTCCAGCCCAATCACCATCAGTATAAACTTGTAGCTCAAATTTGCCTTCTTTATTGTACCACAAACTATAGTCTTCAGTATTCTTTAGATATCTCAAAATTCTTTTGACAACAGTCATGTGTGATTCCTTAGGATTAGCAGAGAATCTTGCAACTATACCAACTGCATGTGATATATCAGGTCTAGTATGTACAACATACATTAGTTTTCCAATCATAGATTTGTATAAGGTTTGATTTACCTCGGTTGTCTTGTCTTCCTTTGTCAATCTACATCTGGTTGTCATAGGTGTTCCAACTTGTTTGGAGTCCTCCATCTTGAATATCTTCAGAACTTGTTTTATGTATTTGGATTGTGTGATCTAGATGCCTTCATGCTATTGTAGAATCTGTAGGGAAAGAAAAAATTTAATCTCTCCAAACATTGACATTTCAAATTCTTTTCTCATTTCATCAGCAAATGGCTTGCATAGCATATCATTACCTCCAAATATGATATCATCAACAAATATCTCAGCAATCAAAATCTTATCATCCGTTTCTCCTTTCAAATATAGATTATTGTTGTCACTTGTTCTAACAAATCCAATACAACTGAGATAAGAGTAAAGTCTTTCATACCATGCTCTTGGTGCTTGTTTCAATCCATACAAGGCTTTGTGTATTTTACAAACCCTGTTCCTCTTGTTAGGATCAACAAACCCTTCAGGTTGTTCAATGTATACCTCCTCTTCTAGTATTCCATTCAGAAATGCAGATTTAACATCAATTTGGTATACTTTGAATCCTTTAAAAGTAGCATAATCAAGTAGAATTCTTACTCCTTCTAGTCTAGCAACGGGTGCAAAGGTTTCTCCATAGTCAATACCTTCTTCTTGTTCATACCCTTTGCATACCAGTCTTGCTTTGTTCATTGTGACTTCTCCATTCTCATTCAATTTATTTCTGAAAATCCATTTGGTGCCAATGACATTTTTGTCTCTCAGTCTAGGTACTAATGTCCATGTTTTATTCTTCTCAATCTATTCAATTTATTCATTCATTACACTAACCCATTCTTGATTCTCAAGTGCAGTATTAACAGATTTAGGCTCAAAATCACAAATCAAACATCTAGTCTTAAGAGACTTACTTCTTGTTCTCATTCTAGCTCTCTTGTCTCCAATGATTTGGTCCTGTGGATGGTGCCTTCTGACATATTTAGTTAGTACAGGTTCATATATTTGTTCTTCATTTTGACCTTCATTATCACTCGGTTCAGCATTGTGAGCATTTTCTTGATTCTCGGTGTGTGCAGCATGTTGCTTGGTTGCATTGTTTTGTCGCTCGGGAAAGGTGTTAGGTTCTTCAATGTAGACAAATATGTTGTAATCTTTTGGTTCCTTTCTGCTTTCCTCAACATTTTTCTCAGCAAATTCATCCACTTTAACATTTGCACTTTCAATGATTTTGTTAGAAGATTTGTTCAGACATTTATAAGCTTTGCTTTTAGTAGAATATCCTAGAAATATTCCTTCATCACTTTTTAGAGTCAAGTTTCCCATTTGTATCATCTTTCAGTATATAACATTGACTTCCAAAAATTCTGAAGTAGCTCACATTTGGTGTGTATCCATACCATAGCTCATAAGGTGTTTTATTGGTGCCTTTCTTCAATTAAACTCAGTTTAGTGTATAGACAGCAGTACTTACAGCTTCTCTCAAGAATGTTTGTGTGATGCCTTTTTCAATCATCAATGTTCTGGCACAATCAAAAATTGATATATTCTTCCTTTCAGCAATCCCATTTTGTTGTGGAGTTCTCGTTGCAGAAACTTGTCTTGTAATCCCATGCTCATTACAAAAGTTAGTGAATTCATCAAATATAAATTCTCCTCCTTTGTCTGATCTTAAACATTTTAGTTCTTTTCCACTTTGTTTTTCAACTTTAGCTTTATACCATTTGAACATCTTAAATGCTTCAGATTTCTCTTTTAAGAACATGAGAGTCATCATCCTAGAATAGTCATCAACAAATAGAATGAAGTATCTATCACCAAAATAGCTCTTTGTCCTCATTGGTCCACATAAGTCAGTATGGACTAACTCTAGAATAGCATTAAATGTGTATGTTTTGCTCTTGAAACTAGACTTTGTCATTTTTCCTTTTTGACAATTCTTGCACATAACATGGTCGGACTTTGACATTTTTGGTAAGCCTCTTACATTTCTTTTCTTACTTATTTTAACCATGTTGTCGAAATCCACATTACATAAAATTTTATGCCACAACCAAACGTCTTCATTTCTAGCCAATAAACAAGTGGTCTCAATATTATCAAGCTAGAAAATATTACCTTTTGTTTGTTCACCAGTACCGATCAACTTTCTTGTTCCATTGTAGATCGTTGCCTTTTTGTTCTCAAATGCAACTTGGTGTCTCATGTTGATTAGTTATGAAACACTCAATAGATCATAGTTAAGTCCTTCCACCCAATATGCATTTTCAAATCTGATCAAATTATTCAACATGATGGTTCCTTTTCCTTCAACTAGGCAAGGTGAGTCATTACCCATCCTAAATGATCCACCATTATAATATTCAAAAGTTTCAAACTTTTCTTTATCTCCAGTCATGTGATGAGTACAACCACTATAAATAATCCAGACATCATTTTTTCTAACTTTAGATATGAGTGTAGTTTCAACATATTTTTCTTCGTCAGAATCATCCTTCATAGCAACAAATACTACCTCAACATCAGAATCAGTAGTAGAATTTTCAGCCTTGTTCTCAACCAGGTAACAAGCCTTCTTGCCTTTGTCCTTATAATCTCGGTTATCTCTTCTGCCAAAGTGTCGGTTGCTTCTGTAGTCTCGGTCATCACTTATGTCATACTTCTTTTCATAATATTTGTCATTGTTTCTTTCATCCTTTCTCTTGTTAGGGCATCTAGCTGCAAAATGTCCAATTTCTTTGCAATTAAAACAGACCAATGGTAATTTACCTTTGTATCTTCCTTTACCTCTATGTAATCTTCTAGTCATTAGTGCTTCAATTTTATAAAGTTCTTGTTCATCACTATCACTGTCACTATCATTTCTCATAGTATGTTTGTTACTAGATTTGCTTATTTTCAAGGAAGATTTGAATGCAGACTCAATAGTTGGTAAGACATTGTTGTCATAGTTGTTCATCTCAAATGAAATAAGTCTACCAATCAAACTATCAAGAGTAACATTGTTATTTGTTATTGGTCCCATTTATTGAATTGCAAATACTCTAATAGCATAAATAGGTAGTAAGGTTCTCAGAATTTTACTTACAACTGTTTCTTCCTCAAGTACTCCTACTCCTCAGATAAGATTAACAACTTTGATTCTATCACTATATTGAGTGATGTTCTCTCCTTTCATTTTCAAGTCATCAAACTTTCCTCTTAGACTTTCAGCTTTAGCTCTCAGCACATTTGCATCTCCTCCATGTACTAGCTTGAGTTTGTCCCACATTTGCTTTGCATTGGTGCATGATTTCACATCTTCAAATTCAGCATCGAATAGTGAAGAAGAAAGTTCTATTATCAAAGAATTGTGTTCATGTTTCTCTCTCAATTGATCAACAGTTAGAGGTCCAGTAGGTGCAACATATTCAATATCCAAGTATTGTGTGACATCATTTCCAATACCTGATAGATGAAGTCTTATCCTGCTTTGCCATGATGCAAAGTTGTCCTTGTTCAACTTAGGCACATCCCTTTTACTCATCTTGTGATCTTTAGCTTAAGTCCCTTTAAACTTTTATTCCAAGCACCAAAGCTCTGATACCAATTGTTAGAATAACTGAGAGGGGGGGTGAATCAGTGGCCTTAAAAATAATTCCAATAATCCAATCAAACAATATATATCTCAAATATAATATCCTCTAGTTATCTTTCAGTCCATCAAGATGTATGCCTTATGTAATTCTAACAAATATATACTGCTCGGTAAGATATATTGTTTATCTTTTCTAGACTTTACTGAGTAGCAGCAATTAAACTTAGTGTTTACCGACCAATCTAGTTTTAGTAATGTGTAAAGCAAACTATCAATGCAATGAAAAAAATAAACATTTGGCACATGGATTTTTAACGTGGAAACCCTGTTAAGGGAAAAACCACTTGGGACCAGTAACCCAAATTTTTCACTCTTCTGAAGTGAGCTCGATGAAGAGCCAACCCTGTTAAAGGTTACAAACA
This sequence comes from Thuja plicata, assembly GCA_018584345.1. Classification (NCBI taxonomy): domain Eukaryota; kingdom Viridiplantae; phylum Streptophyta; class Pinopsida; order Cupressales; family Cupressaceae; genus Thuja; species Thuja plicata. The sequence goes on along the minus strand of MU226970.1, from coordinate 1,184,144 downwards.
CACTATTAAGTGCGACCTTGTTAGAGGATTCAAAACTAACAGTTTGTCTTTTGACCTAGCATTCACTATGTCGTCAACAAGAAAACCTTTTTATGCTCTTGAGTATCTCAATACAATAAGGATGGTTAAATCCCACCCGGTTAAGAGATTTTCTGAATCAATGGTTAAACTGATACAGTAAATGATCTGTTCAATAATACAACTTTAAGTTGCAGATTTTCAGATCTATTGTTAGTCCAATAATACCTATCTGATCAATATGCTCTTCAATTCCTTTTCTCCCCTTTAATCTTCTGTTATGCTCGATGAATGCTCTGTCCTCTATTGCTCAGTGTCTGCAGAATTCTTTGGCTCTGTTCTTCAGCCTGTATGATCATTTCTGCATGAAGACTTCTATCTTCACCAGAATTATATTCAACATTCCTTTCATAATGAATTACTTGTCTTTTTATATAGACATGATTTAGCTGTTCAATCTCCTTGTTTTCATCGTAGATCACTTCTTGATCCATAAAACTCGACATTCTTTCTTTAATCTGTAAAGCTCTCCTTCAGTTTTATTTAGCAAATCTCTCCACAATAGCCGGGAATAAAACATGCATTAAATCTCCCTCTTTGCTTTAGTTCAATTGATCGTTAGAAATAAAGCAATCAACCAGTCAATCTAAATATAGCTCCTACCAGCTAAGTGTTTTTGTTGTTCTTTATCTTCAGTTCTAATCGGTGATCAACTTTAGTTAGCTCGGTCATTGACTTCAGTTACGCTTGGTAACAACTTCAGTTAGCTCGGTGACCACTCCAATTATGCTCAGTAAATAGCTCTTGCTCAGTAACCACTTGCTCAGTTACTGCGGTGCTCGGTATAATCTTGAGAATAATCACAATGCACCTACATAGAAGACATTAGTTATACAGGGGATGGTCATGACAACTATTTGTTGAATAAAACATTCAACATTGATACTCAAGTAAATTTTAGCAAATTCATTTAATTTTTCTTATCAAGTTAAAATCTAAAATGTAAGAATAACTAAATTAGTAGAATGATTATGATGAAAACTCAGGTATCGAGTGTTCACGCTACTTGCAACATTCCCCTAGCCCCCTATTTCATGATGTTGTCGAGTCCACATGTATGTAACCAATAAATAAATATAATTATTACATGTGAATATTCCTAGAACTCACTAATTCAAACCCTTGGATTCGTTCCTCAAGTCTGGTATATTTCGCACCACAATGGTAGATGCATTTCGCACTCTAATAATTTGCTAATGGTGGATTTCGATTCTTGAAGGAGGAAGACATATGTTATGTTTTTTATAGTCTTCTTCCTTCCAAGAATTGGATATATATAAGAGCTTGGATAGAAAAGACATACCTCTCCAAGGTAGCTGACTTGGGCCCTCAAGTCTTTTATTTAATAATAATAATAAATACCTTTTATTTATTATTATTTACAAATCGCTCTATGTATATAATTTAATTAATCAAAGGTAAGATAATAATAAATATATTTCCACAATATATTAACATTTATTATTATCTTAATTGTCTTTATTTATGCAAAGCATAATGTTGATCTTAGCCGTAAAGGTCATAATATTAACACTCCCTCTTGGACTTGAGGAAAAGATCAACATATAGATCTCCCGTCTATAGTAGGACACAACCTTTGAACATGTCTATCATCCTTTGATAGAGGTAACAAAAACATAACCATATTGGATTCCTTATCCAATGGTATCATAGATTTCACATCTATGAAGGTAGATCCCTATCTACCAAATATGATGAGAACATAAGTCACATATGTATATCATCATTCCCAAAGTGTAGATTTCATATCCATATGAAAATCATCATTTCATGGTAACATCAAGTCACATGATGCTTACCAACCGGATGTGGATTTCCTAGATCCACGAGTCTCCACAACTCAAGAGATAGAATATCAAGTCCATGATATTCAAGGTAACATCAAGTCCATGATGTTTACCAGCTAGGTGTGGATTTCTTAGATCCACGAATCTCCACGACTCAAGTGATAGAATATCAAGTCCATGATATTCAAGGTAACATCAAGTCCATGATGTCATCATATCCGATATCAAATCTATGATATCAACAACATTGGCCGAATATCAAGCCCATGGTATTCACTAAATGCTCCGAGTAATGGCTTCCCGCCATCAAATCCATGATGTCACCATGTACTCAACTTGTGGATCCAAGATCCACGAGTCACAAGGACTCAACCGATATCAAATCCATGGTATCAACAGCATTGGTCGAATATCAAGTCCATGATATTCACTAAATGCTCTGAGTAATGGCTTCCCAACATCAAGTCCATGATGTCACCATGTACTCAAATGTGGATCCCTGATCCAAGAGATATCAAGTCCATGACATCATGAGCATTGGTCTAACGAATATCAAGTCCATGATATTCACCAAATGCTCAAAGCAATGGTCTCCAAACATCAAGTCCATGATGTCCACCAAATGCTCAACAATGGATCCCTGATCCATGGGAAGAATATCAAATCCATGATATTCTCTAAATCTCCAATTCATAAGAATAACTTAGCCATGAGCATAAGTGTAATCAAATGAATAATCATATAAGAAAAATCTTATCTCATGAATCCACATAAGCATAAGAATAACCGAAATTAACTCTTATAAGAATATATAAAATTAAATCTTATCCTCATAAGAATATCCGAACATGAATCCATATATGCACAACCAATGTACATATCCAAATGTAGTTCTCTCATAGAACAAGTATAATTCAACCATGAATATAGGAAGCGTGTTGCAAAAGTAAACCAATGTAATGCAACATGAGACATTACTCAATGTGAGGTAGTGCCGATAATATAATGTATATCAAGTATGATCCATTCATACATAGAATATTTAAATACATGCCAATATGCAGTCAAAGTAAAGTAACACACATAAGGTAAGTCAAATATCCAAATGTAGTTGTTTATAAAGTCACTCAAACACAAATCAAGTAAATGCATATAACCAAAACAAGGAGGGAGTTTATAACGCAAAACTAAGTGAGTCCATGATTGAACTCCCTCTTATGATCGTGCATGTCATGCACTAAGGTGGGTTTCTGCAATCCACATATCCAGTATGTGGTCCCCTCCATAGAACCATATAGTGATAGGTTGTTAGTATGCCCATAATTCATTTTATCCATGAATGTTTTAAGTCACACCAAGTTAAGATTTATGGGGCCTTGTGCTACTCAAGGTGATCTACTCCCTCTCAATGTATGTTCCCAGATAACTTGTACCAGCCAATTAATTTGAAATTTTCCTAGAGGGAAGACAACATGCTCAAGAAGGTCAATCGGTTAACATTGTGTGATTTGGCTCTACCAAATGTGAAGGATCAGATTGACACAAACTTGAAGTCTACTCATATCTTCCTAGCCAATTATAAGATCATGAGAAGGTTTCACAACCATGGTAATCATAGGAACCAATAAATTTCCAATAGAAGACGTAGAAGGTTCAAAGACCAACGAATTTGTATATTCAGAATCCTAGATCTTTATGCAAATTAAAACCCTCAAAGTGTTTCTTAGTTTTGAAAGAGTTAGACTGAATTCCTATATCTGAAAAGATCTTTCCTCTACCTAGGCTCTGATACAATGTTAATATTTTCAGATTATAGCAAGGAAAATACAATCTATAGAGGTCTTTCAACAACTAAGCACATGATATAAAGAAAAATAATCACAAAGAAGGAGATAGTACCCGGATAGTATCTCTGAAATCAGACTTAGGAGACTTCAAAATTGATCCTTCAACTCCTTCGGAATGTGACCCGAGTTAGCCCACCTAGGGCATCTTTAATTCTACTCCAATGTGTCATCGATCCGAACTTAGGATTGCCTCAGATCTATCCTATGATATGCACTTTAAACACTGTAATCAATCTACACTTTAAGTGTCCTTAAAGGCAGATATATGCATACTACTGGAATTTGCACCAGCTTGAATTCGCTCTATGCATCTGCACGAATTCTGCCCTAATTTGTCCTTTTAGGGCTACTGCGATTTGCTTCAATTTGCCCTTCTAGAGCTGCTGTAATTTGCTCCAATTCGCCCTTACAACCAGCCCAAATTTGGTTCTTATTTATGCCCTAGAACTCACTAATTCAAACCCTTGGATTCATTCCTCAAGTCTGATATACTTCGCACCACAATGGTAGATGTATTTTGCACTCTAAGAATTTGCTAATGGTGGATTTCGATTCTTGAAGGAGGAAGACATATATTATGTTTTTTATATTATTCCTCCTTCCAAGAATCGGATATATATAAGAGCTTGGATAGAAAAGACATACCTCTCCAAAGTAGCCGACTTGGGCCCTCAAGTCTTTTATTTAATAATAATAATAAATACCTTTTATTTATTATTATTTACAAATCTCTCTCTCTC
>MU226970.1:1158532-1179641 GCA_018584345.1 Thuja plicata | reverse complement strand
TATATATATATATATATATATATATATATATATATATATATATATATATATATATATATCATTTAATTAATCAAAGGTAAGATAATATCAATAATATATTAACATTTATTGTCCTTATTTATGCAAAGCATAATATTGGTCTTAGTTGTAAAGGCCATAATATTAACACAAATAGTTTGTTGTTGGACCTTCGACATCAAAACCTCACAATAGTGGTCATTGAGAAACTTTCACACTAGTAACCTTGTATTCATTCATGGTAATGTAAAATAATATTAGGTAGTTTTAATAATTGAACAACATTTGTTCTTTCATTTTAAAATGTTGACATCATATACTACAACTAATGTTTGTGCCATATTAGACCAAGTGTTGTTGCAGTAGTAACAAATTCTATTGCTTTGATAGAGATATGAGACATATTACTAAATTTCACATTATATTTGTTCTTTTATTGGTCTATTATTAAAAAAATTAATGATGCTTGTAAGTATTTTAATTGCTATCTTGATGTTTGTTGCAAGGGCTTGTGACTCCATATCATGAACATGCCCTTGTTGTTGGTGAACATCATGATTATTTTATACGGTAAGTGATTATTTTGTTATATATCATTCTCTCTCTCTCTCTCTCTCTCTCTCTCTCTCTCTCTATATATATATATATATATATATATATATATATATATATATTAGTATCTACATTTTTTATTGTATTAGATGGAGGTCTAGAGAAGTCTAGAGAGAAGGATGAGTGAGCGCACTCGAAAGACACCGACATCATATATATCTTCATTGAGTTGACAGTCAAAGGTAGCCCATAATCTATTTTCTTTCCCTGGTGGGAAATGACTATATTAAGGTCCTTAATTGTATACCTATGTGGCATGTTGGAACATATGTTTTGTCTTACAAATATGTGACATTTTATGTCCATCATATCGCTTTTTTGTAAAAATGAAAGAACAAAGCATTCTACACAATTACACAAGAGAACACCAGATTTGCGTGGAAAACCCAATGAAGAAAAACCCACACTAAGAAATCTCACAATATAGAACAATTTACACAACTTGTTTTAGTATTGCGACCCAAGGAAAAAACTAGCCTCTGAAATAATGGTTAAATGGCTACGCTAAAGGAAGTTCACTACTCCTTGATTATGATAACATTTAGAAAGGAGGTCGCTATTGGGCAAAGGTGTTGTACACCTTGCATAATATTTATGATTTTATATTTTATTATTATGTATATTGCACCTAGGAACACCTCGATGGGTGTACAATGCAAAGATTCCATCAAGATTTCGTATAGATTCCCTTCTCAACGTCACTTGATGAGTTTTATTCAAGTGTTAGGGTTTTAGGTGACTCTACAACACCCCTAAGATCAAATGAAAGACCAAGATAACTTGCACAAAGCCTGAAAAAAAGTTGACCATAAAGGAATAAAAGGTAGCAACAGTATTAGGTGCTTGTTACTATAGATCCAACAAGTTATTTCAAGTACTAGAAGTCAATGTGAAAATAAGATCAGAACAGATGTTTCTTGATGACCATAAAGAACACGCATATTTCAAGTACTAGAAGTCAATGTGAAAAAAAAGATCAGAACAGATGTTTCTTGATGACCATAAAGAACACGCATATTCAAAGAAAAAGTCTGGAAGCCAAAATCTCTTAAGAATATAAACCATTGGTATATCTCTTTAAGTATTTCACAAGACACGTTTTACATTTACACACAAGATACAAGCAATGTCTTCTAATTGCTACATATGGCATATCATGTTACGAATCCGAAAGCCCACAAAATGTGTCCAACGTCCAATAATCAATTCATTCATTGCCTCTTCAGTACAAGAATTTTGACCTTATGACTAGAAGGCTTTTCCTTGCGATCTATCTTTGTATCATAATTCGAATTCAGGAAATACAATATACATATTACAAATATATATCTCATGCTTTGCACCCATCACAATTTTCTCCTAAAAGCAGCTACCCTCAATAATTCCATTCACTGAACAAAATAAGACTGCATTGCTGAGCACGTACAGCAAATTACCTAGGTAGCTGGTGCAAAGAACAATTGATGTACCCCTAGAACATAGAGACACGAAAGAACCATGGAAGTATGAAAGCAACTACCATGCATGCCAACAAGAATTTGCATAAAGGCCGACCCCTCCAACATCGTGGTGTTTCACCAGAAGAATAATCAACCGCATCTCTCTCATTCCAATCTTCCATAAAGTCTGCATCTCGAGCACCCACAATATTCTTCGCAGTCTCGCCACAGATCTCACATGTTCTGAGTTGAAAAAAAAAAAGAAGTTGTTTTACATATCCAAAGGGTGTATTCCATGTTTCATCTATACTTAAACTGGAGCATATGTTTTAGTCTGATTTTCAATAATAAAAACTTATATACCACAGATTACCTTTTTCCAGATTGCAAGTGCATGTATTTTTTTTAACAGAAACTGATTTTACATGTACAAGTCCTATTAGAGATGGACTTGTGATTCATGAACTGTAATCTGAGTTACAGGATCGATAAATATGCGAACATGGAAGACATAAGAATATTAGTTGAATAAATCAAATGCAGTTACACCCTGTTACAAGGAAGGGACATGGAAAACAAAATGTGACACGAAAAGAGTAGAAATCTAAGATGAAACTCTCAATACTAAATCAGCAGCAAAAAGACATACTGCAAAAAGCTTGATCATTTAAAAAAATCTCCAGAGTTTGTTTCACTGTGACATACTTTTAAATGCATGAATAAAGAAGGCACTTCCTTGATAGGCAATACCCAGGTAAATAATGGTCAATTTATTAAAGTTCGCCTATGATTCAGCAACAGTGCCATTGCCTTCACCATATGACAATGTTATGATATGTTTGGAAATATTTGTAAAAATCAGAAATATATCAGACCATTTTGAAGGGAAACCTCCAATAATCAGATTATAATATGTGGATTCGGTATTTGATGATATGAGAGAGTTCTCATCCTTACTTATAAGCTTAACCATGTGGGAGGCACCCCTTCATCTTAATAAAGAGGAATTAATGTATTAAATAAAATTTATGTTAGGATTAAGCATGCCACAAGTGCTTAACTTATTAGACTTCAGAATATATTACATTCAGTGCATATAGGGATATATGGAGATAGCAGTGCTTTCTTTTTAATTGGAATCCTCATTCTTGAATTTTATATTTGATTCTTTTCCAAGTACTTCTCCCTTTTCTTCAACCTCGTTTGTTTTCTTACTAGTATAACACTTTTTGAATCCTTGACCCTTTGCTATCACAATTCAACATATGCTTTTCTTTTCTTTTCTCGCTCTTCTTGAGGAGAGAACTTACTACTTTCTCTTAGGTTAAAGAATTTGCCCATGTTTTTGCTAGTAGGATGAATCACATTTTTGTCAATTACTCTCATTGTTTCACCTTTTGAGGTGTATTTTTTTTTAATATGTAAAGCTTGTTGCAAAGCTTTCCTAACTGTACAAGGTTCCAACAAACATCATGTTAAATTTGGTTTGTAAGTCAATTAATGTACAATTATAGTCTTTGGTAAGGTGTCACCTTGGGAGCTCAAAATGCCAATCTCAAATGCTCAACATTATATTCAGCTATAGACCTTAGCTGCTTCTTATTTTTTAGCTGGATAAAATAGCTTCCAATGCATGGTTGTTCATAGAAGGTTGGTTGTTCATAGAAGGTTGCTAATTATTTTCCAAGTGCTTGCCAATTGAACATTTGTCCTTGTCTATCACTCATCTTCCATTGGTACCATTGATAAGGTCCCAATTCTAATTTCTAAATATAGTAAAGCTATGTCAACCATGGAGTTATTTGGTATATTGTTAACTTTAAATTGTTGTTCTATGAGTCTTATCCATTTCTAAATATACTAAAGCTATGTTAACCATGGAATTATTTAGTAAATTGTGGAGTTTAAATTGTTGTTCTACGAGTCTTATCCATGACATTACATTTGCACTGTCAAATTTATTAAAATTTACTCTCCATAGGTATAATTCTTGACCTTGGAAAGGTTATCCTATCCCTTGATTTGGTTTACCAAGGTTGTACCCACCTTAATGGTTTCTTTGGGACTTTAGTTCTGATAACAATTTCTTCGTAAACTTCTCTAAACCCTCATTCAAAGATTTTACAAATAGGTCAAACAATGTATCTTTAATGAAATGTACCATTGTTTCGTGTCCTTGCGGAATTCTTTACAGTCACATGACTAGTACTCAAGAATTATCAGGCAATGCTGAACAATAAGTGTACAAGATATGCTAATAAAAACTGGGAAAATGTTTGGTTTATAATAAGTGCTCTGTTCATTCTCATGAGAGATGTGTTCTTGTGAACCACTACTCATGAAACATGGGTCAATGAGTTTGACTCAAAAAACTACATAGTTGAATCCTGATAACAATATCACAATTTGACTTGCTGTGGAAAATATTTCATACTTATCAAGTGAAATTACTATTAGTTGAAATTGAGCCACAGAGAATGCTTGATGTTATATGATGAATTCCATCAATATCCATTGAAATAAACAGAAAAACATAGTTAAACAGGCTATCAACATTGTAATCGAATGTGTATCATCAACAAAAGGTATATCCCTTCTTTTAATTGAAGAAAGTGCTTCACTGAAACTTCTAAAGAACAGAAAGTTCCGTTATTGAATAGTAACATCATCTGAGCGTAACCTATTTGATGTCTGTTGATGTTTTAACTTTAATTTGATGCCTATGGACCATAGTATTGCAACTCGAACTTGAGAACAGGCAAACAAGATGAAGAGTAAATATAGATTAGGATGGGGGAAAATGCTTGTCGACAACTCACCAAATAGGTTACTCTAGTCACTTTCCCGAACATTAGAGTATTAGAGAACCATACTGGAATATTCAGGTGATTAAGAATGGTGTTGCGATTTTAATATGTGGACATTCAGATTTGTCACAATATTGTTATTTATCAGCAACATCAAATGGTTGAGCCTAAGTCATGTAACTCTCTATCTAAAAGTAAAACAATGAACAACCACAAATGGCCCACAAGCACAATAGAGATTAAGCATAAAGCTCAAACATGTCCATAGGAGCCACCCAGTGCCAATGTCACCCTGTTTGACAACATTTTCAAAACTTTGAGAAGAGAAGATAATAGCAGTATCTTCTAAAGCTTTGTCACACCTGCACTGCAATCTTCCCCATCCCAGCAAGTTGCATCACCCTCCATCACTTCTAAGATCGTCCCTAATACCAAAGTTATGTCAATCGTACTTTTATTCTGTTGAAGTTGAATGATTACCAAGAACCAGTGGAGAAGCACCATCATACCAAGATACAGTTCAAACCCATGTACTTAATTCACCACAGGACAAATAAATACCATGGAATCAAACAATACAGTTAGCTTCCTCACACTTCTGCTGGGGATGAACATGATTGGTGCAGAGCATCTGCCTTGAATATATCCTCTAGCACAGATTCACATGGCAAATCTCACGTTTAACTTTCTATTTGGAAAAGGACTCAGCTGTCATGATTGCTGTCTGTTGCTCAAGTATCTGGAAACATGTCACAATCATAATGCACTTGTTATTGATCGCCCTTCTCTAGACATTTGAATTAGGTGCTACATGTTAATTTAATTAATTTAACAACTGAAAAAACAGTTTCAAGCCTTCAATTTTTCATAACTGAGTAGTCATGGTTATGTATATTTTCAGCAGTACAGGTAAAGTTGACAGCAAATCATGAGCAGTGATCAGTATCAGAATCAAGGATAAGTTGAATTTCGTCTGACATTAAAATGGGCCTGATTACAAATTACTTCCAGAGATTTTCACAGTGGTGCACTTGTTAACATCCATGAAGTAGAATTCCTTCAGTCGGGTCCTTTCCTGGGTCTCTAGACTCTTTAGCATTGAGTTTATTAGATACATTTTTACCACAACATATAAAGGAACTAGCATCATAGCCAACTCCTAGTGAGGCAATCCCACCCAAATTTGCAGAAGAGATGGCAATTAAATGCAATTAGGGATGAAGCACAGATACATATGTTACATTAATTATTGTAACAGATGGATTTCAGAAAAAAGAGGTTGAAATTACAAGATAACAGTTTTATATTAAGATATTAGTTATAACACACCATGATGTTAATATATTATTATATGGTTTTAAACTTTTAACAAGACACCTATAACACACCATGATGTTAATATATTATTATATGGTTTTAACAAGACACCTACAACAGTAACTTCTTTTATTTTTGTTAGTTATAAAGGAATAGAATAACTATCAGACTTATTCAATTTTATTGTTTTGTTCTCATATAGATTGCTAGCATATCTTGTAACAGAATAGAAATTCCAATAACATGTGAACAAAATTCACATATGAGTAGGAGATATTTTCCACAGCTAATCAAATTGTGATAATGCTATCAGGATAGAACTATGTAGTTTTTGAGTCAAACTCATTGACCCATGTTCATGAGTAGTGGTTCACAAGAACCCAGCTCTCATGAGAATGAATGGAACACTTAGCACTCATTGCATCTAGGTGATGCTCACAGAGGTGAAGCACTGGGACTTCCCAAGAGATCATCCATCCTAGTACTACTCTAGTTCAAGTGAGCTTTACCACAAAGTTTCCTCCAAGGTTAAGTCCACTTTGGGATTGCAAGCAAAGTGGGCTTAGCCTTGGAAGAAACTCCGTGGTTAAGCGTGATTGAGCTGGAGTAGTACTGGGATGGGTGACCTCCTAAGAAGTCCCAGTGTTTCACCTCTGTGAGCATCACCTAGATGCAAGGAGTGCTATGTGTTCCATTCATTCTCATGAGAGATGGGTTCTTGTGAACCACTACTCATGAAACATGAGTCAATGAGTTTGACTCAAAAACTGCACAGTTGAATCCTGATACCATTATCACAATTCACCTATTACATGGAAACGCATTTCCTGTCCCTAGGGGCCTCGTTTCCATCCCCGAAATGTTTCGGGGACAGTGGGACGAAAAGGAAATGTCCCCGCAGCCGTCCCAATTTCAAAAAACAGCAGGAAACCGTAGGGAACATCCCCTGACATTTGGGGATGGCGAGCTATCCCCGAAATACCTAGGGGACGCCCGAAACGTCCTTGATCCGTCCCCAAGACAAAAAAGCGTCCCTGAAATATTTTGATGATTTTTGGCATTAAAAATTAAATATTAAAAAAAAATTAATTCTTTTTGCCAAATCGACAATGTGGGGGGACCCACAAGGTTTGAATTCATGCCCACGGACAAAAAATGTGATTAAATATACGCTATGTTCCACGGCGTTTCGGGACGGGGACGAGGGGACGGTAGGGACGTGTTTCCAGGACATTTCCTAAAGGGCCAAAAATAGGGGACGACAGGATACAAATTTTAAATATATATATATATATGAATTTTTCAAAATATATTAAGATATTATAGATAGAAGGAAAGAGAGATATGTCAATAATTGATAACAACAAGACAATATGCAATAATCCCTTCATCTGAAGATAGTGGTCTAAGCGCGAATTCAAATATGGATGGATGTTGAGAATAAATCACGTATTCACAAGTTACAATAGTAGTATGACAACATAAATGATAATAGCAGCAGTATAAATCAGTATAACAGCATTATAACAATAGTCTCAAAGCTAAGTTACCAGTTCAGGTTCAGGGACGGGTTCGGATTCGAGAATCCGATTCGTGGGTTCGTGAAAAAAAAATCCATTATGATTTGTATGGGTTCGTGTGTGTGTATATATATATATACAAAAAAATAAGAGAAATATACATAATTGTAAACTAAATCATTTCATAGTATGAATCTATGATGCTTGATCATTGATCAATGCCAAATGTCAAAGATAAACATTAAAAATTTAAATACTTGATCATTGATCTATGTTCACGATTCTAAAGAAAATCATCACATTGAATTATGGAATTACAAAATGATTATCCAAAACATAGTTCATTAAAGTTTGATTCAATGTTCATGAATCATGAAAGTGTTCATCAATCATCAAATGGATTATCGAAAAAATCTGGATCAAGTGGTAATCGACATCATCATTGGAACCCAAACCGGTTCCACTAGCACTAGAGGGTGTTGTGTCATCATCATCATCATCATCCACATCAACCAAAGTGGCTCTAACAAGATCCCGAATGGTCAAATCCAAGTCAGCAAGACTCGGGTGCTACATCTGAAAGCCTCTCTGGCCCCTTCTTGTATTTGAATCCTTACGTGACAAGAGGCGCAAGTTGTTGTGAATAAACACCAAGTCTTCTGTTTTTTTTTGTAGCCAACCGGTTACGCTTTACTGAGTGGATAAAGGAGTATGTACTCCAATTCCGCTCAGCGGCAAAAGAGCTCGCAACCTAGAGAGAAAACCAACAAAATAAAAAATAAAAAATACAAGATAAATTCAACAGTGTTAAGTGTTAAATTCTACAATGCAAGTGGCTAAAAAAAAATGAAAAAAAACTTAAAAACTTACTTGCGATAGAATCTTAATTGCAAGAGGTTGGAGGTATATATAATCTTGCACATGAAGGTACCACCATTTAATAGCATCCATTATGCTTTGGTCATTGACAGCAGTAGGGTGGACATCTTTTCCTGAGATAAACGATCCAAATTCACTCCTAACACTTGCCCCCACACCTGTATCGCGGAAGATTTTACTAAATGCCCTATTATACCCATTAGCAACCTCAGAATCTCTATATGGTGCCACTCTACCATGAATAGAAAGTACTTTTGTGCTATAGTACCTGGGAGATAGAGCATATGCTAGGAGGTGCAAAGGTGTGGTCATCTTGTTCCAACGATGAAGAACAATTGCTTCCACCTTTTTGAATATGGTGTCCTCAGGATCATTCTCTCTCCTTTGTATGACCTGGGATACCCGGATATCAAATGATGTTCATGTAAGTTATCTTGATGTAAGTTATGTCAATTTAGATATCTCTCAATAAACAAGGATAGAGGAATGTATTATAACTTACCAATTTTATGTTCTCCAACATTGTGTCCATGCTATCATAGACATCCCCCAAGCATGGTTCATCAGTGTCAGAAAACCGAAGCACAGACATGATAGGTTCGGTGAATTCCAATACATAATCCACACAAGCCCACCAATCATCATCTAATATCAATGCCTTCACCTTTTGGGCCCTCACTGTACTGGATTACTTTTAGATACCCCATTGGTTGTTAATAACCATCTGTGACAATGCCTCTTTCACCTTCACAAGTTGTCTAAGCACGATTGTGTGAGACGCGAACCGGGTTTCAGCCAACATGTTAATAGTGAGTTAATAACAGATTGGAAATATGTAAACAACACAAACAATATTTTATTCAATTAGGTAAAACATGACATAAAATGATAAATAAAACTAAATAAATTAAATTTTAAAATTTACCTTCAATAATTCCAATCTCGAGAAAGTTCTGAAAATTGATTGACATGTGGTGATTTGTCACAAACATTTAAATCTCCTCACCCTCATATTTTTTTCACCCATTCTATTTGGGTGTCGATTGCTTTCATCACTAAATTGAGGGAGTGGACGGTGCATGGTGTCCAAAAGATGTGATCATATCTAGCCTCTACCAAAGCACCTGCAACCCTGCAAACTTTTGCATTGTTCGTAATTGCTTGGACAACATTGTCATTACCCACCGGCTCTATGGAATCAATGAGAATCCTGGAAATGAACTCTGCATCTTTTACTTCCCCTTCATAGTCAACCGCCCTCAAAAACATTGACCCCTTGGGGGATACAACAATTACATTGATTAATGGACGATTTTTGCAATCTTTCCATCCATCAGAAACAATAGACACACCCGTTTGAACCTAAGTATCTCTTATTGGTTTTATTTGGGCCTCTTGATTTTTCTCTCACTATGCAATAAGGTGGTGCGCATCTTTTCATATCCAAGGCCTTGGAAACCAGAAGGTGCATTATTTGTTGCTTGCATCATCTCCCTCCAATAAGGTGATCTCACTAAGTTGAATGCAAGACCATTCGCAAAGAGGCAATGTGCAATTTTTTTATCAGCAATATCTCTTAACTCCTTTTGAATGCCTTATCTAATGGGCCTCTCTTGCGGGTGGTGATTTGTGGTTGTTCTACATCTTCATCCTCCCTAGAAGGTATAGGCAAGAAGGGATGTTGTCTAGAAGCCGATTGAGTGGCTGGTGTTATTGTTTTTTGTTTCCCGGTATAAGCACCTTGTTTCCCTCTCACAACTAATTTGTCAGCATCTTCTTGTTCTTTTACGGAAGTTGATGTTTGCACAACTGACAATCCCTTCTTATCTGGCCATGGGCCCTCACACATATTAATCCCTTGACCCCCAGGGCCCATAAAATGAATTTTGACTCGGGAGTAGGAGCTTCTATATTGTGAGTTGCAAAAATTACATTTCCAAATAAACCCCCCACCTCCAGGACATTGAGAAATTCTTGTAGTGTGTCTCCATAAAGGAGACCCTTCATCAATTTTCAATTGTTGAGACTCCTCCCCACCCACTGAGCTTTGACTACTCATTGTTGCAATCTATAACAAAAATGAAAAAAAAACATATTTCAAAACTTCTACAAAAACTTGAAAAATATTTAAAACTTTTCAAAAACTTGAAACAATCTATCAAAAAATTAAAGAATATGGTTGAAATGTGTACCTTTAACACTCAAATCTGCTTTTTGGAAGGTATTTGTCACTTCACAATCGATCGTCTTCGAATACAATCACCTCACTCCAAACTTGCAAGATGGAGAGAGCAAATGTGAAATGAAATGTGTTTAGAGGCTCCATATTAGGGTCGTTTTAGGATTTGGAGAAAAAAAAAATTAAAAAATTATTTTTAAGTGAGTTTGGGCCCACTTTAACTAAGTTTGGGTCGTGGGTCCCTAGTGGTCCACGCGGATCCACGCTGGATTCCCCCGAGCCCATGCTGGATCCGAACACGAACCCTGTGCGGATCCAGCACGGACCGATCCATGAATCCGGACCCAGACCCGGTTCGAGGGTCCAAGGTCTGAATCTGGTAACGTAGGCTACAAGCACAGCCTATGAAACTAAGGCATTTTTATTTAATATATAAATTTTTTAACATGTTTTTATTTAATGTACAGAACATAATATGTTTATTATGATGAATATTAAAAAATTTAAATTAAATATTAGATTTAATTTTAATATATTTAAAATTTATTATTTAATACATAAAATTTAATATTTTTATTTTTATTTAAAATTAAATTTTAAATATATTTAATCACAAATTTATTCCCATGCCGAACATCATTTGAATTTTATCATCCACAGACACAAATTCAAACCTTGTGGGGCCCCCACATTGCCACTTTGGAAAAAACAATTTTAAAAAAGTGTTTTTTTAATGCCAAAAATCATCTGAATGTGTAGGGGACACTTGTTTTGAGGAAGGATATGAGATGTTTCAGGGATCCCTTAGGCGTTTCGGGGACGGATAGGGGATGTTTTGGGCATCCTTGAGGCGTTTCACGAATGGCTAGCCGTCCCCAAATGTCAAGGGACGTTTCTTGTCGTTTCCTGTAGTTTTTTGAAATTGGGGACGGCTGGGGGACGTTTCTTTTTCATCCCACTGTCCCCGAAACGTTTCAAGGATGGGGATGAGTCCCTTGGGGATAGGAAATGCGTCCCCGTGTAACATAGAATATTAAAATTATAAATCTAATATTTAACTTAAGTTTTTTAATATTCATCATAATCCTGAAGATGTTAGGCAGATTGATGAGAAGGTGCAACCAAGACTAGTCGGGGCTATCATTGGATGATCCACTTCTGTCAGAGGGAGATAGTGACTCTGATGATTCTGAGCCTTTGAATATTTGATAGCTAGTTCATAGGTTGTGCTTGAAGCCTATTATATTTTGATGTTTGAGACTTTTAGATACATGTTTGAGACATTTTGATTTGGATATTTATATTGATAGACCATGGTTTTGATGTTTGAGACTATTGTTATAATGCTGTTATACTGATTTATGCTACTGCTATTATCATTTATGTTGTTATACTACTGCTGTAACTCGTGAATCAGTAATTCATTTGCATATCATCTTGTTAAAAATCAATTATTGACTTATCTCTCTCTCTCTCTCTCTTTCCCTCTCTCTATCTATAATCTCTTAATATATTTTGAAAAATTCACACACACATTAAAAATTTATATACTGCCGTCCCATGTCGTCCCCTATTTTTGGCTCTTTAGGAAACATCCCGGAAACGCGTCCCCTGCTGTCCCCCGTCCCCGTCCCCGTCCCAAAAATGTCGTGGAACATAGCAATTCACATATAGTTATGTTGCACCAGCAATCTGAAACAAGCAGTTGGAAACTTCTAAAACAGGGATATCAGACGGGACGAATTAGGATCAGAAAGCAGCTGAAAATTTTAGTGTTTTTCTATAGAAAATGACAAGAAATGGACAACATAAATTATGGAAAGAGGAGAGAATGATGGTTCAAAAATCAAAATCAAAATCAAAATAAAAGCCTTAGCCATCAATGCCATGTCCACATAAGACAAGGTTTCTGCTATGTACAACTGGTTTCTGTAATTGCCAGCTAAATAATATAGAGCTGACAAATTAGGTTCATCTTCAGAGAACTCAATCAGCTATATCACTGGATGCAACATATTATTGTATAGGTCTTCTAGGACCCAAGCATGTGAGATTTAGGATTTACTTCATATCCCTGCATTTGTTTATTGCATTTCATGCAACGGATAATTCTATAACCATCCACAACTTGAGTTAAACTATAGTTAGTCTTAGTGTTGACCTTGACGTCTTTTTGCATGTATGTTCTCCATTTTTGAATGTGTTATTGTAGTTTATTTTTTCAAATAAATAGTTATGTTCATCTAATAACTAGTTTGTTCCATTGCTGATTTGCAGGCATGTTATCATCTAACAACTGTTGTACACCTTGCAAATCCTAAGATCAATGTTGTCATAGTGTTCCCTCATAGCGTATGCAAAACGGGCTGATTGCTCTCTAAGAAGATTTTGTTGGAAGATCTTCTTGTTGTGATTTGACTGCAGACCTCACCACACAAAGAGGAGAGTGTCTCCTGGGGGAGCTACAACCCGGCGGCCTTGGTGGCGAGCTCGTATTCTCATTGGGTGATACTGTGAGGACCCAGACCGTCCCCTTAGCGCGGTCTGGGAACAGTCTAATGGTGATTTGCATGAGTGGAGATCCAACGGTGTAGACCAAGTTGCATTCCAAGTTAGTGTCTATAAGTAAGGCAGAGGCCTTGGGTTCAAAGGGTCTAGAATTTTGAGGAGCGAGCGTTCTTGATCTTGATTGCATTGTATTGTATTTTGTAAGCGAACTGTAGTGTTAAGTTCATTGTTGCATTGTATGGAATACTTTGTAGGATTCCGACTGAGTCTTAGGTTCTAGACTAGCTCGGTAATCCGAGGGGTGAATCATTGTTAGCTTTTCATGATAAATCAGTCCAGGCATTATCGGCGGTGTCCGACCTAGTTTGAGCACAAGTTGGCTTTATGTTTGTAATTGATATTTCGTAATGACAAAGAAGTTGTGTTAGCCCCATATCTCTGTTCTGTGTTGAAATCTTGAATCCGAGTTCTTGAGTCTTTACGAGTCTTTAAGTCTTTTTGCATTAACATTGCTTTCCTGAGGCTGAAACAGTAAGGCGAGTTGGAAGCGTAGTCTGGAATCGGTTCGTGCTTGCATTAACTCGTATTGTCGGGGTTGTTCCCGACACTTGGTCCATCCCAACTGGTCCTTGATGAGAGGCAGAGGTATTTCTTAGTCAAAATTTCCAAAGAAATGTATCTTGCAAGAAGCTATACTCAGGGATCAGAAATGGTAATACGTTTTGCTGACAATCATGGCGATGTTCAATGTTGATCATCCTAAATCACAAAACATATTAAATTATGACACTAAAAAACGTTGGCCTCTTGAGCGGATGTTTAGTTGGAGCCAACACCAGCATGTTGACTCAAGGTACCCACCAGTCTCAGAACCCTTCTCCATCTACAGCCTGACTAAAAGAAGAGGAAGGAAGAGGATAAAAGAAGAAGACAAGAAAACAAAATGAATCATGCAAAGCAATGGTCGCTACGGTGATCAGAATCTTGTACCAAGGTAGCAAAGTCTAAGCGCTGCCTAGATCTGTCAAAAGCAATAAAATGAAGACATTCAGGAAGCAATATACTGTAATGTCCCCTTCTCTGCAGTAATGCAAATTTTATGCCTGATTAGCCTATCTAGCCATACGGATAGTCTAATGGCCGCTTTTCAGAGGATGTCAGTCAGTCACAGGGTTACTTGGACATTTATTTTATATCTGAGTCAGACTTTATGGTTGGGATACTTTATTTTATAAAGTATTGTTATAAAGTCACTTTAATATTATAATTTTAAGTTACTTTATTTTATCCCACATTGCCTATTTGGATGTAATGGCTCTCACTTCGAGGTGATAAAAGGAAGGAGATCTTCCTTGGGAAAGTACAATGAAAATTTATGAAATTAAAGATATTATATCTGGTTGCTTAAATGTGACTGATTTCTTGAGGACGTAGCCCCTTAAGGATTTTGAGAAACTGGGTGTAGCCCCAGCATTCTCAGTTTGGGTGGAATCATACAGATTTCATATTTGAATTAATTGCACAGGAAACAGCTT
Organism: Thuja plicata; assembly: GCA_018584345.1. Lineage (NCBI taxonomy): Eukaryota > Viridiplantae > Streptophyta > Pinopsida > Cupressales > Cupressaceae > Thuja > Thuja plicata. Next base: position 1,164,827 of record MU226970.1, on the reverse strand, counting down.
ATTGGTGGTAATGAATTTCCAGCTTAGCAAGCAAGTGAGTATTCCAGTTTGGCGTCAAGTTCTGCAGCTATGAACAGTTCATATTGTTCAGATTTTATGCCATATCCAATATAGCATCAGTAACCCGATACACAGCCAAACTGTAGCAGTACCCAGTCACAAGTAATCTCTATTCCATCCACCAGGGTACGATATTTCTCCTACAGTTTTCGGTTTGCAGATAAGTGGGAGACTGGACGTGAGAACTACAGACCTCATACTCTCGGGTGACGTGAGGAGACTTGGAAGTGTAGACTTTTTTACACGCAGCCTGGGCAGTCTCAGCCATTAACGTGGGAATCTGGGTATCCCCGCATTGTCTGCAACTGGTGACAGCGTGGTCCACCATTATCGGGCCTGCTCTTATCATAGAGGCCGACGCTAGCAGACAGAAAGGAGGCCGCGGGCTGAGGTAATAGACCCCGCGTGGTCATCTGCAGCATCCTCCCGTAGCAGCCACCTTCACAGACAGCGCAGCCACATCAGTCAGTGGCGTTTTTGCAGCTACAGGTCGCAGCATCCACTATACAGCCAGTTCGATGTCATAGAGACATGACCGCTGCCAGCATTAAGTAGAATCTCCATTTGGCAGGTGCACTAATTCGTTCTCTCCTTTTCTTCATATATATGTAGTTGATACGAATTGGATTGTATGAGTTCGGAATAGTTTGGTGATTGTATGGTTACATTTTGTCTCGACTTTCTTAATACCAAAATCTAGATCAGGCTGGTTGAGTGTTATATCTGCAAACATTATTTTGTTGTTCAAGTCTCCTGCAATCTAGTCCTGCGTAGAAACATTATTGTTTGAAGCTCATCATTATACTCTTGTGTGAGAAGACTGAATTTGCATATAAAAAGGAATGTTACACATCTCCACTAGAGAATTAAGACAAATATCAAACTCGCAGTCAAAGTGATAAAATTTCAGACAGTTTTGAATAAATAACTGGGCAAGGGATATTTCATATACTCAGAACACAAGTAGCCCAAGCTGGATGCTAATTTAAAAAAGAACGATTTTCAAATCAAGAATCCTCCAAATACCTCCAGCTTCAAAATACTGTCAGAAGACAAAGAAGGGTGACTCTAGCAATCTCTACGAGGGCTATGGACGCCTGGCCGGCAGTAGAGCAAGGTTAGATTGAGACTCGGGGGAAACTTTGTCGGGGCTATGGACGCCTGACTGGCAGCAGAGTTCTTCCCGGGGAAGATGGCACTAGTTTCTGGTGTGGAAATTTCATCAGAGAATAGATTAGGTCATTGACCTAAGGGAGAGTATTTCTTGAAAAATCCTTCACCTTGCAACAAGTCAAGTTATTATTGTAAAGCCAATAATAACTTATATATATTAATTTCTAGACTTTACCTTGCAACAAGTAAAGTCAAGTTATTACTGTAAAGCCGATGATTTCTTATCGGATATGTTTTTTATTACACAAGTAATATTCTAATGTTGAATGTATAATGGCTCCTTTAGAAACCCACGAGATTCCTTCAAACGCTAGGCATGATATTATAAGAGCATTAAAACAAGAGATACAAATTAACTAGTCTAGTTGGAAAATGGTACTCTAATTTAGAAAGGTGAAAGGTTACAATTTGGTCTTTGAAATCTTTTCACACATAGCACACTTCATGAGGTGAATCCCTCTTGCATGTAACTCATTTCTACATGTTGAGCATCGCAAAGTGTGTCTTTTGGGCCCTTCCATGGTATGTGGTTGGGCGACTTGTATGCTCGAAGGTTGAAGAGGTGGCTGCTATTTTTTATCAACATATTGTATTTTCCATCATGTTATAAGATTAATTTTAGATCTCCTTTTGATGCTAGGTTTCTCCCATAGGGGTTTCTAAGAGTATATGCTATGTCACATCTCTTCTTCTTAACTTCTTGCTAGTTTATGTTGCATTTTCAGTTTGTTTTATTATATCTCGGATTTATATCAGTCCACTCAGTCTCTAAATTAAGGCATTATCGTCCTTAACAGAAGAAATCAACCCCTAGGTTCAATGTAATGAAATAACTTGCACATAAACATAATAGGGAATATATTGAAAATACTTGAGAAGTTGAGACGATTAAGTCAATTTGAGGGGGAAAGCCTCCACAAGTCTTTAATAAGAACAGAATTCACCATATGATGATAATAAACTAACCACTACCTTCCATAAAGACCACACTTACGTTGTGGATGCCACCTTGGCCAACTTGACTACCAATATAAAAATATATTAACGACCAATAACTTAATTTAAAAGTTATGCTAGTGTTACACCCCTTGAGGACTTTCAAATAACTGCAATAACTATTTCATGGGAAGTATAAGTTAGTTAATTGTGTGGATTTTTTATTAAATAAGTTTACTATGTTTAATTATGAGAATTATTGATTAATGAGGTTATTTTGTTTCATTATGAGGATTATTGAATAAATGAATGTTTTATGGGAATTAATTTTCAGAGGATGAATAATGTTGTATATTGAGAACTTGATAGCTTAGATGGATATGCTAGAATAAAATGTTATTATAATATAGATATGAGCATGGCTAATTCTTTCTTGTGGCAGTAGATGCAGGAAAAGATCACCCCCATAAGGGAGGGAGATTATCATTAGAGAGAGAAGGTGCAGATGCGAGGTGAAGGTCGAAATCCATCCAAGCAAGAACCCATAGCTAAGTATCTTGGTCATCAGGTCACTGGGTTAGGGTTGTTAGCCTTGGTGTCCTTGGTCTTGGTGGGTTGGTTGTCGTTCTGTTATCCCTGTTCTAATTAAAGAATTAACGAACCTAGTATAAGAATATTCTTTGTGATCTCTCTCTTGAATCCTTGATCTAATATAACCACCTTAATATGTGTATATAATATGATTATGATTATGTCAATATTATATCTATATATATATATATATATATATATATATATATATATATATGTATGTATGTATGTATGAATGTATGTAACGTGTGCATTGTATGCCTAACATCATATGTGCATATAGGCAGATGATAAGGACTACATATGTAATACATAAATATAGTCATATAATGGTAACGGCTATAGGATGTGTCTACAATGAGTTTGGACACCTGAATACATGCGCATATATGTCGACACTAAGTTATAAGAGCAAGCACGCGCTAGACCCATACATATATGTATAAGCTTATATGAATAAACATATATAATATTGGAGAGGAATATTTCTTCATCTTATGATCGTATGCTTTTATTTGTTGGCAAGAATTGAATTCTCTTGGAGGGTGGCAAAGGTAATTCCTAGCCACCCGGGTGACAAGGAGTTACACTCCTTACCTTCGTTCGAACTAGCATTAAGAGGTTTTCTTGGATGTTTTTGAACCATGCTAGTGGATCATTTTGCTGGATGGTTTTGTGAATTCTTGAGAAAATTTTCCTCTATCATTGAGAACCCCATTAGGTGATGGTGATCTACTGAGCTCTGGAACTAAGCTGTGATTGATTTGAAGCAGTGTATTTATCTTGAGCTGCTTGGACCAAGTCTCCTTCAGACAATACGTGAACCAGGCATGTTCTCATTCATTATAATTAGGTTCCATGAAGGATATCTGTATAGTGCTTGATATGACTTATATCCGATTCATCTTGTTAAATCAGGTCAAGTATTATTAGAAGGAATATATATCTCTGCATTAGTCTAGAATATATATATATATATATATATATATATAAGTACGTATGTGTGCGTATGTGTATGTGTATTTATCTTGAGCTGCTTGGACCAAGTCTTCTTCAGACAATACGTGAACCAGGCATGTCCTCATTCATTATAATTAGGTTCCATGAAGGATATCTGTATAGTGCTTGATATGACTTATATCCGATTCATCTTGTTAAATCAGGTCATGTATTATTAGAAGGAATATATATCTCTGCATTCGTCTAGAATATATATATATATATATATATATGCCCATACGTATGTGCATGTGTGTATGTATATGTGTATGTGTATATGTATATGTATGTATGTATATATGTGTATATGTATGTATATATATGTATATATATGTATATATGTATATGTATATATATATATATATGCATGCATTAGGATGAAAGTATCTCTGCATTCGATAAGAATGAATATAACTCTGCATTCATTAGAATGGAAGTATCACTCCATTCGATCAGAAAGAATACAACTCTGCATTCATCTAGAATGATTATATCTCTGCATTCAATAGGATGAATATATCTCTGCATTCGATAAGAATGAAAATATATTTACTTTTGAAAGAATGATCACATCCATGCATTTGCATCTAGCATTAAACATATATGGAAGGATCTATGCTCACCATTATTGATCCTATGAAATGATTTAACGTCGTGCACTTGGTCACTCTTTATGTCAAGATAAAAGAATACAAACTCTCTGTAGTAATCCTTCATTACTATCCATCAATGGGATTAAACCGATCGTTCATTCACCAAAGCAATGAATACTCATTAGATCCTATGAAGTGTCCACGGAAAGCCATTTCCAGTTATCTTTCTCTTGCAATCAATGATATTCTACAACATTCTAAATGTGAACTCTAGATGGTATTGATATCCATACTGACATGAACAATGTTTTTGTGGATTCCTGTCTAATCAAACCTTGATTAGATTATAATCAGAAGGCAATTCAATTTACTGGTTAATAAAGGAGACAGCACTCTATCGAATTGAAATAAATCTTATAAATTTTGTATATTAATATAGAACAATTTAGGATCAGCACTCTACATGACTCTATAATTTTAGAGTACATCTCCCGTATTAAGATTTAATTAACTGATACCAAGTACCTGGCCCAACAGTGGGAATTCATCTGTTCTAATGTATTATCTTGCTTGCAACCCTTGAAGAGTTATAATAGGGATTGATGATATGAAACCTTGGGAAGGACGAACTGCTTATTTGTAATCTGTGAAGGACACTGGTTAAGGATTATTATCCCAGCAAGGTCAGTTGTAAGTTATTGAACCTTACCCTTAATCTTTAGTATTGGGAATGAGCTGGGAAAGGTCATCCTAGGGGATTAGGATTGTAAGCATTCCTTCCTTGGTCAGTAAGACAATTATTCGCCATCATGGACAGCAAGTCCTATCAAGGTCAGGAACAACCAAAAGAAACATTGAACTCATTAAGTTGGTGGTAACATTGATAGCACAAAGTACAGTGCTTGCATCTATAAAACCTTGGCCAAGGTGGTGCTATGCAATGGTGCAGTAACCATCATTCACTTGAGCCAGTAGGGCATTGCCTAGCTAGAAAGGTCATATTCATAGGCAAAGAAGTCTATAGGGCGTGATTGGCTAAGCCAGTTGTGGGTTTTGTTGTGAGGTTTTCACACCATCGCCCCATTGTAAATGGGGACCCCCTCTTTTGCAAGCAGTAGGAGTAGTGGTCTTAGGTAGTATTTGTTGGCAACAGTTTTCAAGCCCCTTGGTCTAGCGAGTGAAGTTTGAGAGTTGGTTTTGGGCAATTTTGGCCTGCTGGGAAGTCAAGTCTGTCTGGAGCGTGGGCAAGAGTTGTGCTAAATCTTTCAGGAATATGGGATAAAACCAAAGGATTCGTGATGAAACAAGTGTAAACCCTCTGAGAATCCTTGTTCCAGCTTTAATTTGATCTTAGAAAGTCGAAATAGATGGTGGGAGGTAGCTTTGCTGAAGGCGTGCTGAATCCTGAAATTTGGCTAAGTCCTGAAATATTTCAAAAACCCCCAAAATCTAGAATCTGCACCTTAACTCCTATGAAGCTAAAACCTATCTCAAACATCCTGGAAGGTATTTATACAAATATAACTTAAAGTATAAGAAATTAAATTAAAACAGACTTATACTAAAAAATGACTAAGTATGGAAGTGCAAATCACTCTGTCCCATGCCTGGGCGGATCCCGACCTCCTATAGGACAGGGTTTGTCCTATGACCTTCAATTTTCCGCCCCTCCTTGCTGACTTCCTTTCAGTTCCTTAGGTGGAATGGTGGTATTTGGGGAAAGTTTTGATGGAATCCGGCCTTTGGAGTGCGAGTTTTAGTCACTTGAAGTTGGGCGGAATTGTCCCATCTATAGGACAATTCCGCCATGGAGTTACCTTGTCCTATGACCCTCAAAATTCCGCCATGAAGGGAGGCCAGCGTTCTTTGTTCCCCAATTCCATCTTCTTGGCCCTTTGTGATAAACATCTTGCATTTACAAAGCCTTTAGTTTGAATAGCAAA
>MU226970.1:1127822-1150456 GCA_018584345.1 Thuja plicata | reverse complement strand
ACGGAGAGGGTTGAGCACTTGGCCGACCGAGGAACAGGGCCAGAGGATGGAGATGTGGAGGCATCGTTGGCTGACCTTGTAGTCCGAGGGCGTCGGATGGTGGCCTTAGGCGAGGCTCAGGCCCTACGGACACAGGGGATGGAAGCAGAGAAGGCATCCCGCCTCGCCTTAGAGGGGAGACTAGTGAAGGCGACAGAAACATTTGAGCACCAGCTCGCTACAGTTACTTCTGAGAGACAGCTTGTGGAGACTAGTTTGGTGGCGTCCCAACAGGTAGTTGACGAGCAGCTGAGCGACCTTCAGGAGGCTGTTGTGATGGTCAAACCCGCACTTGAACTTCAGTCCGTTACAGAGCAGCAGTTGGCGGCACGAACAGCGCAGGTGTACGAGTTGCGTTCTCAATTGGTGCAGCCGGCCTCTTCTGCTACGGGGCACCCTTCCTCTTCAGGGACGCTTCCTCAGCCCCCTACTTCTACTTCTTGATTTTAGTTGGGTAGTTCATTCTTCCTATTTTGTTGTTCCGTCCCGGTCATTTTGTTGTCGTCTGGAGACGACTTTTCTTTAGGGGGGATGATGTTAGCCGTGTATCGGACTTAGTTGGGTATGCACCGACGGTACTTAGTTACTACCGTCGGTTAGTTACTTCCGTCGGTTGGGAACAGGTGGCGACGTTTGATCGCACCGTTTCGGGGTTTATATATACATTGTACTTGCTAGTTGAAGATATTATGATCCGGTGGCTATTGTAAATGTACTTCAGTACGGATGATCAATAAAGACTCTTTTATATACTTGTAATTCCTGTAACGTCTATGCATAAACTAGGTTACCCCAGCAAGTAAACACCAAGATGGGCCTTCCCTCTACATCCAACTCGGGTAGCATTGTCTATGTTAAAAATCTACAGTAATTTGCTTACCGCTTCAATTTGTTTTGTATCTTTGCCTTGCCCTTCTTGAGACTAGAGTACCTTTTGGTGTACTTTGAAGAAAAGGTGAAGGATGATAAGATAGTACCCTAGCATTTATTCAAAGGGTTGATCAAGATCTCTTTTGGGAGGCAATCCTTTTGGTCTATCCCTCAAAATAGCTTGCAAATTTATGGATGTAGGAATTTGAATCTTGCATTTCCAATGACAATAATTGATCCAAACCCCTATCTACCCCCTTATTCAAATCTTTTGCACTTGATAAAAGCTTACCATCTGTGAATACTTTGCATGCAAACCCATTAGTACAAATCTTTTATTCTATAAGTGAAAATGCATGAAAGGCTCCAAGACATCTATATAAAAAGCTTCTCAAGGGAAATTGATTCATTAGGTGAATGATTGCTTTTTGGCTTGGTTGGAGTTCTTGGGAATTAGGAAGAAACAAGGGTTTTTGCAATTCTTTGCATTGGAGGGCGACAATTCTTCAATGTTTTGGCAATTAGAGATAGTGAGAGATCCATTGAATTTTGCTTATCAGTGATGGTTTCATCCAAGAGCCATAATTGTGCCTCAATTTGAAAGTATAAGAAGCCATTTGTCTGACTTCGATGAATAAAGGCAGAGTAATTGTTATAGCAGCCAGCTACAAGGAAAATGCAGCTTTTGTGGCAGATTGTGAGGTGTCTTTGGGACAGCCGCCAGCAATCCCTAGCCACGAGAGCTTACAAGGCCCAAGCGGTTTGGCCTCTAGTTCTATTCGATCTGCATTTGGTGTTTATTACACCTCCCAATTAGGCATCTAGAGGACTATTCTCATTGTATGGTGAACGTTGAAGCAAACTGGCAATTTCATAGTGGCTGTGTCTGGTTCCAGATTTTCTACATTGGCTACAATTTTCATTTATATATTTCATTTGCAAAATTGTATACTTGTTTAGACAATAAATTGAATAAGCAGCCTTCTTTGGTGAATAGCAAGTTTTCAATTTTCATTCCATGTGTTGTCCCTTATTTGCAAAATCTGAAATACATATTTATTTTCAAAAAACAATTCTTCATAAACATAAACCAAACAATTGCCAGTTGAAAAGAGGTTGAACCAGTAGGGCTCATCAGAGTGGTATCATAACAGTTTCTTGCCATCCTGTTGGGGTTGGGAAAAAATTTATATTGATCCTACAAATGACATGTGAGTGATCAACACTCTTGCAGTTGTTCCAATCATGGAAATACTAAAAAAAAGCAATTAAACAGGGAGATCACATGAAGGTTACACCACCGGATATAATGGGTGGCAAAAGGGATGAAGTGCTTAGCATGTTGGAGGAATATAACACTCTTCCTCAATATGTTAAGAAGATTTGACTTTCTATAATTTTATGGACTTTCATCCAAAGCTATGCAGTATGATTGCTTCAATAAAGAAACAATATCACAAGATAGCTTGTGACTTATTTGCAAGAAGAGTTGGTTTGTGGGGTAACAAGCAAATGGTGTCTGGTGGTAGGAGGGTAAAAATTGAGGAAGAAGTGGACATTAACAATTCTGATTTTTATGACAGCAATCATAATGTTGAGCCAACTCATAAGATAGCAGCCATTCCAAGTGTGAAAGATGGTTGCATGGAGTTTCCCGGTGTAGACATTCAAGATTTGGGTGTTAGAAATGAGTTATGGGATGCAGATGTGGGCCACAGTAAATCTGATTTTACAAATCAGACCTGGGAAAATAAATCAGAAAACTCAGTGGTTGGTAATAGGTCCCAGGATCAGGTTTTGGATGGACATGCAGCTACCTTGGAAGAAGTGTGAAGATACTGTCATATCAGCAGCTTCTACCTTACTAGTTGAGCCATCGAGGTTCACTTTGTGAACAATCCTTTGTTTGAGATGGATACATCATTGTCATATGACAATCCGCTTTTTGAGGTTGATGCTGATCACTCACCCGAATTGAGCCTGACACAGTTCAGTTTCCTATAGCAGTGGTTGGTGATGTTCCTATGTCCACGGATTATGGTTGTGAGCATGTTGAGGATGTGGCCACACTTATCACAGTTACAAGTGCAGTTGATATAGTTGGGATGAGTGCATCTGTTGAGAGCAACGGAGAACCACATGTTACATCAAGTTCTCTTGTGCTTACATCCATTGAAGGTGTTGCTGGTGATGAGTCAGATGACAAAGGTTATATTCAGAACTATGGCAGTCAACGCTTGACCGAGGTGGGAGTTTTTTATCATGATTGTATAGGGAGTACTCATCACTACTTTTTTGATCCACACACAGAAGATTTGATGATGCATCGGTGTGGATTGGCTCTGAGGTTGTACCATCCTTTATAGGATGGGTATTGGCCATCTGCAATAAATGGGATCAGTGGTTGCAAGATGGATTACTTGCAGAGCCAGCACATCCATGGGAGACCAGCAGAGGATGGAGATAGTGGTTGTGTTACAAACACCTTCAGATATTCTTATCTCCATAGTATGGATGGATGTGAGTTCAGTGTGCTTGGGGACCCGATGATGACAGGGTTAAGAGTGTAGTTTGGGCGAGTCCTGTTGATTGGCTTCACCACTTTGGGCACGGTGAAGTTGAGTTCAGAGTTGAGCAATAGAAGTCTAAGGATGTACTTATTGGCAGGCTTTTGTTCAAAGTTTGGGATCCTTCCAATGCATCGGGATTTCAAATAGAGCTCACTGAGGAGTTTTCAAGAGTTTACACAGTGAGGAGTGCCTACAGTTTTTCCTTTGAACCTCCTGTACATAATCCCTTTTAGATGCACAGCTCAGTTGCGCATGTGTTGGACGGTGTGTATGACAGCTCACTTTGCGCAATTTTGGGAAGCAAGCTTTGTCAGCCTTTTAAGTTGCTTCTCTTTGAGATGTTCACTTCTGTGACATCTACAATCGAATTCGATTTAGTTTGGCAGGTTATGTAAGTTGTATTGGTGATGATGTTATAGGAGCTAGTTGTTGATCACAGGGACATTATACAGTTCTACCCTTGAGATCCGGGTGGACTAGTGTGTTATATTGTTTCTGAGATTGCTTGGGGACAAGCAATTTCAGGGAGGGCGGACTGTAATGTACCCTTTTTGAGATGATATGGTTTATGTTTGTTTTAGCCTATCATTGGCCCTCATAAGCTAAATCAGTTGGTTAGAGGGTCTCAGTTGGCAAAACCGGAGACCAATTCCCTTTCCAGAGGACAAGAGAGTTCAGGGTTGTTCTACGTTTGGTTCAATTTGGCACACTTACCATTTATAGTAAGTGTCTATTTCAGGAAAGTTGGGATTCCTATCTTTAGCAGAGCGCTTGAAGGGGTTTGTGGCAGTGTTGAGATTTGGCACCATTGGCTTGAGCAATTATTCGAAGACTTACAATTTATAGTAAGTCAGTTTCGAGCAGATACTATTTTTGGCAGGGCATTGGGATGTCAGGCACTTGCAGTATATATCAGGATTTATAGTTGATTCCTTAGAGGAGTTTTTATGGCATGTGTTCACGATCATTTTATTATTAATGGTCTTACTTTATTAATAATATATTATAAAGGCCAATTATAAAATAATAAAGTGTTTAGGGCCAAGATATGTAATTACTGTCATTAATGACTTGATTAAATATGACGCCCATTTAATGATATATGCCAAAGTCGACGGCATAAGTGAAAAGAAAATATTTTAAAGAGAGTCAATGCTAAAATCGAACCAAGTTGAGAACAATATAAAAAGCTTCTCAAGGGAAATCGATTCATTAGGTGAATGATTGCTTTTTGACTTGGTTGGAGTTGTTCTTGGGAATTGGGAAGAAACAAGGGTTTCTGCAATTCTTTGCATTGGAGGGCGACAATTCTTCAATGTCTTGGCAATTAGAGATGGTGAGAGATCCATTGAATTTTGCTTATTAGTGATGGCTTCATCTAGGAGCCATAATTGTGCCTCAATTTGACAGTATAGGAAGCCATTTGTCTGAATTTGATGAATAAAGGCAGAGTAATTGTTATAGCAGCCAGCTACAAGGAAAACGCAGCTTTTGTGGCAGATTGTGAGGTGTCTTTGGGGCAGCCGCCAGCTATCCCTAGCCACGAGAGTTAACAAAGCCAAGCGTTTGGCCTCTACTTTTGTTCGATCTGCATTTGGCGTTTATTACATCTCTCAATTAGGCGTCTAAAGGACTATTCTCATTGTATGGTAAATGTTGAAGCAAACTGGCAATTTCATAGTGGCTGCGTCTGGTTCCAGGTTTTCTACATTGGCTACAATTTTCATTTATATATTTCATTTGCAAAATGTTATGCTTGTTTAGACAAAAAATGGAACAAGCAGCCTTCTTTGGTGAATTGCAAGTTTTCAATTTTCATTCCATGTGTTGTCCCTTATATGCAAATTCCGAAATATATATTTATTTTCAAAAAACAACACAAAAAAAACAATTCTTCATAAACAAAAACCAGATAGTTGCCAGTTGGAAAGAGGTTGAGCCAGCAGGGCTCATCACAATTATGCTACCCACAAGCCAACTACACATCCACATGCCCACTATACAATTAAGTGTGTAGCATTCAACACTTGGTGCATGAAGATCTTTAGGAAGAAATTCATAGCACAGCCATAAGGATATGTAAAAGACCCTTCACTTGTCTACAAGCTTCAATGATCCCTCTATGAACTCAATCAGGCCCCTCAAGTTTGCTATTAAATGGATAATTTCTTGCTTGCCTTAGGATTTTCCAAGTGCCACTAAATTTTGACAATGGGCACAAATAGGTTGGATGATGAATTATTGTGATTTATGTTGATAACCTCATCACAAAGAGTCAACATCTTTAATTTAGCAAGTTCAGTCGAGCCTCATGGGGCGATTTGAGATGTGAGTTTTGTGCCTACCTTGCTATTTTCCCTAATCTTCATGTGACTCAATTTGAGACTAGGTATATTTCACAACCAAAGTCAGCCTTGGACCCAGTTTGTCAATATCATATGTTTGACTGTAGCCTTGACTCCATATCAAAATGGAGTCACATTTTTTGCCAAATGTTGTATACTGACAGTTAATGCCACTTTGTACTTCAATTGGTGAAATCCTCTATATTTGACTCATTTCCACTCTGATCTTTCTTTTTGTTATTGGCCTTGTCTCTTATTTCATGCATGACCTCCATGAGGACCACTGGAAAGAAACAAAGTGATACTTCAATACAGCTGAGTGCTATTCAATTTGGCTAGATCAGATTGTGGGCTACACGAAATCACATTGGGAACGCAAAGTTGATAATCTCAAGTCCACATTGATGCTCTGATACTATCACTTGGTCATGCATGAAGCAGTAGATTATTGCATTATCTTTGATACAAATGGAATATAAAGGAGTCAATCTTAGCAGCCAGGAGGCTCTACATATATTTTAGCTATTGACTGAATTTGGCCTTTATCAAGAGCACCGTTCAGTATGGCAATCAAAGTGTCATCCATATATCTTGCAACCCAATCAAGCACCAACATGCATCTCATTTGAAATCTTATCCAGGAACATGTGTTCAAAACTCACACAATAAAGATTAGGTTGCAGACATCCTTACAAAACTGCTAGCAACAATCAAATATGTTCCGTTGAGGATAATGCTAATGGTGAAGGAAGTTGTCATTTGGGAGGAGAGAGAAAAGGGAGGATGTCAAAAATTCTCAGCCTCCCAAATTCCCAAGTCAAATCTTAAGGAGAGATGATGGTGCATATGACTTCTAGATCCATGCACATTAGACTCAACATATATTTAATTTAACTAGTTTATTTCATAGCATCCAATCAATAATGTAATAGTGGACAATTATTTGAATATCCGCAGCTTCGATTAGACTATTTTCACATGCATCCATTGGTATGCATGTTCCCTCCTTTTCGTATGGTGCTCTCCTAGTTTTTGTTTTCTAAGTTTAACAAGGAGGGAATATTTTTCCACCTTTATCTCCTCATTGTTATATACAGAGGATGGAATTGTACAATAACTCTGTTATTGAGCATTGTAGTTTTGGCATTGCAATACATTTTGTCCATTCTTTGTCTATGTCACAACTTTGTCCATGTGATTTTCTACAAGAATCTTTCAAGTGTGGAATGATTATGGCCAAGGTGGATTCTAGTCAAATCTAACAAGTTTGTGTCAGATTTCAACACAACAAAGACATGTCAACACCCCATTATCATGTGGTTTCTAGCTCGATGAAACAAGTTTCTTGAGTAGTTGATAGGTTAAATATAGAATTTACAGTATTGGGTAGCAATTCAACTCCTACAGAGCCACTTCTATTGTCAAGCAACACCTAATAACAAATTACTTCGCAAATTTACAATCCTATCTAACATATCAAGAAGATACATGTTATGGTCCCATTTTTAATTAATTTGTCTACAGATATTAGGTCGAAAATTGTTTTCTATGTCCCTCCGAATTTTGTTTTGTTGTGTGTTCTTCCCCTTCTTTTCCAATGAGTCATCCTAAGGTCCATTCTTCTAAGGTTGCATTAGTTGTCAGAGTTCCCCTTTTGAGCATGTCTTTCCATCCAAATTTGTTTTTTTCACTTCCTTTCTGTTGGTGTTTGGGACTTCTCCATCTTCTCATACCTTCCTTCCCCTGCTCTTTTCTTGTTTTTGAAAAACTTCCAAACCTGTCCTTACCAACATGCATGTTGCTCAACCCTCAATGCCGTGACCTATAGCATGAGCCTTGTAATATTTCTAACCCCCTAACTCCAATTATTCCACATTTAGTTATGTTCTCTTTCCAACTCCCCAACATGTGGCATAATGTCATTGCTTGTCATGTTTTGGTGCCATAACTCTCCCAAGTAGAATTTTGCCACCTAGATCATTATTCAATTTGGAAATACGGATTCACACTGTGGTTGCCCTGTTATTTTTGTGGTTGACAATTCAAGAATCATCATCCATTACTTTACACAAAACCCCTATCTGGAAACCGATTGAGCACTTATAGTGTGGAGATTAAAAAACGAAAACCCTTTGATTTTGAAAGTCAAGAGGACAAAACCCTTTGGTTGGAAACCAATTTCATTCAGAGGTTGCATTGGGGCTTCATTGATTGTGGATTTCAATTGCATTGTAGTAATTCAATTTTGCCATGGGTGTGAACATGAAATTGTAATAATATTCTAATTGCCAATGTTGCAAACCATTTGAATGTAATTCAGTCTTTATTTGTAGTAAGAGAAAGATCGGGAGTTGTATCTGTTATTTGCTATTTTCTGATTAGAATGTAACAATAATGATGATGTGTGAACAGTGAATTAGATCTGACTTATTTAAAATCTGATTTACATATCAGACTCTGATATTATTGTCCCAAATAATAATTATTTGTATAAGGTTAAAAAAACAGATTTGCATAAGCATTTTGACCAGGACATTACACTACAATCACTTAAAAGAATGAACCAAAATATTAAGAACAAAGACCCAAATTTATAGGTAAGAATATTTGATGAGACATAATTAATTGCCTAGATTTAAAAAATCAAGATTACGCTATATACAGCCTGCTTCTGCCTCTCACAGGCTTAATGGCTCTATCTATAACCAACAATACCTCAGTAATAGACTTAAATTTCTTTACTTGCATTTTGAGAAAGTGTGATTTATAGCTCTATAACAAATATCTATGTTGGGGGCCAAGATCCCATGGAGAGGGTTACTTCTCCAATTTTCATTGTGCAAACGATAGATGGCATACTCGCAGAGTACTCAGCGAGTTGCAAAAACTCGCCGAGTTTTTCTGCTCTGAGTACTTACCACTTTTACTCGCCAGACAAAACTGTTTAAAGTAAAAAAACGGCCCAGCTCATTTTATATTTGTCATTTGTGTGCTTCTATTTGGCTGAGTGGGAAAAATAGTCTTCCAAGCCCTTGCTAACTGATTTCAATCCATTTGAAGCGGATTTGAGGTGGTTTTTGGAGAAAAATCAGATTGCCAGGTAGGCTTTCTGATTTTCTTTCTATGTTTTCTTAAATATTTATTTTTTGTTGCATCTAGATGACATTGAGGAGGATGAGTCGGATGAGGAGTCATTGTCAGTGCCAGGAGGAGCTACATCCAGGATGGAGGACGAGCCACACACTGAGTCAGACATACCGAGCGAGGAGGCACAATCACGCCCAGTGCAGGCTTCTAGGACTAGACCCTCTAGTTCTACCTCTCCCTTAGTTTTTACTAGAGCTGGGAAGAGGAAGATGTAATTGTAATGATGTGTTTACTTTTAGTTTTACAGAAACTATTTACTATTTCAGTATTTTGCTTCCAGCCATCACCATTCCTCATGAGAATGTGATTTTGTACCCACTTTGCGTTTAAATATATCTAGAGTCAGCTTGTTTCTTTTGTATTCTCATTGGATGCATCTTCTCATTGAATTTTGCAAAAAAAAATGCATTTCTAATAAAATTTAAGCAATTTTTTAAGTTCCCGAGTTTTTGGCCGAGTTTTTGCCAAAAACTGACCAAGTTTTTCCCGAATTTTTTTTCAGGCCTTGGCGAGTTTTCCAACTATGGTGCGGACAAACCATGGAAGCTGAATAGTGGAGACTGAAGAGAAAATTGGAATATTTACCTAAAAGCCTAGAGGAACTATTTTTTCAAGGAGAGATTGCATAGGCATTGAAAAGGGAATGCTAAAATTTTGCAGCTCTGGCTTGAAAGGTTTTAGGATTTTTATAGACAAAGGCAATGGCATGTAATTTTAAAAATTAAATAAATTATCTCCCAAGTTCTTCATGGCAGTTTTCAACGTAAATTCTGAGATTTCTTGAGCAAAGCATCACACTTGGAATAGAATAGGACCATGTTACCAGCTATATTTTCTAATCTATCAGAAACACATGAAAACTACAATTCAAAAGCCCCCGTCTGGAAGCTTAGTAGATAAGAAAAGAAAAAAATTCCTTGTCCTAAGAGATGTCTTGCTTTTAATTTTTTTTATATCCTTCTTAAGAATTGGATTCATGGAGGGTGATAGAAGGTTATGGTCCCATGGAGGGGAGCTAACTAAACTTTTCACCAGATGTTGAGAAAAATTAGGACCCTTTTCCAAGCAAATGGTCCCATGGATTTTTTAATTACTTTAGGGTAAGAAAATTGGAATGAGAAACTATATGCAAGACAAATGGCCCATATTTTTATCAAAATTTGAAGATGCTATGCAAGCTCCCACATAGGCATTGTAGACACTCAAAATCCACTTCCACAATTTAACTTAACATCATCACACTTCCATCAATCCACATCATTAATCCTACATCCAAACTTCGCTAATTAATTAAAAGAAATTATTTAATTAATAAGGCCGCCTTTCCTCCAATAGTTAATTAAATTAATCTTATTCATTTAATAAATTAAATCATATTATGCCAACAGTGGCATGTTGTGATGGTTAAGTTGTTGTGTTGTTGTTCTTGCCATTAAGGTTCAAATCTCATTGGGGATGAGGTCCCCCATTTGTGGCCTCACCGGTTCATAGCTCCGGGTCAAAGTGTTTACCCCTCTTTAAAAAAAATAAAAAAAATAAAAAAATTATATTTAATTAGTGATGGAGTTAATTATTCTAATCCATCGCTAATTAATTAACTAAATGCTTATCTAATTAAATAGACTAATGCACATTCCTCTCCTCGTTTAAAAATAAAACAAATCATTTCCCTGTCACTACTAGAATCCCAAAAACAACCCTTTTCGTCTCCATCCTTCATTAAAGTTCGATCTTGACCATCAACTCACACTCCATTAAAACATCTTATCCTTCCATTCAAGTTCAATCTTGACCATCCATTTGCATTCTCCTCAAGCCTCCACTTGCTTGCATCTCCTTTTCTCATGCAAACTAAAGCAATGCTAGCCCTCCATCTCCTTGATCTAATCATACCACCCACTTGCATCCTTTTCAACCCTCCTCACATGCAAATTCATCATAACCATTCAATCTAGAACATAACCCAAGCATCCATATCTTAAACTAAATATCGATAAGAACCCTCATTTGAAGACCATTTTCCACGTGTGGAGGTGCTTCAAAGATCATAGTTACATGCAGCCAAATTGGGGTCCCTCATAAGCAACCTACATTCCACACTTGTCAATCCTTCTTCCACATCCAAAGAGTAAATCAATACATCAAGTAGGCATAATTATGGTTTCATTTTCAATATTTCATTTTTTTTTTTTTGCCTTCTTTGCTCTATCCGAATTGCAATGTCAAGCTTAGACTAGGAGTTAGTTTCCAACGCAAACTGAGAATGTCTGGGAGCCTTGTTGCCAAATAACAACAAACACGAGGTGAGATCTTCCTCAAATAATAACTTTTAAAATATAGTGCTGAAAATTTTGGTCTTGCAAAATAAACCTTGTATTCTATGGAGCCATTCCACTGCA
Source organism: Thuja plicata (assembly GCA_018584345.1). Taxonomy (NCBI): domain Eukaryota; kingdom Viridiplantae; phylum Streptophyta; class Pinopsida; order Cupressales; family Cupressaceae; genus Thuja; species Thuja plicata. The sequence continues at coordinate 1,139,086 of MU226970.1, read as the reverse complement.
AGTAGTTCAACAATTTATTCAGCGGAATCGCTAAGTTCTCCCCTGGGACCAGTGGGACCATTCCCTTAAACTACCATAACAAGCGGCTATTTATTCTGCTTGCACAATTTCAACAGGCGCTAAAGAAGCAGGATCTAGAGTGGGAGAGTGGGGAGAGTAAGGGAGAGAGGGGTTCCTGGACTTTTCCCATATATACCAAATATAATTTTTCCAACTAAAAGAAATATTTTGATGTTTAATTTCTGCAAAAGCCTCCTGATTTTTCTGAGCAGCAACTGCGGAAAAAGCCCATGGGGTCATGTTCATGTGAATTCGTTCCTAAAATCTCTGAGTATCACTGACCAAGGAATTGTATATTTTAAGGGAAATCCAACTGCAACTTATATACCTCTGCGCTAAGGTCCCTATCACGCATAGAAATTTGAGGCTCCAATCAAACTTGCAGGGAGTATATATAATCCCATGAACTGAAAGCATAACAAGGGATCTGGTAAAAAGCAACGACCTTGTCAAGTAGATCGATAATTTCAAAGAACTGAAATTTTCCAAGTTAATTGAGTTAACTAAACCAAACAGACCTTAAAGCAATAGGCATTGCTCAATTCCTTACGACAAAGTCAATACAGGTTAAATCTCTGAGCCAATACAGGTTAAATCTCTGCTTGAGGAAAGCAACAAAGTCAAATGAACATAACCGCCTCAGGCAAGGCCAGTTTGGTCTTATGGTGGGGACTTCCATTTATAAGAAAAAATCACATGAATTCGCTACACATTTACAAATAAAAAAACAAAAGTATCCATCTAACATCGTCATTCCTCTAAGAAGGTGTACCTGTTGCCTCTAATTCTGAACCAGGCCTCTGCACAATGCCGATGAGCAATACCCAAATCATCCTTACATCCACATCCAATCTGAATCAGGTCTCCTAATTCCGATCTACAATCTGAGGTCAAATGGCACACTCTGCACACTTTCTCACCATCATCCTCTCCACACTTCCCATCTCCTGTCGGTTCTCCAACGTCCTTAACATCTAGTCCTTTTTCCAAATCCACAGTACTGTCCACTTGCTTGACTGAAAAAAAAGTGACCTTTTTCACCTTGGGTTTATCAGGAGTATTCAACCTGCCATCCACAAGCTCTGGGGAATCGACCGCAGTACCACACACACCCAAATCAACTGCAACAGCTGGTTCAGCTGATTCCACAACTGGGGCAGATGAATCCACAACTAAGACAGTTGGGTTGTGAGACTCAGTTGTCGCGGAATTCTCCCTCTCGTCCACAATGAAATTGAAAGGCACATCAACCGAGCATGCCATCTCTGGGATCTACTAAACCATGCTTGAATACACGAGTAGTGTCTCAAACATTGCATACAACAAGTGTTTATCAGCTAAATCAAATGACTGAGGACGAAGTCATATGATTGTAGACTAATTCATCAAATTTTCACTGTAGGGCGCCTGAGAATTAATCAGGTTGGTCACTCGCTTACGCATTGCCGTCATCCATGCAAGGATAATTTTGATTGATTCCTTGTTTACACCATAATGAACCCGCTTTCATTGCCGGGCCCTACACGCAAAGCACTATTCGAGGCCTTTACCTGCTTTGCATGACTAATCCTCTCGAGCTCATCCGCATTCTATACTGCCCTAGTTTCGATCCAAGGCCGCGAAAATCTTGAAAGCCCCACTTACACAATCAGCAAGCCGGGAAAATCTGAAGTCCCATTTGTTAACATGATAAAAAATCAATTTTCCATAAATGGATTTATAGTGATTGAATGTAATTTAACATCTTTTAAGACCCCACAGAAAGGGCTGACCAGATTTCTGATAAAAGTGTACCTATCAAACTAACCTACTACTCTTCACCAGTTTTCCCCAGCCTAAAGTATATGTTCCCGATTGCGATTGACAGGCAGCAATCCAAGTCTATGAATGGATTGTGGGTCTCTCAATAGACATCTGTTTTGCTTAAATCAAGTCATGATATACGCGTCCTCGTCATGCAACTAGGCCAGGTGTACCTGTAATATTTTATTCAATGTTTTGGTAGGAAAAAATTCTACTGCCTTATTCCGTTCACACTTGCAGTATGCCCACAATTTCTTGAAAACATTGCTTTCATTTGTGGAATATATTAACGCTTTAGACATACATATAACCTTAAACTTCCCTCAGAAATTGCCTTCCCTCCTTCCACGAAGGTTGAAGTCAATGTCTATCTTTGGAAGGTCTGCTAAATTCCTTTTCAGTTATGAGCTATGCTCGGTCAAAGCCGCGGGAAGGCCTTTGTGCTAAATTTGATGGTGTCACGGTTGTATGTATTTTTTTTTCCAATATAATTATAGAGATTTTGATTAAATAATTAATTAACATATTTTTATGCTTAGAAAATCTATTTAAGAGATATCATTAGGAAGATTTTTATTTTTATTGTACTTGTTATTAGAAGAATTATTTTTACTACTTTAATTAGGAGACTTATATTTAGAAAAATATATGTAAAATATATATATTGAAAAGAATATTTTTTACATTTATCATTTTAAAAAGATAAATCATATTACAACTAGGCTTTCAATTAAATGCCTAATAAAAATCACTCTTTTCTTTCTAAAAGCTTTATGTTTGCATTTCATTTTCGATTGTAAATGATTCATGGTTACTCGAAGTCTAAAAAATAGACAATAATTCACCATTCACAATTATCCATCTTAAATCTTAATCTTGATATCAAAAAAATATGCAAAAATTAATAGGTAAAAGTATATTGAGGATGTGCATTGTTCATAAAATCCAACAAAGAAGAACAAGAATTTGTATGTATGGTCAAATTCATCCAAAATCAATCTTCATCATACAAATCTACACAATGGCCTACGCCAAAAATTTGTAGTAGTATAATGGTGCCCTAAATTTAAAACTCAAACAACCACATGAAACTAATGAACACACCCAGAGACTAAGAGGGGGTGGTGAATCAATCTTTACCAATCTTAAACTTCTACTTTAATCTCAAAGCATGGACCTTCAATCATCAACATGAAAGATAAAGCAATCAACATCAAAACACCACAGAGAACCAATTTTATGTGGAAAACCCAATGAAGGAAAAACCACAATAAATATATATCACAATATATGAAAAGTATATCAAGAGGCTCACTATTGGACTTGTAGCCAAGACTCATTGTCGTAGGGCAAGACACAAATGACTTGATGCAAAGACTCTCTATCTCCAATCAAGATATAAGGACTTGTAGAGGAGACTCATTGTCTCAACACAGGATACATGAAAAGTATTACAATGAATAAGCCTTCAACATGTTGCTTCCAGCATTCTCTTTAGAAGATAAATGTTTTTGAGGCATGTACACAAATGTGGTGAACAAAAGGGGGGTATAAGTGACCATTTTTTTTTCTAAAATCAGCTAAACCTAAACTTGGAGGAGCAATTTGAGACTTATGCGCTCAAAATTTAAAGATACCAAAAGAACAATAATTGTAGAGCTATGAATCTAGTTTCTAAACTACTAAAAATTTTCAAAAAAGGATAAAAGTAAGGGGTCAAATTCTTCTCACACCAAAAAGTGTCTCTATTTTTTCAACAAAACATAACATAGTGTCCAGGCATGTGAATCAAAAAATATAAAGTTGCATTTAATATTCTGAAAAAACCCTTTGGTAGAAAGATAGTTAAGAGTGAGTACTAGAAGTTGTGTATTTTTTTGTAATTTTTTGTTGAGTATTTTATTTTAATGATTTTTCAAACTGGACACAACTTGAAAATCAAATACCTCTTCATGTGAGTCAAATAACTTGCACCAAACTAATTAAAATTTGAATTTTTTTAAAAAAAATAAAGAATAAAGTGTAGAACAATAATATATAATTTATTTTAAATTTAGACAAGTAGGTGAAAAGTTATTTTTAAAATGGTACAAATGGTACACGTATGTCTCTGAGAAATCTCAAAATATCAGAATTAATATGTTAATATTTTGTTCAAATCTAAAAACTTAAATGGTTAGAAAGCTCAAAAGATGTGTGAAATTATGGTGGTAATTTTACAAATACGTAGTTGATAATGTGTCAACCTAATTACAAGGAAGTTGAGAAACCAGAGTGGAAGAAGAAAACATGTTAAAAGTAGCAAAATGAGGCTCCCAAGCCTCAACCTTGTCATCCAAGCCTAATTACAAACCTTAACGTGTATGCATAAAAATATGTACACAATTTGGATTAAAAAATCATGATCAAGTTTTTATATGTAAAAAATAAGAGATAATAAATATGACAAGAATAAAGTGTATTCTCACCAAGAATGTAATACAATGGATGTAATGAAGGATAGTACATAGGAGAGCCCTTGGTTATATAGCCAAGGTGAGTATAAAAGAGTGAATGAGACAATGACAAGTGGCATTGTCTCATTACATGATAATCAAGAGACAACTTATCACCCACCCAAGGTGGAATCACATGTCTACCAAAGGTGGATCATCCTCCAATGTGTAATAAAGTTTGTGAAACAAAGGTGGAAGGTGATAAATTGATAAGTGCACTAAAGGTAGCGTCACCACATAAAGTAGAATGTGATAACTACTCAGGACTACACAATTCCCTAAGTAAGTTTAAGTAAAGTGTAATTAGTACCTAGGTGTGAAATTTTACACACACACACACACACACACACACACACATGCATATACATATAATATAAGTATGTATATATGTATAATCTATATATGTATATACATAATTCTAAAAAACTTGCCCACCCCACACCATTAGAGAAATTGTCAAACATAAAAAGGTGAAGTTGCTAGAGAGATCTTAGAATTTCTCCCTCCCTCTCTCTCTCTCCACCCCCCTCTCTCTCTCTCAACCCTAAACCTTATACCCTCAACCTTCAACCCTCCCCCCTCTCTCCCTTCCTCGGGTCTCTCTCCCCTCTCCCCCTCCCTCTGCTCCCTCTCTCTCTCAACCTTATATCCTATACCCCATGCAAAGTAGAGCTTCCCAATAGTTTTGTAATTTTCCCTTCACGACCCAAGAAGGTGGAATGGGTGAAGGAATAGCTTTCTCACGTTCATCCAAAAGTCATTTTGTTTATATCCAAAATTAAAATACTCTTCATTCGTGAAGATGTTTGAAATCAAAATCCCTGAGTGAATGTAATCTCTATGTCCTATGAAATAACATTTAACAATGTGAAGAATGAGGGAAATGAATCACTGTCTGTATCTATTGGTGTCCTCGAAGGAAAGTATTCTATGAGATAACTAGTGGAATGAAGGGATACTTGACTACATTCCCTTAGAATTTGTGAAGCTTTTCTCTCTCTTGTGAGGAGCACAATAAGGGATTCTCCCTCTATGAGATCATATTGCTTCAGGTACCTCCCTGTTAATATTTTGTCTTGTCTCCAATTTATCATCTATCGACGTTGTATGGATTTGATATAGATGTTGAATTTGTGAAATGAATTCTTGTAGTTAGTGATTTGGGATCCATAGTAAGTATATGCAAAGCCAAACTTGAGCCTACTTCTATGAGAAAGCGAAATAAGCTAATAGGAGACAATCCATGGGTTGTAGAAAGGATTGTAGCACTATCACTTGCTTACATGAAATAAAATGTCAGTGGACTTGAGATTTTTATGAGTGATGCACTTAAAGAAATGGACATTCCCAAGATAAAACCCCTTGATGCAGATTTTGAAGTCATAACAAGGCTTTACAAATATCCTCACAATTACTATTGGTAATCTAGTTCCTCTCTCTCTCTCTCTCTCTCTCTCTCTCTCTCTCTCTCTCTCTCTCTCTCTAGCTTCTCAATATTCTTATAATTCTCCCTTTATGCCCTGAGAAGGTGGGCGAGGTAAAGGACTAGCTTGTTCACATTCATCCAGAAGTCATTTTTTCTCAATGTATGAGTCTCTTAGAGCTCAAAAACTATTAGAAGAAATAAAGAAAAATGAGGTATCTATTTCAAGTGACAACTATCTACACAAGCTTCAAGCAGGAGAGGGTCTATCCAGGAAAGGTTTGTATATAATTATTGTTGGGTATCTTGCATATACATCCTTAAAATTCTCAACAAATAGAAGGCATCAAATTGTCACATTTGTTTTGGAGTATCTAGCTTATGAATCCACTAAACCAAAATTAATAATCTATAAATAAGTTCTTGGGCAGGTGATCAATTATCTTCCCGAGAAAAATCCCACAAGTTAACTTGCATCATCTAAACTATCACCCTTGTAACTCACTTCAACCATTGGTTTTCCATTTTTGTCTAAAATAGCAATGAAAGATCATAGTTTCATTTTAGCCTGCATGGAAGAATCGGTAAATCACCTTTCAATAAGTCTAATCACATCAAAGATAGTGTTAAGAGGATTAGAAGAAATTTGAAACTTGGAAGCATCTCCGACAAGTTGGTTTTTGCCCATGAAAGAAACCATAGAAGGAGTAGTTCTATTACCTTGATGGTTAATGATGATTTCTACTCTATCATGTTGTTATGAATACTTATATAAAGATTTGCATCTGTGTGAATTTTAAAGCTTAAGAAGATTCTATTAAATTAATGCAATCCAATGGTTTGTTTGGTTTGGAAACTTAGTTTTTGTCATGGGTTGGGAATGCAGGGGTTAGGAAAACCTTGGAAAAATCTAATTCAACTTAACTATCATATTTTAACTATTTCATTAAAAGTGTTATTCGGAAAAGCTTCTGCAAAGGTCAAATTTGATTGGCATTTTTAACCCTTGGATCCTAGGATATCATTAGACCTATTTTTTCCAACATACGAGTCTCTTGGACCTCAAAAAACATGAGAAGTAGTAAAGAAAGGGAGATATGTTTGTTTCAAGTGACAAATTCAAGCTTCAAGTAGGAGAGGGTGTTAGAATAACTGAAAGGGGGGAGGGTGAATCACTGGCCTCAAAAATTTATCCAATAAACTTTACACCACATATATAAACCTGTAGTTATCTTCAGTCCTACAAGATGTATGCCCTTAAACAATCTTATCAAATAACTACTGCTCGGAGTTCACTGTTAATCCTTATTCTTAAGCTTTACAGATTAGCAGTCTAGCCTTTACCGAAATATAGTAAATAACTTAGTGTTTACCGATCATCCTATTTTAGTAATGTGTAAAGAAAAACATTAAAGCAATGAACCATATACACATTTTACACATGGATTTTTAACGTGGAAACCCTGTTAAGGGAAAAACCACTTGGGGCCGGTAACCCAAAATTTTCACTCTTTTGAAGTGAGCTCGGTGAAAAGCCAATCATGTTAAAGGTTACAAACACACTGTTAAGTGTGACCTTGTTAATGGATTTATCACTAACAGTTTATCACTTGATATATGGCATTCACTATGCTATCTTCGTGATAAACCTTTTGATACTCCTTGGGATGTATCCCAATATATAAAGGATAGTTAAATCTTTCTTGGTTAAGAGACTTTCTGATCCAATGGTTAAACTGAAATAGTAAATGATCTGTTCATAAATATAACTATACTTTGCAGATGTTCATATCTATTGTAAGCTCATAATACCTTTATGATCAATGTTTCCCTTCAATACCTTTGCTCCACTTCTTTCAGCTCGGTGATGTTGTTGTTTCTTTGTTGCTCAGTGTCCGCAAAAAACTTTAGCTCTGTTCTTTAGCTTGTACGATCAGGTCTGTATAAAGACTTATATCTTCACCAGATTCTCTTCAGCATCTTCTTCTCTATTCAACCCTTTCTCCATAATGAATTACCTTGTCTCTCTTTATCGACATGATTTCATCGTTTCTAAGTCCTTGACTTTCTTGTTCTTGACGTGATCCAAAAATCTCTCCATTCTTGCTTTAAAACATGCTTTAGTTTTATCCCACAAATTTGTCCTTGACAACTGGAATAAAACTATCTTTAAAGCTCTAGCTTATCTCTAGCTTTTAAATTGTTGATGAAAATAATGTAATCAATCATTTAACTCCATGTTTATCTCCTATGAGCTAAGTCTTTTGTCATTTCTGAACTTTAGTTCTTATTGGTTTTTAACTCCTTGTTTGCTCGGTCTAGACTTCAGTTGTCCTAGGGCATCTCTGTCCATTGGGGTTGTCTATCCGTCAGGAAACACAACAACTTTTATTTACGCTTGAGTATCACTATGCTTCTTCTCTCGGGGTTCTCTATCCGTCGGTGTTTGTTGTCACTTGGTGTATACTGAACATTTATGCATTACTAATAACATAACCTTTGTTTCTTTGGTTCTTTGAATTCTTAGACAATATGCATATAATCAATCAGATTATATCAGGTTGACATCAACGACAATACAATACATTAATTGATTTAATGTCTTGCATTAACTTTCTGCATCTCAGTGATCATCAACTTAATAACTTCAAACATTCAATCAGTTATAGTTCATCAATCTCTCCCTTTGACATTGATGGAAACACACTACATAATACTAATACAATATGAAATATATCAATTGTAGTTCATCAATCTACCAAACTTATTGTTCTATAACCAATACAAATGTCTAACTCTCAGTAAGCCCTTATAGCTTAGATTTAATTCTTGCAGAGTACTTTCTTCAATCTTCATTCCCTCTACTAGATAGATGTAGCAACTTCTGGCTGTTAGTGATAACTGAGAGGGGGGGTGAATCAGTGGCCTCAAAAATTAATCCTTAAATCAACCCTTCAAACTTAGTACCACAAATTTATACCTCTAGTTATCTCTAGTCCTGTAAGATGAATTCCTTGAAATACTTATATCAAATTACTACTTGTTGGAATGCTTTGTAAAACCTTCTTCTGTATGTTTACCGATAAGCAGTCTTCCTATTTACCAAAACACAGTAAATAACTAGTGTATACCGATCAATCCAGATTTACTTAAGTGAAATGCAAAACAATAAAGTAATGACTCATAGACACATTAACACATGGATTTTTAATGTGGAAACCCTATCAAGGGAAAAACCACTAGGACTGATACCCCAAATTTTCACTCTTCTAAAGTGAGCTCAGTTAAGAGCCAACCCCGTTAAAGGTTACAAACACACTGTTAGGTGTGACCTTGCTAGAGGATTTAAATAGATAGTTTGTCACTTAGTACCTGGCATCTAATGCTACCATACTCAATCAAACACTCACTTGGACTGTCAATAGGTATCGGGCATATCCAATGCTACTTTCTATGATCAAACTTTTTGATACTCCTTGGGATGTATCTCAATTACAAAATATTTTTAAGTCCTACTCGGTTAAGAGACTTGATGCTTCAATGGTTAAACTGAAATAGTAAATTGATCTGTTTACATATACAACTTGAATTGTAGATTTTTAGATATATTGTAAGTGCATTACCTTTCTGATCAATGTTATCAATTCAATACCTTTGCTCCACACTATTGTGTTATGTGATGTTGTGTCATTGTTCATCGGTGTCTGTGAAATTTAGCTCTTTCATCAGCTTGATTGATCAGGTCTGAATGAAGACTTCATTCTCCTTCAAAATCTCTTCAGCATCTATTCTCTTGTCACTCCCCTTATTCATAATGAATAATCTTGTCTCTTATATAGACATGATTTCACTGTTTCTTGTCTTTCTTGATCTTGGCGTGATCCACAATTCTCTCCAATTAGATTTAAAGAAAAACTCCAGCTTTATCTTGTAGAGATCTTCTTGCCAATTGGACAAAGCAGCTTTAAATCCTTTACTTATCTCCGGCTTTATCTTGTCGATTAAAACAATGATAAGTATCAGTTAAGTCTATTTTTAGCTCTTGACAGCTAAGAATTTTGTCATTTCTAAACTCTCTATTCTGTCGATCAATACTTCATTTAGTCATCAGTGATAACTAACTATTCTGTCGGTGTGACTTTAGTTGTCTTTGGGATCTCTGTCCATCGGGCAACACTGTAATTATGTCCGTCGGGTTACTTTGTGCTTTGCTCGTCGGGCAACACTGTGAATTTTCTCATCGGTAATGTTGTGCATTTGCTCATCGGGTAACGCTGTGACTTTGCTCTCGTTGATTTACTCTAACCGTCAGTGTATACAGTCACTTTGTCAATACTTGACTTATATGTATTACTGATAGCATAGCTTTGATTCATCGGTTCTTTGAAGTCTTTAGCAATATGTCCATGATCATATAGACAATATCAAGTTGAAATCAATGACAATACAATACATTAACTGATTTAATGTCTTGCATAAAATTTCTATGATTTGGTGATCATCAACTTAACATCTTCAAACATTCAATCAGTTATAGTTCATCAATCTCTCCCTTTGGCATTGATGGTAACACAGTACATTATCACACTATATTACTGCTAATACAATATGAAATATAACAGTTGAAGTTCATCAAACTACCAATCTTATGTACTATAACCGTGTATCATCTTAAAATGAAAGCACTTCCATTTTGATAGACTTAGCACCCTCATTTAGTATGGTTGGCATATTAGATTTGCATCTGTGCTTGATTATACATGTGTAGATGAAGTTAGGGTTAGGATCTTGTGGATTCTCCTAGATTTCTCTCTCCATGGCTCTTCTATCTAGGTAGGATCTATGTATTGGTCCTCCTGGGCCTCATCCTACTCTCTCTCTGGGCCTCTAGGCCTTCTTAAACACTATGGCACATTCCCCTACCTTTCTAGGTCCCCGACTGATCTGGAAACCTTTCTGCAACTTCCTGATGACCTACCTGAAACCTCAGGTCAGGGTCAAGGTCGACATAGACCTTTGCCAGGTGGAGGTCCCCGCTTTCAAATATGGAGCTTATCGAGGCCCAGAACTTAAAATAGGTCCCCGGGTTTGGATGCGGAAGTGTCTTCTCTGATATTTGAATTAATATGTTTTCTCCTTAGTTGGCAAATGTGATTGGACCATGATTCAAGGAGAAATCTGAATTTGGATCCCTTGCATTTCCCTAGGAGGCCCATGTTGAGATCTCTATATAAACACTCTCTTTTGCCTTCATTTGATCATAAAATGAAATCGAGAGATTACATGATGGAATGATGAGGCAAGCAAGCAAGAGGATGATATAGAAGAACATACTAGGAGGACATATATCACCATCTTCAATCAAGCACTTTGAGGACAAGACTATGGTGGATTTTCATTGAAGCAAGAAGGCTCTCTCTTTAGATCTACTATTCACAATATTCAAACATTCAAAGGACATCATCATGGGGTAGCAATTACGG
>MU226970.1:1047127-1099543 GCA_018584345.1 Thuja plicata | reverse complement strand
GTGTGATTAAATTAGAGAGAGAGAGAGAGAGAGAGAGAGAGAGAGAGAGAGAGAGAGAGCCTTCTGGTGTAGTATTGAGTATTTCCACATTTGTTTGGCTTCTTGTGTCTCCCTAATTCCTTTTTGAGTTCCTCCAAGACACCCTCATAAATAAGGTGGTTTTCAATTCCCTCATAAATTACTTCACCTTCTTTTGAGCTTAAACAATTTTCTTTTGTGTTTATTAATGGCGACTCAGGATTTTTGTAACATCGCTAACATGGGATGATGTAAATCAATGGGATATTATATCTAATGGCATTAATATTTAAGAAGTGGAAAACATTTGGCCAGAAGCCTACAAAAGAGCGTTAAGCTATGAGCCTCTTAATTGGGAGGTATTGGGTTTGAATCTAATCAACTTAATAATAATAATAATAATAATAAAAAAAAAAAAAAAATTAATAATACTCTCAGGCTTCGGCTGACTACCTATAAAAAAAGTGGAAAACATTGCAAAGGGGAATGATCTTGGCAACAGTGTTAGTCTGTTAGGGGTAACTGTAAGTGTGGAAACTAGCATGTGAAATGAGAAGTGGGGTTTTCCACATGTATTACATTAAAATTGTCATGATTTAGTTTATGTTTTTATATTTCAAGGTTTAAATTTGAACCAAACCATGATAATATTGCAAGAATACTACACAAATGCATATGGGTATCTTGTAGTGTATGTGGAGGGCTCTTTGGTAGTTCTCAAATCTAGGAGCTTAAGTACTTACAGGTAGAACATTAATCTTCAAATATAATGTGTCTCAGATATTTGAAAGTAGCACAATGAATCTAGTCTAAAATCTTTCCTCTTGTACAATAGACATTTTTAAACTCCAAAATTTCAAGTGGACTAGAATGAAGCTCAAACATACCATCAATTATATTTTGGATTTCAATTCCAATGATAACTGGCTCTTATCATTCCTAGAAACTAAGGTCAATGGTAACTAGGTCTTCTAAGTACCAACAACCAAGGCCAATGATAATTAGGTCTTCTCAATCCTATCAACCAAGTCTAATGGTAAGTAAGTCTTCTCAATCCTATAAACCAAGGCCAATGGTAACTAGGTCTTCTCAATCCCAACAACCAATGCCAATGGGTAACTACTAGGTCTTCATAGTCCTAGAAACCAAGTCATGGTAACTAGGTCTCCTCAGTCCCAACCATCAAGGTCAATGGTAACTAGGTCTTCTTAGTCTCAATAACCAAGGCCAATGGTAACTATTTCTTCTTACTCCCAATAAACAATGCCAATGGCAACAAGTTCTTCTTAGTCCCAACAACCTTTGCATGTTATTGATAGGTTAATTTTCCTTTTCCTTTTTAGTTTTGGGGTATGTAGTTAAGGTATCTTGTCATTGGTGTTAGCTTGCCAAATTGACCATTGTTTCTATGAAATAAACATTTATTTTGGATTTCTTCATGGAGCTTTTGTAGAGAATTCGAGTTCTAATTCACAAAGTTTTTTAGAGTGGAAAGAATAAGCTTATAGAGATCAAAGGAGACATCAAGTTGATACATGGAAATTTTTTGCATTATTAGATTCATTTATTTTAAGAAACAACATTTATGAGTTAAATTGGGTTTGATATGGTTTTTGACAACTAAGAATGTTTTTTTGGATGCTATCCCTCCTTTGGTTTGGTTTACATGTAGTAAACCTTTAAATAATCAAGTTATGTTGTGTTTTAATGCGTAAACATTTTTTAGATGTCTATGAACCATAGCACTGAACTTCATATTTCTATTTTCATGTAGAGAGAATTACTATAAAAGGACTATCATAAACATGAAAGAAACTTTTTCTCAATAAAATCCCACAAATGAACTTGCATGTATCTAAACTATATAATCCTTGCCCCTTCTCTCTCCTCATCTCCCTCCCCCATCTCTCCCTCTTCCTCTATCTCACTACATACCATGTTTATGGAAGTAGGAGCTTAGAGTGTGTGGGTACATGGTGGTATCCAATGAAAAAAACAAGTATGCCTTAGTTTTGGGAAATGAGTCTGGTGTACTAAATCCATACTAATATGCCTCCTTCCATTCCCCAACCATGACCAATACATGTCACTCCTTTGTGTACATTATCTAGGGCTTTATTTTCATGTTTAAGGTCAAGATAATCCACTCTGATAGTGCCCTTATATTTTCTTTGTAGGTGAAGGGCTCTAATGGGACCCCATGTTCTCATATATTTCAAAAGTGATAATGTATAAGATAGTGAGGTACATTCTCAATGAGACACATTTCTAGTGAGGCACATTTATTTTCTAGTGAGGTATTTCAAAATATAATAGTGAGATAATATTATCAGTGGGATATTCTTTCCAGTGAGGCACACTATTTGTCAGTGAAACACATTGCCAGTGAGGTACACTATTTTTCAATGAGACACATTACATATCAGCCAATGAGTCAATTTTATGAGTGGTTTTTATTCCCCAAGAGAGTTTTCCACTCATGAAATTACATGTATCCAAACTATGTGATTGTTTGATTTAATTATCACTATTTCATTGCAGTCGTATGCTTAATACTATTTTCATAAGAAAATTCAGTAAAGTGGTTTGGCATTGTCACTATATGTTTTGAATTGTATGAACACTGATTCACCCCACCCCCCTCTTAGTGTTCATTGTACTCCAACAAGTGCTATTAGAGCCAAACCCTATCTAATCGACTTAGGGAATTCCTAGTAGGAGATTCCTCATCATGGCTAAGTGCAAAAGAAATAAAAGTTAAAAACACCACTAGTGTCAAACAAAAACATGATCAAATAGTCCCTGTCGAGTCTAGTAAAGTTCTATCTCAAGGAAAGTTCTCGTCAATTGATAAAATGAACATTCATGTAGTTGAAAAGGGATTTCAATCTTTAAATGAATTTGAACAAGAAGTTATAGATGATGAGGTTGAGGTTGATTTTGAAGGAGAGTTTTTATATCTCCTTGATGAGTTAAAGAAACTTATAAAAGTAAAGCGAGGCTTAGAAAAACAACTTCAAGAAGAAAGAGAGTTCATGACAAACTCTTTTAGCCCTTGAATGCAGAGAAAATGGTTACAAATTGTAAGAATCAACTTGAAGAAGACAAGAGAAAAGAAGATTAAGTTAAGAGGATAGCAGATATAACTAAATTAAATTTTGAAGTTAAAACAAGTGAATGTAAAAGGCTCAAAGTAAATATAGTTGCATTAAGAAAGGAACTAGAAAAGATGTACTATAAATTGCACAAGAATATTCAATTTGAAGATAGTACCAACAAACTAAATGAGATGTTGCATAAGAAAAAGAAACACAAAGAATTTGTGGTTTTGTTGGAATGAATATTTGTTGGAATAATGGAATGGTTTGTACTAAGAGGGGAGGGGTGAATCGGTACCCTTAAAACTTTTATCAATTAACCCTTAATGATCTTTCCTTGCATTACCGACCATTGATGCTTTTCTACCTTATGCATGTAATATCAAAACATAAACTTAATTACATGCAAACATTCATAGAAACATTCATGAAATGTAAGTACACATGACACAAGAATTGGTAATGCAGAAAACCCCTGTTAGAAGGTAAAAACTGCGGTGGGGATGAAACCCACAAAGCTTCACTATCTGCATAATGGAAGGTTCCAGTTAAGGCTACAAGTGTGATAACTTCTGATGATCTTACCATGTTAGGAGTAACATTTTAGACTGGTTAGGTCTACTTGGTTTAGAGATTTAGCAACACTGTTAAGTGTGAACTCGGTTAAGAGATTTACATAAAGAATGTTAAGTCTACCTTCTTAAAGGATTTCTTCTATTTTCTACAATTGTTAGAGAGTAGTCAAAAATACTTGTTGACCTAATAGTATGCAATCTTTAATTGTTTAATATAGATCCTTTAAGTACATAATGTATATGTATCACATATAGTGATTGATTAATACCTTTGTTCTGCTCGGTAGCCTTGGATCTTTTTCTTCATAACTGAATTATGTCTTTTGTGTCCTTCTATTTGAAACTCTCTGTCTGATCCATATATGTCTGTTGCGGCTTCAACCATCATGATCTAATTGATTATTACATCTATTTATACAATGTATTAACCTAATTTAGGTTTCACGCTTTTCAATGAAAACTCTATGATCAAAGGTTTATAACTTGACCTTGATCTCCTAGTTTGCATGTTTACAATCAGTTAGACTGATTAAAACAATTACATATGCTTTACTTTTTCCTCAAGAAATGGTTTTAAAGATAAGCATAAAGCTAAATTTAAAACTCAAGTGTTTTATCTGACGTGTAACTCATATCCACATTTCTCAGAAATAAAACTGTCTCTCGGTAGACTGGTGCTTGGGTTTCTCTGTATTCTTTGCTTGGTGATGTCTTTGAACTATCTTTCGGTTTAGTTAGTAAACTATGCTATCGGTTTACACTGTAAACTATCTTGTCAGTGATCATTGTGCTGATACACTTTTGGTGATCTCTGCACTTGTCTGTTTCGGTGACCTCTGTTTGCTGTCACTCGATAATCATGTTATCGACAGTTCAAAAAATCTTTCCTTTGTATACTAATGATGAAATATTATCCTTTAGGAATATCAAACTCCCCCTTTGGCATTAGTATCAAAAAATGATATGTGCAAAATTGAAATGTTTAGTATATACACCAAATGTTTACCTTGCCAATATGACCCCCCCTATGTGCATGCCTTGGTTTAGTGTATGTACATGTTTCTTCCTTTGATAAATTTTACTTTATACATATATTTCCCCTTTTTTCATTTCCCTCTTTCACCTTATCATTTCCCCTTTTATCATATCATTCCCCCTTTTTTTGAAAATAATGACAAAGATGTAATACTTACAACTTGTCAAAAATGTGGGAATGGGATTTTTGAATGTCCTCCATTAGCTTCTCCCATTTCTCTTTGAGGTTCTCAAGGGTCATTTATTCCAAGGTGAGTCTGGCGTGCATGTCATATATGCTTTCTATAATAGACATCTCTGGGATGGAAATCAATTATTTTGCCAAAGTCATATATTTTAAATACAGTGTGAGATTTGGGAGTAACATAGCCTGCAGCTCAGTTACCTCATCTCGGATTCTTCTCAACCTTTTTGCTTCTATAATCTTCTCATAATGCTTTTGAAATGTATTTTCATCGGTTGTGAGACTTTGTGCACTAGCCTTAATATCTTTATCAATTTTGGCTATCTTTTCACTATGCTCGGTAGTGAAAGTCTCTAATATGTACAACTTTTGAATTAAGTTGACTACTTATGATAAGATTGGTTCTATTGTAGTAACTAATTCAGAAATTTTTACCTTTTGTTCTGCCACTTCTTGGATAATTTTCTCTGTAAGCTTGTATTGACACTTTTGCTCAGCACGTTCCTCAATTACCATGTCTGCATCTACATTTTGGGATGTGATGGCATCGATGAGTGCTGCTAATTGATCAAGTATAGGTGCACTTTGATCAATTTTAGTGTCAGGTACAATCTGCAATAGTATTTCTTTGGTTGTATCCAGGACTTGGGAGTTCTTTTGGTCCTTCTTGAGCTTGTCCTGTATTGCCTTTCTTTTACAAAGTTCTCCATACTTTGTAAGTGACTCTGGATCCAATGTTCTAGGATCATAGTCTGGTATATCAATTATTTCATCCAATGTTACTAGATTTTTATTCTCCTTCTTCTTCTTGGATATGGTGGTGGAAGTGGGGTTATGTAGAACTATAGCTAGTTCATGCTCTTTTTCTTTCTTCGGTGATTGTGTGGGAGGTGTGATTCCTTTTGTGTGTTTCTCAGTATTGACCTGTTGGTTGGTAGTGGATGTCTCCACATCAACCTTGTCTGTATCTCTAGCCTTTTCACCCTTGGTGTTCTTGTTAGTGTCATCACTTGTTTTCTCCTCTCCACTTGCATCTTTATTCTCTTCAGTTGTATCCTTTTGCTTCCCTTGATCATCACTAGTATCCATCGGTGTGTTTGCATCAGGTTCAAGTGTCTTTTCCTTTTCCTCTATAATGATATTGATAGCTTGTATCAATAGTGGCATGTCACCTGGTATATTTACTTGTGATACATCTATGGTATCTGTTTCCTGTGCTTGCTCGGTGGCATCAGTTACATCTTCATCTTGCTTGGGCTCATCATCAGAATCAATAAGTGTTATATCTTTGATTGTGACTTCTATTGTGTCCCCTAATGATTACAAAATTTGAGGTACATCATCCATGGCCTTGCTTTCTTGTGTTGTCAACTCAACTAGATTAATGTCCTCAGTGTCATTTATGAAGATGTGCTCTGGCCTCGGTGTGGCCTCTTTCTCTTCATAGTGAGGGTTCTTGGTAAGAGATAATACCTTCTTGGGGCTTGTATCCTCCTTATGTGGATTGAATATTTCATTCCATGTTTCATCGCTTTCTTTATCAAGCTCTATTAATATGCCCTCTCATACTTTGTAAGCTCCCATATTAGCTGAAAATTTCTTTGAATGCTTCTTCATCATTTTATCAATTTCTTCAACTTTTGATTTGGGTGGCATGATTGTGACTAAGGATCTTTCCCTTATCTATTTTTCTATATGCAGTGCATAAGTCCACCTTACTGATATTCCATCATTTAGTTCTTGTGGCATCATTTTATTAAATTGTATAGGTACATATTTGAATGCAATCATTGCCTTGATGATGGATTCTTCAATCTTGGTTTGATCTCTGGGAGATAAGGTTAGCCATTGCCTTATCTTAGAATTTGATATGCTACTTGTCTTGATGATTGATGCAACAATCTCATTAATTGTCTTAGGAACTTTATTCTTTTCAGGTTGGAGTGCTTGTTCACTCTCATCATGTGCCGTTTCATCCTTGTCCTCTTTACCTTGGACATATCTTCTTCTTTTCCTTGGTACTTGTTTCCCGGTTTGAGGCTTTCTCTTATAAGTCCTCAATGTTCCTTTCTTAACCGGTGGTGAGTTTGCATCTTTTGAAGTCTGACTCCTAGTTCTTGATGCAACAGTAGTTCTTGTTTTCTTTGTTTGTGGTACATTAGCTTTTGTTGACTCAGAGTCACTCAATGGTTCACCTTCACCGATGGGTGACTGTCCCTCGGTGTCATATTTTTGTTCTGATTCTTTATTGTTTACCGACAACTTCTTTGAAGTGTCTTTACCATTTTAGTCTTCTTTCTGTCGATCTTCTTCACTACTAAGCCTATTTTGATTCTAGTCTTAGCTTCTTCATAAGTGCCAAATCTTGGTAATGATTTGTCCACTGCTTCATTCAATAATGCTTCACTACCATTTGTGGCCTGATGAATGTTGATTTCATAATCAAGAGATGGTAACCATGTTATCCTTGGTACAACTAGTTTTATTAAAGTGGTGTCGGTATCCACTATGAAACACATATCATCTTTATACTGTTCCACCAGTTGTTCATGTATCCTCATCCTTTTCTGCATTATATCCCTAAAAGTAGTGAAGTATGCATCCATGAATGATGTAAAATTGTCCCCTATTGACTTAATATATTCACTAATTTGCACAGTTACTGGTCGAGTTGTGTCCCAATTGACATTACCGATAGATGGGAAGAAATTCTAGAAATAGAAAAATGTACACATGAGGAATGATCCAAACTTACATGAAATAGACCTTGCTGATCTAATTGTCCTCATGTTCTCCTCTAGTTTCTTTAGTAGAAGCTCAGACAAATCCAGTTGTATACCTTTCTTCAAAATCTTGTAGACAGTGTCAACCGCTCTGCATGCTATGTTGTTTAATCTGCCGGCTTGGAATACCTTGTATCCCAATACACATGCACCGAAATTCATTTCTAGATCAGTGACGGAGTTAACCTTTAAACCTATGTCATCCCATACTGCACCTGTCATCTTTTCAATGTCGGGGTGAGAATAATGTTTTAGGGCTTTCACCTTGTCGGTTACTAGATAACCAGTTATTGCGTGTATTATATCCTTGGCGATTGGTTTTGGTTCATCCAACCATATTTTCCTATCATGTACTCTGTTGAGTACTATCTGAATCCATTCAGTCTTAAACTCTTTAGGGAACATTAGGGCATTTGTTAACCCTTTTACCTCTATGTTCTTGTGTTCATCCTTAATGTTTCCATCTATGCAAAGCTTCTTGTAAGCTTCTTCAACTTCAAGATCTTTGATTTTTGCAACTTTGCAGTGGATATATGCTCGAACATCCTTGACTAGAAAACCCTATGAGGTATGCTTACAAACACTCCAAGATCGTCGGGTTGTGAAGAAACCTTGAGGAAAAATTTGTTCTTAGGTTCTTCATAGGTTGTATTCTTGATCAGATTGACCTTCTTGTCCTTCGCATTCTTGATCTTGGAGACTCGCGATGTGGTTTCCATGTTTCTTGAAATTAGGGCTTTCTTTGTAAATGATCTATTTTCTCGGTGAGTCTTAGTTACTCACTTAATCTTAGTTGTAGATGCTGGAATTATATTGTAGTAGCCGTGAATGTGCTTGTGAATCTCTCTGTGATATGGTAGCTCCTTGGTTGCTCTGTTTTACTCTGTTCTTCGCTCTTCTCTTCACTCTTAAACACTTGGTGAATGAATGAGCTTTCTATCACCCTTTTATATATGATTCCCTAAGTGGTGTAATAAATGCTTTACCTACTTCTCGGTGGTCGAAGATGGAGTCACTCGGTCATCATGCAAACTTTTTAGCTTGTTATGTTAGCAGAGACTTGATTGTCTTTTACATGATTACCGATGATGCTCAGTTTACACTAACAACTTGGCTTTTATATGTACACCAATGATTCTTGGTATGTATTGACCGACGATATTGGATTCACAAATTCATAACAAGTAATGCCATAGTGAATCTTTATTCATGCTAATTTGTCATATTATCAATGTATATTGGAAAAATATAGCTTTGTATAGTGCAGTTCCATACTTATTTTGCTTAGGTGGGGGTGCTGATAACACCAGATCCATTGGATGAGGTGTCACCAACTGTGGTGCTCGGTCCAATATCATCTTTGCTTGAAGCTTTCCTCCACATTTGATTTCGCATTCTCCTAATATCTTCAATAGTGTTCCTGTTAGAAAAAGTGCTTGACTCTGTCACTGGGTCTCTACAGTCCTTGCTTAGATGTTCAACCTTATGATAGTGTAAGCATGTCATTCCAGAGTTAGTCCAATTCCTTGACCTTCATATCCATTTTCTCATGCAGTTTGCAGCCATGTGTCAATATCTACCACATATTGTGCAATTTGTCCATGTGTTGTAATCCCAAACATATGAGTTACCGACTCTTCTCGCTTGATAAGCATTTTCTTATTCTTTTGGTTTCCATGCTTGTTTTTTCTTTTCCCTGCATTCAAGAGATGTGTGGCCATGCATTTTGCAAGTGGAACAATATTTTTCCATGTAGGATTCCTTCTTTGGTTGTTTCACCTTAGATTTGCATTCATGTGCTTTGTGTCCATGCTTGTTACAGTTATAACATTTACCTATGAATGTAGATGTGGATTTAGGAATACCTTTAGCTTTGCTCTTGCAAATATTTGATGTGTGGCCTGGTTTCCCATAGTGATTGTATGACTGCTTCCTTGGTCTTGGATTTGTGTAGACATCATTTTGATCATCTTGGTTTGATGATTCTCCATGCTCAGTATACCCTAGACTAGTATTGTTGTTGAGTCTTCTTTGTCCATTAAGAAAATCATCCATTCTTTTGGTACTCTCTTCATCTTTCTTGATCATATCATTGCGTTGTTGCTGAATCCTTACTTCATACTTTAGTCTCTCATTTTCTTCTCTTAGCTCACCAATGACTTCCAATTTCCCATTGAGTTCTATTTTCACTTGGTTTTCCTCATGACTCATAAGAACTATTTGATTGGTGATCTCATGGTGATGTTCAGTTAGTCTATGTATTTTAGTTTCTCTCTCTTGTAGCTTTTTAGTGATCTTCCTCCTATAATCAATAGCTAATGTTCTTTCTTGTTCAACTTGTCTAGCATTATTCATAAAATCAATCATCCTTACCATATGTGTCTCTTATGTTGGGATTAATGGGAAGTATGTATTGAGAGGGGAGGGGTGAATCAGTACCTCTAAAACTTTTGTATCCCTTTTATCAATTAACCTTTGTAATCAATTGTATATCCATTCAATCTGATTTAAACTATCTTGATGTGAATTATATCAAATCATAACATTAACATACATGTGAACATTCATAGAAACATTCATGAAAGTAAATTGACACATAACATAAGATATGATATCGCAGAAAACTCCTGTGAGGAAGTAAAAACTGCGGTGGGGATGTCACCCACAAAATCTTCACTAGCTGCAGATTGGAAGGGGCCGGTTAAGGCTTACAATTTTATCACTTCTAGTGATCTACCATGTTAGGAGTATTGGTGGACACCTTTTAAAGTCTAGTCTCTTAAGAGCTTTAGCAACACTATTGAGTGTGCACTCGGTTAAGAGATTTGTTGTTGGACTGTTAAATCCACCTTCCTTGAAAAGATTTTTACACTTTGCTCCACTTGTTAGAATGATAGCAAATTACAAATTGACCTAGCAAATGCAATCTCCTATTGCTAATACAGATCCAATTTAGTTCACATAAAAATATAATTAAACCTAATTGTGATTCAATAATACCTTTGATTCTTGGTATGCTCTGTTCTTAGTTCTTGCTAACCAAATTCACCTTTTGTTTTTCTTGTTCTTGAAACTCTCAATCTGATCCATAGATGTTCTCATTTGATTCATTCATGTTCTCCTCTCTCTTCACATCATCTATTCATCCATAATAATGAATGATTGCATCATCTATTTATAGATGGATTAACTTCATCAAGTTTCGATAAAAAAACGTTAACTCTAAGATCAGGTTTACAACTTATACCTAGATCTCCTAGTCTATGTGTTTTAAATTAGTTAGACTGATTAAAGCACTTACATTCATGTATCTTGTCCCTAAAGAAATGGATTTAAAATAAATAAATATCCTATAAATAGAATACACTTGCTTTATCTAACATGGAAGTCAGATCCACTTTTTGCGGGTTGCAACTAAGTTTTGGTTCTGTATGTCGGTCATGCTTGACTTTCCTTCAGTTTTGTTCTGTCAGTTGCACTTTAACTATCTTTTTGGTCTGCACTGTATCTTGCATATTGGGTTCCTCTATCGGGTTCCACTTTATCTGTGTATCTTTTCAATTTTGGTTTACACACTAAGTTTTATCGTCGGTTCTCTTTGCACTTTGTCATCTTTGGTAATCTCTTAGTATTTGATCTTCAGTTTGCTCAGTCCTATATTTTGGTGTATGCTTACTGAAAGTGTTGTTTGTATACTAATGGAAAATTAATGTCATCAATCCCCCCTTTGACATTAGTATCAAAAACTGATATGTGCAAAATACTAACAAAATGTTAAGTATATACAACATATATAATCCTTAGTCATTTAATGAATCCCCCTATGTATATGCCGGTATAACTATACATATGATTCCTTTCCTTCTACATATCATTTTATCATATGAATATACATATACATGTTTTCCATTTTCCCATCTGAATGAATGAATGAATACATGTCATTTTGTCTTTTTGTATTTTGTACTCATATCATTTTCCCCCTTTTTTGATATTAAGGGTAAAGGTCTTTACCTTTAGATCTTATAAAAAATGTGGGAGTGTGAAGACCATGAGTCTTCCATCATTTTCTCCCATTGTTCTTTGAGGTTCTCCAGATTCATGTGCTCGAGTGTGATCTTTGAGTGCATGTCGTAGATGTTGTCTGCTACAGACATCTCGGGAGTTGCTATCAGTTGCCTTGCTGAACTGATATGTTGTTGGAGCAGTGTAAGATTTGGTAGAAGTTGAGCTTGGAGCTTGGTTAATTCTTCCCTAAAGTGTGTCTTTGCCTCCCACAACTCCTTCCTTAACTATTTAATCTCTATGATCTTCTCATAATGTAGTTTGACTGCATTGTCTCCATCGGTGGTTAAGCTTTGTGCACTATTTGCTAGATCTGTATCAAGCTTTATAATGTTGTCACTATTCTCTTTAGTGAACTTGTCTATTGTACTCAATGTTTGAATGAAGGTTATAGCTTCATATATGATTGGATCTAATTCAGTGATAAATTCTGATAGCTTTACCTTATTTACCACCACTTCTTGGCTGATGTTCTCAATGAGCTTTTGTTGGTACTTCATCTCAGCTCTCTCCTCTATTGCCTTCTCAACATCAATGTTCTGAGTTGTGATTGCATCAGTTAGAGTAGCAAATTGATCTAGAATCAGTTTGCTCTAATCTATATCAACATAGGGCACAATTTGATGTAATATGTCTCATGTTGTCTCTAGTACCGTGGAGTCCCTGTGCTGTTTCTTCAGCTTCTCTTGTAATGCCTTCCTTTGGCATATTTCTCCATATTCCTGTAATGCTTCAAATTCAAGTGTAGATGGGTCACACTTTGGTATTTCAATGAGCTCATCTAGGGTGACCTCTAACTTGTTCTTCTTTGGTTTCTTTTTCTTCTTCTGAGAATCACTAAAATGTAAAACCATTTCCAATTTCTTGACCTTCTTTGTTGTGCTTGATGAAGCAACTTGTTGTGCTTCTTTCTACTGTTTGGTGTCAATTTCAGCTTGTCAGGTGTCTGCAGACGTCTCCACATTCACCTTAACATAGTTGATAGCACGCTTCTTAGTTTCCTCATGAGTACCATCTTTAGGTTTGTCTCCTTCATTGGTGTCCTTAGCTTCATCAATTTTGGTTTCTGTATCCTTGTGTTGTGAATCTGCATCGTTTTCTTTATCTCCCCCTGTAACCTTATCAATGTCGGTTACATCTTAAGTATCTCCAATGTCTTGGTGACCATCGGTGTTGTCTTTGTTTGCTTCTTCCCCTGCATCCTTGGGAGTATCTTTCTCTAGTGACTTGCTTGTTTCTTGCAGGATATTGATAGCTTGTATCAATATTGACATGTTGCCTGGAATATTTACTTGTGCAATATCAACTGTTGTGTCCTGCTCATCAGTTTTATCCTTTGCAACAGTGAGATCTTCATCCTTATTCACTTCCTCTGCTGGGTCATCGGTAATGTCAATTACATTAGTATCCATAATGTTGTCATTTGTGGTATCTGGCCATGATTCATCTACAACATTTGCAGTCTTGTTGCCAGTTGTATCACCTTCTTCTTTATCTAACTCAATAGATGTGTCATCTTGAGTTTCCTTGTCAACATCTTGTTGTTGAAGGTCTTTGTTAGGGCTTTCCTCATCAGTAGCTCTATTCATTATCTTGCACCATTTGTTGTGGCTGTCCTGTTCAAGCTCTATAAGCTTTCCTTCAAGAAATTTGTATGCTCTCAGCTTTGGTGAGAACTCCTTTTTGTACTTTTCCATCATTTCATCTATTTCAACCTTCTTTGATTCAAGTGGCATGAGAGAAACAAGTAATCTCTCTCTTATTTCATTCTCATTCTTCAATGCAAATGTCCAACAGGAGTATAGTCTATCCAAGAGTTCCCTTGGTACATAACTGCCTTCAAACTGAATTGATACATATTTAAATTTGTACATTTTGGCTATGATGGCATCCTCTACTTTATTCTGATCTTCTGGGTCTAACTTCAACCATCTTCTGATCTTTGAATCTGATATAGATCTAGAGTTTGCAATAGATTTTCATATGTCATCAATAGATTCAGGAGGTGTTACCTTGACACTTTCTACTTCCAAAGCTTCATCCTACTCGGTGTCTTCTATATCCTCTTGGGTTCTTATGAATTTGCTTCCTTTCTTGTTTTGCCCTCTTTTCGGTGTGGGAGCTTTCCTCTTGTAAGTCCTGACCTTTACTTTCTTTAGAATTGAAGGAGTAGAATCCTTTGATTTTTGGCTTCTTTTCCTAGAAGCAACTATTGTCCTTGGCCTTTTAGTTGGTGGTGGAGGTGGTGAATCTGACTCTGTTTCCTCGGAGTCATCCTTTCCTTCATCTTTATCGAAAGATAAGTGTTCTTTAGTTTCTTCCTCCTTTTCAACTTCATCCTGTTCAACTTCTTCCTTAGTTGCTGACAGTATCTTATTCAGATTCTTCACCATTTTGTCCTTCTTTTTGACAATTTTCTTAACAAATAGGCCAAATTTTATTCTTGTCTTGGCCTCTTCATATGTTCCAAATTTTGGTTGTTTCTTGTCCAATGGTTCATTGATCAAGGCATAAATTGCCTTAGTTGCAAGATCAATGTTGATCTCATACTCTAATGGTTGCAACCATGCTATCCTTGGTACAACATGCTTAATGTATGTATTGTCAGTATCAACCATGAAGCATATCTCATCTTTATGTTTTTCAATGAGTTGCTCGGGGATTCCTACCCTTTTTTGCATTCGGTCTTTGAATACATTAAAGTATTCATCCGTGACTGTCTCAAAGTTATCTCCCAGTGTAGCTATATGCTCATTGATTTGCATGGTGACCAATTTGGTGCTGTCTCATTTAACATCTCCTACCGATGGGAATGTTTCTTGAAAATAAAAGAAGATACACATTATTAGTGATCCAAACTTACAAGTGTTTGACTTTGCATTCTTGATAGTCTTTACATTGTCCTTCAACTAATTCAAGAGTAGTTCAGATAAGTCCAATTGTGTTCCCTTTTTCACAATTTTGAACATTGTGTCCACTGCACCTGATGCTATGTTGTTCAATCTTCTTGCCTGGAAGAATTTGTATCCTAGAACACATGCACCGAACTTGATCTTATCATCAGTTATCATTGTAACTTTTAGTCCTTTGCCATCCCATTTGGATGTAGTCATTTTTTCTGTCTTAGACTTTGGTGGATGCTTTAGTGCCTTTAATTTCTTGGTTATGGGGTAACCAAGGACCGCATGAATGATATCTCAGGTTATTACCTTCAGTTCATCAAGCCATAGCTTGTTGTTATGCATTCGGCTTAGCACTAACCAAATCCATTTGGTTTTGAAAACCTTCAGGAACATTAGGGAATTGGTGAGCCCTTTCACTTCAATATGCTTGTATTCATCCTTTAGTGTTCCATCGTCATTACACAACTTCTTATAAGCTTCTTCAACATCTCAATTTCCTATCTCTGCAATCTTGCAGTGTATGAAAGATTGAACATCTTCCACAAGTAAAACCCTAGATGGTATGCGTGAAAAAGCTCAAGCATCATCAGGTTGTGAGGCAACCTCAAGATGGATCTTTTAATTAGGTTCCTCACACGCCAAATTCTTAATGAGTTTGAACTCATCTTTCTTTACGTTCTTGGATTTTAAGGTTCTTGATGTCAAGGACATTTTCAAATATAGGGCTTCCTACATAATGCATTAAAATAGAGTTGTCGGTCTCATAGAACTTACTTTTTGTGCTTGCAAAGATTCCTGAACTTCTTTGGGAGTGTTGTTGGTCGAGTCGTGGTCTCTTTGTAACTTAGTTGCTTTCTACTCGAAAGTCGCCTTGATCCCTCTGCTCTGGGCAACGTGATAAATGAGTCATTATGTTTCCCTATTTATAGGTGTTTCCCTAAAACATGTGCCATAAATGCTTACCAACCCCTTGGTGTATGAAGACTGAGTTCGTCGGTGAAGACTTCACTTTCCTTCGGTGACAGCATAACATTTCAGAGTAGTCATTAACTCACTTTCTTTTACCGACAGGTTTTGGTATTGCTGACAACTTGTTCATTTGCTTGTTTACTGATGAGGCTTGGTTTATACTTAGCAACTTTTCTTTTAACCGACACTTCTTGGTAAGTGTAGGCAATCTTATCTTTGAGTGTATACCATCGCATTTTGGTATATATGCCCGAAAACGTAGTTATCACAAATTTTAACAAGTAATACCATGATGCATCTTTCTTTATGCTAATTTGGCATTATATCAACATATTATGGAACTGATGTAAAATAATAACATGGGTAATGCAGTTCCATACTTACTTGTTCTACTTAGGTGGGGGTGGTGATGTCACTGGATCCATTGGATGGGGTGTCACCATTTGCATTTCTCATTCCAGCTTCATCATTTCTTAAAGCTTTTCTCCACATTTTGTCTCTAGCTCTCTGGATATCTTCAATGGTGTTTCCATTGGGATATGTGCTTGTCTCTGTCATTTGGTCTTTGCAGTCTTTCTTGAGATGACCAACTTTATGACAGTGTAAGCATGCCATTCTGGGGTTAGTCCAGCCTCTAGACTTTCTAGTCCACTGTCTCATATAGTTTGTAGCAATGTGACCATATATTCCACATGCTGTATAGTTTGTCCAAGTATTGTAGTCCCATACATACTGATTACCGACTCTCTTCGGTTGATAGGGAGTTTCTTGACCTTTAGGCTTCCATGCTTGCCTTTTCTTTTTATAGCATTCAAGAGTTGTGTGCCCATTCATTTTGCATGTAGGACAATACTTGTCCATGTAGGTTTCCTTCTTTGGTTGTTTCATCTCAGACTTACATTCGTATGCTTTATGTCCTTTCTTGTTACATTTATAACAGAAACCTATGAATGAAGATGTAGATTTAGGAATACCTTTCATTTTGCCTTTGCATACATTTGATGTATGGCCTTTCTTTCCATAGTGATTGCATGTAATATTTCTTGGTCTTGAATTTGTGTGGATATTCTTTGGATTGATTTGATTTGATTATTCTCCATTCTCGGTAAAACCTAGACCAGTATTATTGTTGACTCTTCGTTGTCCTTCAAGAAAATCATCCATTCTTTTATTGCTTTCTTCATCTTTCTTGATAATTTCATTATGTTGTTGCTGAATTCTTATTTCATGTTTCAAATTTTCATTCTCATCCCTTAGTTCATCGATAGCTTCTATTCTTTCAATGAGTTCAATATTTAATCTATTTTCTTCTTGACTCATACAAATAATCTGATTTGTAATCTCATGGTGATGCTCTGTAAGTCTTTGTATTTCACTATTTTTCTTGTAGCTTTTCAGTGATCTTTCTTCTATCATCAATATCTAGTGTTCTTTCTTACTCAGCCTGTCTAGCATTGTTCATAACATCAATCATCCTTACCATCTGTGTCTCTTGACCAATTTGTAGAGATTTAACTTGTCCAGCCAGATGTAGATTGATTTCAGTTAGGCTTGTGATGCTTTCTTTTGATGTATCTAATGCTTTGCTTGTAGTTGATCCTGAAGACTCAAAAAAATTTGGTATCTCTTCCCCATGATAATTTGTCTCATTACAGCGAGATGCCATAATCTTTCTTTCATCTAGCAGTTGTCTCATGTTGACTCTAGCTTCTTTATACTGTTTAAAGAACATCTAAATTTCAAGCTTTTTATTCTCAATATTTTTATCAAGTCTGTACTTATCCATTGTATGATCTTTTCTCTTAAGCCTTTAAGCTTTCTAAGAAGAGACTTAGCTCTGATACCAATTGTTTGGATTAATGAGAAGTATGTACTAAGAGGGGAGGGGTGAATCAGTACCTCTAAAACTTTTGTATCCCTTTTATCAATTAACCTTTGTAATCAATCATATATCTATTCAATTTGATTTAAACTATCTTGATGTAAATTATATCAAATCATAACATTAACATACATGTGACTATTCATAGAAACATTCATGAAAGTAAATTGACACATAACACAAGATATGATATCGCAGAAAACTCCTGTGAGGAAGTAAAAATTGCGGTGGGGATGACACCCACAAAATCTTCACTATCTGTAGATTGGAAGGGGCTGGTTAAGGCTTAAAATTTGATCACTTCTGGTGATCTACCCTATTAGGAGTATCAGTGGAGACCTGTTAAATTCTACTATGTTAAGAGCTTTAGCAACACTATTGAGTGTGCACTTGGTTAAGAGATTTGTTGTTGGACTGTTAAATCCACCTTTCTTCAAAGGATTTTTACACTTTTCTCCACTTGTTAGAATGATAGAAAATTACAAATTGACCTGGTAAATGCAATCTCCTATTGCTGATACAAATCCAATTTAGTTTACATGAAAATATTATCACCTAATTGTGATTGAATAATACCTCTGATTCTTGGTATGCTCTGTTCTTGGTTCTTGCTAACCAAGTTCACCTTTTGTTGTTCATGTTCTTGAAACTCTCAATCTGATCCATAGATGTGCTCATTTGATTCATTCATGTTCTCCTCTCTCTTCACATCATCTATTCATCCATAATAATGAATGATTGCATCATCTATTTATAGATGGATTGACTTCATCAAGTTTTGATAAAAACAATGTTAACTCTAAGATCAGGTTTACAACTTTTACCTAGATCTCCTTGTCTATGTGTTTTAAATTAGTTAGACTGATTAAAGCACTTACATTCATGTATCTTATCCCTAAAGAAATGGATTTAAAACAAATAAATATCCTATAAATAGAATACACTTTCTTTAGCTGACGTGGAAGTCAGATCCACTTTTTGCGGGCTGCAACTAACTTTTGGTTCTGTCTGTCGGTCATGCTTGACTGTCCTTCAGTTTTGTTCTGTCGGTTGCACTTTAATTGTATTTTTGGTCTGCACTATATCTTGCATATTGGGTTCCTCTATTGGGTTCCACTTTATCTTTTTGTCTTTTCAATTTCGGTTTACACACTAAGTTTTGTCGTCGATTCTCTTTGCACTTTGTCATCTTCAGTGATCTCTTAGTATCCGATCTTCGATTTTCTTAGTCCTATCTTTTGGTGTATGCTTACCAAAAGTGTTATTTGTATACTAATGGAAATTAATGTCATCATCTTGACCGATTTGTAGTACCTTTACTTATTCTGTCAGATGTTGATTGATTTCATTTAGACTTGTAATACTTCCTTCAGATGTATATGATGTATTGCTAGATGTAGATCTTGATGACTCAAAAAAATCAGGAATCTCTTCTTCATGATAGTTTGTTTCATTGTAGCGAGATTCCATAAATTTTATTTCATCCAGTAGATCTCTCATCTTGATTCTTGCTTCTTTGTATTGCTCATAGAAGATCTGTATCTGCAACTTCTGGTTCTGAATATTCTTATCAAGCTTATACCTTTCCATTGTATGATCTTTTCTCTCAAGTGATTTAAACTTTCCAAATAAGAGATCTAGCTCTGATACCAATTATTGGAATAATGGAATGGTTTGTACTGAGAGGGGAGGGGTGAATCAGTACCCTTAAAACTTTTATCAATTAACCCTTAATGATCTTTCCTTACCTTACCGACCATTGATGCTTTTCTACCTTATGCATGTAATATCAAAATATAAACTTAATTGCATGTAAACATTCATGAAATGTAAGTATACATAACACAAGAATGGGTAACATAGAAAATCCCTGTTAGAAGGTAAAAATTGCGGTGGGGATAAAACCCATAATGCTTCACTATCTATAGAATGGAAGGTGCCGGTTAAGGCTACAAGTGTGATCACTTCTGATGATCTTACCATGTTAGGAGTAACATTTTAGACTGGTTAGGTCTACTTGGTTAAGAGATTTAGCAACACTGTTAAGTGTACACTCGGTTAAGAGATTTACATAAAGACTGTTAAGTCCACCTTCTTAAAGAATTTCTTCTATTTGTTAAAATTCTTAGGGAGTAGTCAAAAATACTTTTTGACCTAATAGTATGCAATCTTCAATTAATGAATACAGATCCTTTAAGTACATAATGTATATGTATCACCTATAGTGATTGATTAATACCTCTATTTTGATCGGTAGCCTGGGATCTTGTTCTTCATAACTTAATTCTATCTTTTGTGTCCTTCTGCATGAAGCTCTCTATTTGATCCATATATGTCTACTGTGACTATAATCATCATGATCTGATTGATTACTACAACTATTTATACAATGTATTGACCTCATTTAGGTTTCATGCTTTTCAATGAAAACTCTATGATAAAAGGTTTATAACTTGACCTTGATCTCCTAGTTTGCATGATTACAATCAGTTAGACTGATTAAAAAAATTACATATGCTTTACTTGTTCCTCAAGAGATGATCTTAAAGATAAGCATAAAGCTAAATATAAAACTCATGTGTTTTATTTGACGTGTAACTCAAATCCACATTTCTCGAAAATAAAACTGTCTCTCGGTAGACTGGTTCTCAGGTTGTTCTATAGTCTTTGCTCGGTGATGTCTTTGAACTGTCTATCGGTTTACTCAGTAAAATGTGCTCTTGATTTACACTGTAAATTGTCTTGTCAGTGATCGTTGTGTTGATACGCTTTCAGTGATATCTACACTTGTCTGTTTTAGTGACCTCTGTTTGCTGTCACTCAGTGATCATGTTACCGACGGTTTGAAAACCGTTTCTTTTGTATACTAATGAAAAAATATTATCCTTTAGGATTATCATTATGGAAAGTTGGGCCTAAGAGGGGAGGGGTGAATCGGTACCACAAATTTTTTTATAACTAAAACTATCTAAAACCATATACTGGTGCTTGATGTTTACCAAATTCAATAACTTGAAATGAAAATAATGTAAATCTTATAAAATATATCATCAAAACATTTAAGAAATAGAAATCATAACTCCATGATTTTTTTAAGGCATAAATCCTTGGTTAGAGGATAAAACTATGGTCAGGATGACACCCACAACCTTCACTAACTTCAGTATAAAGGGTGCTCGGTTAGAGTTTATAATGTTTAACCATTTTGATAGCTTACTCAGTTAAGAGTATACAAAGAATTGTTAGGTCTACCTGGTTAAAGGATTTTATAATCTCTACACTTAGAGATCTACCCTGTTGAAGGATTTACAAATTTAAGATCAGTTAAGATCTACCCAATATTGGGATTTATAGCTCTCAATACAATAGTACCAACGACTCAATAATTTCTTCTATATTGCATCAAAAATAAATGTTGATCAAACTCTATGTGCTCTGAAATATTTTACCTCAATCTCAAACCATAACACTACCCAGATCTTCTCTACTATAGCTATATATCTTCTCGATTCTCTCTGATCTGCTCTTTGTTCTTCAAATAACTCCTTTAACTTTCACTAACAATATCAACCTCTTCTTTGTATCATCACTTTGTTTTGCTCTGTAAATCATCCTTTAAATATAAGAGTTTATGCCTCTTAATCTTATGCGCTAGGTACGCTGTGAATTTTTTTTAAGTGTTAGATCTTCTTTTCCACTTAGTGACTGTGTCACTTTTACCTCGGTACTTGGTGTTTTTCTAGGAAATAACAAACTTCTATTAACCGCTTAATCTGCTCCTTGGATCTTCTCTTTGAATTATCTCAATCACTGATCTTGTAACAAAATATTCTTCATGCATTGTAGAATCATAACTAATGTTCTTTTAATTCATTAAATGTGTCCTTATAGCGTTTAGGACCAATTAAGTAACTCGATAGAGTAACTTCTCTTTGCTCGGTTAAATGATATTTAGTACTCGATAATTGTCAACTAGTGTACATCATATGCACTCGGTGTAGTGTAATGTAGACTCCCGATGTAGTGTCTTTATCTCTTTTGTGTGCTTTACCAACTTTACTAGCTTACTCGGTGTGCATTACCGACTAGTTAAATATTTGTCTTTCTCCCTTTTTCGATTGATTCTTCTGACTCACATGACTTTGAATTAACTAATGACAAAAAAATATCTTATAGAGATAACAATCTCCCCCTTTGACATTAGTTGATCATTTTTTGACAAAAAACTTCAAAGTCATCAAAATTTCTAACTCTCCCTTAGATGTTACTCTCTATACAAAATATGTACAACTCTTCTACTCTTTTTTTTTTTCATTTTCACATATATACTTTTTTGATTTTGTATTGACTCTATTTTCTTTTTTTTTTTAGAAATCTTTATCTAATTCTCTATCTATCCCCCTTTTTGACAAAAAGTATCTATAGTAAAACTTATTTATAAAAAAGTGCTTATAACTTTGTTGTATCCTGACTTGTACAGTCTCCCATGTGTCTTGGAGATTCTGTAATATAACAATGTGCTCATTGATTTCTTTCGATAGGTCAACTATAGTATCCAGGGTGTTGACCTTTGGAAAACTTTCTAGTTCTTTTCCTTTCTTCAAATGTATCTGCATTGATTGAATATGGGGAATCAATAGTGCTAGCAGTTCAAGCAACTCCAATCTCATCTTATCTTCCTCCTATCTCAATGAGAGTTGAACTCCCATGAGGTCATGTATCTTTGAGTAATAGGTTTGGAATTCTCTAGGCTCGGTAGTTAGCTCTTTAAGCTGCTCAGTTAGCTCTTTTTTCAGTAACTTCCTCCTTCTTCTTGATTTCCTTGGTAAAGTTTGAAAGAATATAAAATTTATGAAACAATGAAATGATGGATTGCAATTATTCTTCAAAATTTTAACATAACTCAGAAAGAGTTACGTTTTCTATATCAATATTTTGCACTAGGTCCTCCATCAATTTATTCTCCATAGATTCCTTGTGAATCTTCAACATTTATTCAGTCATTTGATCTGTTGGACTAGATTTCCAACTTGGTCTAGCAGGGGCTTAGATTCAACAATCGTAACTTCAAGAATAATTTCTTGGAAAACTTCCTTGACATCTTCTAATATGTCTACCTTTTTCTTCTTCACCAATAACTTGTCCTGGTCAGCCTTGTGAGCTACAATCTCTGCATAAATACGTAATTCTTTGGGCTTCATCATGTTCGAGTCTCCCTTTGGTATGATGATTGGTTTACTCAAATCAATCACATGTTTCCTATTTTTGTTCTTCTTTTTATCAATAAATCTTCTCTCTCCAGTAGAGCATTTGGAATGTGATGCCATTGTTGCATTTGGTGAGTCAGTATGGTGACTGGCTATACTCCCTTCTAATTTAACTTCCTCTTTTTGTTTTTCTTCTTCTTTCTCTACATCCTTCTTTTTTAGATTTGAATCTTGCAACATTTATTTTTGTGTATCTTGTGTCTTTTGAACATTCTGAACGTTGGTTGTGTTGGTCAGTGGTGTATTCTACTTTTGTCCTTCAGCATCGGTTGGGGTTTCCAACTCAGTATCCTTCCTATGTTCAATCTCAATAGCCTTTGGCTCATCAACATTCTCTTTACCTATTTTAACTAGTGGCTCGGTTTCCATATCTTGGGCAACTTCAGTATTACCAATCTGAATAGTAGAATAACTTTGTACTTGTATCAATATGGGATCAATACTTTGCAATGGTTCAATATCTACATCAATATACTTGGTTTCTGGTACTTGCAAGTCCATAAAATCTTCATCCTTTGACAACTCCTTTGCGGGATCTAACCTCTAATGCATCTTCAATGATTACCCCTGCATTGTCAGTAGTTAAATCAATAGGATCTACTTGGATTGTGCTTTCCATTACCTTGTCAATAATGGTTTCAGTTTGATTCTTTGTTGCAGCAAGTTGCTCAGAATTAGATATTTCAAATATCTCTCTCCACTTTGCATCAGTTTCCCTATCCACAGATAGTATATCTCCATTCATGATTCTTAGCGCTCTTCCCTTGACTATAAATCTTGTTGCATATTTCTATAATGCTTCACGAATCTAAGATGGTGCAAGGTCAAGAACTGTATGTACAAGTGACCTCTCTCTCATTTCTTTTTCAACATTAAGGGCATACTTCCATATTGCATCAATCTTATTATACAACTCTTATGGTATCTTATTTTATAGCTCAATTGGGGCTAATCTATATCTCATTAGTATTACCACAATAGCTTCTTCAATATTTTTCTTATCTGCATCATTCCTTTTCTCATACTTTTCTTTCCTAGAAACTCCAAGTCTTCATGTTTACTTAGATCTTCCAGAAAATCATCTAGACTTTGTGGAACTCTTGAAAAATCTACAATAGGTGTTGACTTAATTTCCTTATCTGATTTTGTTTTACCCTCATCCTCAAGTATTAACTTCCTTCATGAACGTACAGATGGTTTTCCTCCTCGGGTTCTCATGTATGTTTTTCCTCTCAGTTGAGCTATCTTTGCAACTTCCTTTTCTTTTGGTTTCATAGAGGATCTGATGTTCCTTCTAGTACCTTTCTTACTTGGTGAAGTTACAAGTGCAAGTTGTTTATCAACAACAACAATATTTTTCTCATCATCTGTGTCCTTATCACTTGTCTCTTCAACTCTTAGTGTTTTGGATAAAGTATCAATCATTTTTCCTGTCTTCTAGACTGCCTTAGGTATCACAATGTTTTTCTTATTCCTTACTTTCACTTCTTCATAAGTGTCATAGCTATTTGCTCTGGGATCAAATGGTTTTGCTAGAAGTGCTTCTATATGTTGTGATCCAATATCAATATCTAGTTCATATATTTTTGGTTGTATCCACTCGGTTCTAGGCTCAACAAATTTGATAATACAAGTATCAGTGTCAACCTCAAAACATATGTTATCTTGATATTTTGCAATCAGTTGAGGTGAAATCCTATACCTCTTATGCATTCTTTCTTGGAAATTTAAAACTTATTCAGACATGATTGCATCAAAATTATCTCCTAAACTCTGTATATACTCATTTATCTGATAAATAATAGGTCTCCCAGGGATCCAAACTACATCTCCAATAGAGGGAAATGAATTCTGACAATAGACGAAGATACATACCAATAGTGAACCAAATTTCAGGGTGTTAGTCTTTGATTTCCTAATTATTTTCATGTTGTCTACTAATTGTCTCAGTAAGATTTCACAAACGTCCAATTTAAGTCCTCTCTTTACTAGATTGAATGCCAAATCCACTATTCCACATGGTACATTGTCTACTTAGGATGATTGAAACACTCGGTATGATAAGATATTACAGGCATACCTAAACTCAGGGTTCTCCATAGTAGATATTCTCATTCCTCTTCCATCCTATTGTGCTTTAGTCAGCTCGGTGAGCTTACCCTTGCTGATTTTCTTAGTGGCCTTGGACTTATCTCTGATCGGGAATCTAGTAATAATGTGCAATATATCCTTAGTAATCTTAATAGGTTCATCCAACCACATGAATTGGTCATGTACTCAGCTGAGTGCCATTCTTATCCATTCTATCTTTAAAAAAACCTTGATAAGTGAATAGCGTGTGTCAAACCTTTTTCTTCTAGGTGAATATGCTCTTCCTTCAATTTCCCATTCTTGCACAACTTTTTGAATGAAGCATCTATCTCCGCTTCACACAAATATTCAATCTTACAATGAATAAATGTGCAGACATATTCAATTAATATTAATCTTAGTGGTATCGAGGATAGGGCTCCCATCATATCTATTTCGGTGGCTATAGCTAGGGGTAACTTATATTTTGGATTCAATGGTTCTACTTCCTTCACAACTATAGGTTTATGTAACTTTGGTATCATGAATACCTTCAAATACATTGCTTAAACAAACTAGGGCACACTTTGATAAAACACGACTTTGCAAACTCAACTTGGAATGAAGTAAATGTATCAAATGTTATTCAATACTCTTGAAAATATTTATAAGTGCCTTGAATTCACTTCGGTGGCTCGATGAGATGAACACTCTGCAATGTGCTTAGATGATCTTTGAAAATGTTAGGTTCAAATGACTAGAAAAATGACCTATTTACACCTTTTTCATGATTAGGGTTTCCAATAGATCTATTAATGTTCATTAAATGTGCTTGTCAGGTCCCTCTTTCTTTTACCTTTATATTGACTACATAGTTAATTTTATTGACCAAGTTAAACAAAATAACTATATATAACAATATTCTTCCAAAAATTTCACAACTTATCCAAATACATCTTAATATGCTGATATGGATCTCAACTCCAATTCTTAGGAACTAAAGTAGGATTTATTATAAGCATGCAGTTCTTACATACCTCTCACCAATTAGGTGGATCTCGGTACAACCAACTCAGTAGAGACGGTGATGTCTGTGGTTCCGGATGATGTTACTTCATCCCGAGTCTTTCTCCTCCAATTTTTATTCATTTGTTCTCTGATTTCATCAACAATAGTTGGGGCTTTCACTGTAGATTCATCTTTGGTTGGTGCATCACCTCGGTATCTATAATTTCTTGCTTGGTTTCCTACCTTATGACAATGAAAACATGCCATGACGGGGTTCCTCCATGCTCTATGATTGTTTCTTATGTGCATCAACATGAAATTTGAAGCAATGTGTACATAGCTTCCACAGGATAAACATGAAATTCTTGTATTATAGTCCCAAGGTATAGATGTGTCTACTCGGTTAGTATTAACATTCTCTCAGTTAGGCTTCCACTTGTCATTTCTTTTCTTTGTTTTGCACTCTTAAGATTTGTGTCCAAACTTATTACAATTTTTGTAGTAACCATCAAACTTAGGTTTCCTTGTGTTGTTAGCAAGATTATTTTTGCATTCAAAAGCTTGATGTCCATACCTATTGCATCTAAAACAATAACCATCAAATTTAGGTGTACTCAGTTTTTTACCTTTCCTACTCCTGCAAATATTAGCATTGTTTCCTGGCTTCCCATAATAATTGAAACTTGGCTTATTTTGTTTCAGTGGGGGTGCAATACTTTCATCTTTATGTGCATTTGATGATTCTCCTTTCTTGGCAGTGCTTTTCTCTTTGAGTCCAATTCGTGTTTTGTCATTCCTTTGCTTCTGATTCTTGATTTGCTGATCTAGAGACTTCAATACTTCTTCATTTCTTTTTAGTATTTTATTTGCATCTTTCTCAGCTTTTAGTCTTTGATCGATTCTTTCAAATTCAAATTTCAATGCTTGGTTCTCAAATTCTTTTCTTTTGATATCTTGATTTGCATTCAAAAGGTGGTCAGCCATATCATAGTGAACTTGTGTCATTCTCATGATCTCATTAACTTTCTCTAATAGCCTGATTTCAACTTGTCTTTTATCATCTTCTACCATTTTCTTTTCATCTTCAACAATCCTTTTTCCTTCAATCAATTCAATCATTCTTATCATGCTGGTTTCAAGATCTATCTTCATTAGGTCCAACATCTCGTTAAGTGTATCATTCTTTTCCATTAGTTCTCTTATAGCTGATTTTGACTCATCAGTAACACTTCCTTCAGATGTCTCAAGCATATCAACTTGTTCTTGTGCAACCTTCAGTTCATCATATATTTTCCTTCTAATCCTTAGAGACTTCTCAAGTTTCTTTTTAATATCAATGATTAACTCTCTTGCACTCTCCAACTCGGATTCAAGACCATTAATTCTTTTGAATTTCTGAAAACTTTCTATGACTAAGATCTTTAACCTCAAGTGGTCAAACCTTATAACTCAAGTGTAGTAGATCTAATACCAATTTTTGGAATGACTATGGAAATTTGGGACTGAGATGGGAGGGGTGAATTAGTACCACAAAAACTTTTATAACTGACACTATCTAAAACCATATAGTGCTGCTTGTTGTTTACCAAATTCAATAATTTGAAATGAAAATAATGTAAAGCTTATAAAACATATCATCAAAACATTCAATAAATAGGAATCATAATTCCATGATTTTTTTTATGCATAAATCCTTGGTTAAAGGACAAAATTGCAGTGGGGATGACACCCACAACCCTCACTAACTGTTGTATAAAGGGTGCTCGGTTAGAGCTTAAAATGTTTAGCCATTTTGATAGCTTACCCTATTAAGAGTATACAAAGACTTGTTAGGTCTACCTAGTTAAAGGATTTTACAATCTCTACACTTAGAGATGTACCTTATTAAAGTATTTACAAATATAAGATCGGTTAAGATCTACCCAATATTGGAATTTACAGCTCTCAATATAATAGTATCAACAACTCAACATTGTCTTCTATATTGCATCAAAAACAAATGTTGGTCAAAATCTATGTGCTCTGAAATGTGTTACCTCAATCTCATTCTGTAACACTGCTAAGATTTTCTTTGCTATAGCTAAATATCTGCTCGGTGCTCTCTGCTCTGCTCTTTGTTCTTCAAATAACTCCTTTAAATTTCACTAAAAATATCAACCTCGTCTCTATATCATCACTCTGTTATGCTCTGTAAATCATCCTTTAAATATAAGAGTTTATGCCTCTTAATCTTATGCATTAGGTACATTGTGAATTGTTTTTAACCATTAGATATTCTTTTCCGCTCGGTGATTGTGTCACTTTTACCTTGGTACTTTGTGTTTTTCTTAGAAATAACAAACTTTCATTAACCACTTAATTTGCTCCTCATATCTTCTCATTGAATTATCTTGATCGTTTATCTTGTAAGTAATCATTCTCTGTGCATTGTATAATCACAATTAATGTTTTTTCAATTCATTAAATGTGTCCTTATCGCATTCAGGACCAATTTAGTAACTCGGTAGAGTAACTTCTCTTTGCTCGGTTAAATGATCTTTAGTACTCGGTAACTGTCAACTTGGTGTACTTCATATGCGCTTAGTGTAGTTTAACGTAGACTCTCGCTCTGTTTCTTTAGCTCTTTTGTGTGATTTATCGACTTTACTAACTTAATCAGTGTGCATTACCAACTAGTTAAATATTTGGCTTTCTCCCTTTTTCTGATTGATTCTTCTAACTCATGACTTTGACTTAACTAATGACAACAAAATATCTTATAGAGATAACAGGTTTAGGGTATGAAAAATGAAAAAAATCTAGAATTCAAGATGAATCTGAACATGAAATAATATTTGAAACAAAATAAGGGAAAAATTTCAAGGTTGGAAAAACTCCAAGAGAGAAGATTGATCTCACCTACCATGTTGCAGCTCCTAAAGCTAATAGAAATAAGGAAAAATGTGACAAAGTCTTACAAAAAGAGATTTCTCCTAAACATGATAAGTTTGGCAAAAAATATTCTACCAACATCATCAAATGACCAGGTTTGAAAGTTCTTTCCATGGTAATTTTTTTTCATGTTATCAGTTTGGCCATAAAGCATTAGAATATTGGATGTTTGCAAAGAAAAATGACTTGGCATATAGAAATAATAATGTCACATATTTTAAATATAACCATCTTGGCCACATTGTAAGAGGTTGTGGTAGATAGATTCTAAATGATGATGCTAGATTCATGAGAGTTTTTAAATCCTCGGTCATGTGTTATAAGTATAATGATTTCTGTCCTAGAGCCAAGTTTTGCAAAAGTAAATTTTTGAAATTGTCTAATCAAGAAGATACTTTGAGAAAATAGATGAAGGAGCTTATAAAAATATGGAGAAGAAATAAAAATCAAGATAAGAAGGAGTCTAAACATGTGCATATTATACAAAGAAT
Source organism: Thuja plicata (assembly GCA_018584345.1). Taxonomy (NCBI): domain Eukaryota; kingdom Viridiplantae; phylum Streptophyta; class Pinopsida; order Cupressales; family Cupressaceae; genus Thuja; species Thuja plicata. The sequence goes on along the minus strand of MU226970.1, from coordinate 1,070,264 downwards.
AACTCAAAATGCTTAAAAAGTTAATCTTGAATTATCATGATACAAAATCATGGATACAAAAGTGATACATAAGATATATGAATTTCAATGATACATGAACACCACACCATGAACAACTATTTTTATTATAGTGATGTTAACAAATTTGTTGTGATTACAATGAAGCTTTTGGTTATAGATTTGATTGCAGTTTGTGGTTGGTTGCTCAGTGTTTTTGTGATGATTTTGATAACAATTTTTTATAGATTCTTAGTTTGATTCTCAGTTCTAATAGTGGTAGTTTCTTTTTATCTATTCAATAAAGTATTTGGTTTTTTATTAGCATGTTTTTTATTAAGGTAACAACATGTTTTGAAGGGGTCCCAAAACCCTTTCACATAGCAAAAGAAAGATAAGAATTAAGATCCCAAAAAAGAATCTATTTGTCAAAGATATAGACAGAAGACCAATGAGGGCTAACACCCCAAATTTACAATATAGATTTTAACCAAAACAAAAATAAGAAGAAGACAAAAAAGGAAACTTCCAGCAAAATGACCAAAAAAGATCTTCCAGCACTATTTTTTATTAGCATGTTGTGACTCCTTTCTTTGATAGTTTATATTCATCTGTTATACTATAGCAAGGTTTGTGCAGTGATTCTTTCCATTTATTCATTTTTTATTCTATATAATATATTTCTAACACTTGGCTTGTTTTGGTGTCAGAGACTCAACAAATTTGTCATACATTTTTTATGGGGCACAGGTACAATTTGTATTAAACATTGATGATGACACTAGTATATTCTCATATTGATATTGTTGGTGGCATTTGTGATATTGTCTTGAATTTTGACATATACTTTCATATCTGAAGCACATATATAACAATGATATATATGGAAAGCATTCTCAGAGTGATGCTATAAAAAACTGTCATTTCATATGATATTTGTCAAGTGGTCTTTACATGTTCATTGTACTCCAACATGTGTTGGAAATTTGAATCTCAGGGAGAATATGACTTATTTTGTGTTGTCATTATGGAAACAAAGTCATACAAAGTTTTGACAGCAAACTTTGAAGAACAAAATGGCTAAGTATGAAAGACATAATAGAACAGAGATATGTAGTCGATCAGAGCACCAACGCACATGTGTACAATCAAATCAGGCTATGCACATTCATATATAAGAGCCATGATATGTGAATATGTTAAGTCCATACACGCATGGTATGGAATGACAGTACGAAGAAGATACAGAAAGATTAAGTGCACTAACAACTTAGAAAACATAGTATGAAGCTGACTATAGTTTTTGATTTAGCGTATAATATTTTGTTTTGTAAAGGCCAGGCGCCTATTGTAATAAGTTTGTTATTATGTATTAAACATATTGTAAATACGCTTAAGCCAATTTATTTGGAAGCGTTGTGAATGTTGTTTTTGGGCTGACTAAGGTCTTGTTTTTGGCCGCGTCTATTCAGGCATGAACATATATATATGACAAGTAAAGTTGTATTAGAAGTGTCGAAGAAAAATGCAGAGAAGAGATATAAAAGAATAGCATAGAGATATCAGTATGATACAGAGCTCTTTAAGAGAATAAGAGCATCACCACATAAACGAAACTGATCAGACAATTGTGTTACATACATCAGTTCACTTTTGGTTATAGTGTATATCTATTATCAAGAAGGTTGTAGCTTTCATCTTATTGAGCAGTGAGCTCTGGCAGTGAGCCAACCACCTCTAACAGGGTTTTGTAAAAGACTCCTAACATGGTCATTGTACTTGCATTGTAAAGACTGCTTCTAACAGGGCAAAGGAACCTTAACAAGTTCATTATACTAGTACAATCATTTGTGGGTTCTAATTCCCACTGGGGTTTTCCTCTGATCAAGGTTTCCCCATAAACATATCTGGTGTTATGTGTTATTATGTTAGCTTCATATATTGTCTATTTGATTTATGATCAAATTGCTGAAATAGAATAATTAGTTAAACACTGATTCACCCCCCCCCCCTCACTGTTTCCAACAACATGTTCATATTATATATTACTGATTTGGAAATCTACACTTGTCATATTCTTGTTATGAGCTCTTGTTGATTATAAGGTGTTGATATCATATTCACCTTTGTAGCCATAAGAATTGATAACCTGTCAATCTTGTGTTGATATGTTATCAATATCTTGTTAATACAAGGATGATAGTATATTTATGACCTATGCTCTATGAGATTTCCTAATGAATAAATATAACTTATGTATCATCCATCATTGTTGTAAGTTGGTATTTTCACCATTGGTATTCAATTGATTTTTTCAACAACAATATGAACAATGTTTTTAATTGATCAGTGATATATGAATAACAACTATTTTTTATTTTGTGACTATTATTAGATTTGTGGTTGTTAACAGTAATACACTTGACTGGATGGAAGGTTGGATATTGGTTTTGATATCCTTGGTATATAGTTTGATATGCAAAATCAAATTTGACAGTGAATCTACTTTGATAGTGAAATAAAAATGTATACATGTATTTGAATCCTTCAACTTGATATATTCATTGATTCCTTCATAGTTGATTGGACTTATGGACACATATGTTTTTTTATTCATGTAGTTTATGTCACTATTCTATTATCCTATTTTGTTGATACATACTAAAGTTAGAGTTCAATGTCTAAAGTGCCTTTAAGATCTTATCACTTGCATAATATATAAGACATTAAAGTTCTAATACATTCAAAGTTATCTATAAATAAGGCATCATTTACCTTGATTTCATCTCCACTCAAAAGACACTATCAAAGATATTACAATTGTCAAGTTAGACTTCAATGTCTAAAGTGCCTTTAAGATCTTATCACTTGCATAATACATAAGAAATTAAAGTTATAATACATTCAAATTTATCTATAAGGCATCATTTACCTAGATTGCATCTCCACTCAAAAGGCACTATCAGAGATATTACAATTGTTAAATCAAATTTCAGTGACATTATTATGGAACCTCGACTTGTATTTGACATAAACAAGGTACTTCCATTGTGATATCATCAGGTTGCATTCTTATCCTTATATTACACTATTTAGTGATGTCATGGTTCATTTGACTGACATCATTACTCAAAGTTTTAACAACGATATTATATATGTTATTTACTCCTGGTCTTGGAGTGAGGGGGAGCATTTTAAGCCTATTTTAACCCCTATTGGCAGTGTTGGTATTCTTGACTACCAGAAACATATCTATGACGCATGAGTGTTTTTTGTACACCTATGCACCATATGTTCATTCTTGTAGCCATATTTGGTGTTGCTCCTTTGCATTGTTGTCATAAGGGGGAGAAATAGTGATGCATCAATGATTTTCTGTGACATATTTATTTTCTCAGGAACAATGAACATTGTGAACATTTTGACCATTTATTATGATATTTTAGTACATAGTGACTTTGTTGTTTTCATAATATCAGTGATATTTTAATTTTTGACTTCAGTGACTTTGTTGTGCTCGATAAACAGTTTGTTGATTGAAAATAGTGGTTGGGACAATGATTTTGTTTTTTTATATCAGTGTAGGTTGGTTCAATGTCTATGTGATGACAGTGGTAGTTTGATATATCTCAGATTGTGCTTTTCTCATAGTAATAAGAGTGAAAATATTGACAATTGTTGTTTGTTCTAGGGTGAACATGTATACATGCAGATATATGTTTCACTTTAGTTCACGGGTTTATATGCCCATCTTAAGGTTTGACATCAATGTAAAAGGGGGAGTTTGTTGATCCCTATGACATGTGTTGGAATTATTGTCAAAACCATAAGAAGATTCTCATTGATTACATATTTCTTAGCACACTTGGTAACATTAATTTTGCATACTTGTTTGATTTACATCATAACATCTTGAAACTTGGGTACTTCACTTTGAGGCATATGCAATTCTTTATAATAGTTTATTCATTACATTGGTTGGTTAAGTATTGAGAACAAGATGATCATTGTAGTACATATTGTTTAAGGTCTTCTCACCTTACATACGTGATAGGAGATTTGGTTTGAGATCATTTGCTAAGACAGTTGAAAAAGTGGTGTCATTATCATATGCTTAAGGTGGCATTGATATTCACATGCAAAAAGGGTTTTAATAACAATCTCATTAATTCAATGTTCACTTAAATTTATAAGAATAAGAACTTGATTCTTTCTAACTTCATTGAGCATAAGTATACATGCACGGAAGTCTTCAAAGGCCTGGTAAGCAATGATAAATATTTGTCACTTTAAAAGTGATCCCTGCAAAGGCATTTGTAAAAGTTTTTAAATAGAATGAGAGAGATTAAATGTCATCTCGATGGCATTAAGGGTTTGAGTTTTTAATGGCATAAGTCATTTTTTAAAAGTAAGATAAAGTTTTTAGAAGCTCATTTTCATTGCATTATCTTGATTTGAATGACCCTCAAGCTAGGGTATACAATTGATAGTTAGGTTTTGTTGATTATTTTATATCAAGGAAGAAATACTAAGCTAGGGCATGCCATACACTATTGGGTTTTTTGTTCTTACCTATGATAAGGAAAGATTTTACAATTTGAACAATTTTTAAGGGAAATGAATGACAGTTTGAATTCATGAGGTTTAGTGATATGGTACTGATAGGCAGTTTTCAGTGAGAGTTTCTTTTCTTCTTAGTGATAGGAGACACAAATAGGTGTTCTTTTTTAATTTTTTTAGTTTGTCATTTCAAATGAAATAGTAAAGGTGTTTTTCTTATTTGTTAATTTTTTTTGGTTATCTATGGTAATTATGTATTCTTTGTCAAGTCTCTCTTTCGTTAAGCAAAATATTTGGAAAGCATATATGTTTAAAGGTTTATTTTTTAATGTCAAATATTATTTAAGGGGTTTATTGTTTTTAAAAATCTCTGTTCGGGTCTGGTAACTAAATTATTCTTTTTACCCGAATCTTTGTTCTTGTTACTAGAAAACATGGCTAATTTTTTCACTAAGGCTCTGTTTGGTTAGTGGAATTGGGGCAAAATTGAGTGCAGAACTTCCACTTTTTGGCCAAATCCACCTTTTGGTTGTCTAAACTGCAATTCGAGATTCCTCAACCAAAATCTAGTTTAGGCACCAAAATGGGCGACGCTATCTTCCCACCCAATAGGTGGAATTTGAAATCATATTATGGTTTTGGGTTTTTGTGAACAACAACTAATATTCTGAGGAGAAATCATCTAGCGGCGATACACATGGGATCTCTTCCTGGGAAAAATTTGCAAATGAAGAAATTTGGGTCTTGAAGAATTTTGACACACAGGAAGAAGTTCCAGATTTTCCTGTTGTCATCCAGGATATGTCATGGAACACAAAGGATTTGGGCCTCCCTCTATCACCGCTGAAAGAATCAACAACTCTTGTTACTGTTACAAATATTTTAGCAGAAATCAGGTCAAAATTGGAGATGGTTTTACCCAGGAGTGGAAGAAAAAGTGACGAGTGGTTCTCTTTATTCCAAAAGTTCCTAGTGGCGCTGGTGTACAGAAGGCATCAAAAAGTTCAATAATGGATAAAGTCAAACACAACAGATTTTAGTGATAATGATGAGGTGCAAAGGTTTCAGCTAGAGGCCAATGTAGTTCTTGGGGAAGTAAAGAAAGGCCTATCAGTTTGTGGATACAAATGCTCTGTTTTCTTTTGGAGCTATGTGATGGAGAAGCGCCATGATGACCACCATGATTGTATGGGGAGTCATTCATGTGTAGAAAGTTGTACTTATTGTGCTCAAGATGGAAATGTCTTAATATCATGCAAGGATTTGGCAGGGCATGAAGGAGCTCATGACTGCAAAGAGAAAAATCATACTCGTGGCGAGAGGTGTTACTTCTATGGGGTGTCTTCAAGTTGTAATAAGGAATGTTCTCTCAAAGTTAGGCACCAAGGCCAACAAAAGTGTAATTCTCCTCAGTACATATGTGGGAAAAAATGTTCTCTTCCAAGATGCAAGAATCCCTTTACTCTGACGATTGGATCCAACCATACAAGGCATCAATGCAATGAGAGATACTATCAGAGGACATGCATATAAATAGGAATTTCTCTGTTCCAATTCTAATTTCTAAATTGGCAATTAAACGCAAAAGATGGATTGTGTCAGTCATCTTCTGGGTCAACCAAAAGGTCCAAACTATCTTCTAAATACACAAAACCATAATTTCAAAACCTTATTCTGAGAAAAATAGGGTTTGAGTCAAATTCTAATTCCTCAACCAAATGGGGCCTATGTTTATTGAAGGTAAATGTTTTTTTATGTTACTTCTTTTCTGAACCTGATTTAGTGTTCTACTTGTAAAATATAATTCGGGTTAAGGGTTTGTTGATTCCCTCTATAATTTGTATGTTTATTAAAAAAACCCCAATTTATATTAATTTTGTGGCAGTTTTAGGGTTTATGTATAAAGTCAGTATAGAAATTTGTTAATCCAATATTTTTGTGTCTATGGTTTGTTTTCCCGTTTTAGTTACATTCAAATTTTATGATGTGAGAATAGAAAAATATATTGTTATTAATTATTATGATGTTTTCAGTATCATTACCATTTTGGTATTTATTAAAGAGTCGGGAACAATTATGAAGAAGATAATTTTATTTCTATTCAAAACAGAGAACACTATATACATATTTTAGTCAAGGTTTTTTAAGGAGATGAGTGTGACTATATCAGAAAGAGATATAATTCTTGATATGAGAGACATTGATGTACATTGAATCATTTTTATGAACATTTGATATGTATATCTGATTCACTGAGAAGAGTCTATAAAAGCATCTATAGAGCATTGAAAGTTGTTTTCATTGTATAATGTATTGTTGTATATAATCATAATATATGTAATGATATATATTGAATGTGAGATGTAATTTTATTTTGATACGAGATCAGAAGATGCTGAATAGAGAAACAAAGATGATACTTTGTTTATGAATTCAATATATTTGAAAAGTGATAATGTATAAGCTAGTGAGACACATTGTCAGTGAGACACATTGCCAGTAAGGAACATTGCTTTGCTAGTGAGGCATTTAAAAATATATTAGTGAGATAGTATTGTCAATGAGCCACTCTTTCTAGTGAGGCACATTGCTAGCGAGATACAATATTTGTCAGTGAGACACATTGCAAGTGAGGCACACTATTTTCCAGTGAGGCACATTACATATCAGTGAGTGAGGCATTGTAAGCTTTAAGGTTCTTCGGTAATCTAGTGAGGAAATTTTGCAAGTGGTTTTTATTCCCCAACTGATTTTTCCACTCATGAAATTTCATGTGTAAAACTGTGTGATTGTTTGATTTAATTATCACTATTTCATTTCACTCATATGTTTAATATTGTTTTCATAAGAAAATTTAGTAAAGTAGTTTGAAGCTGTTACTATTTGTTTTTAATTATACGAGCATTAATTCATCCCCCTACCTCTTAGTATTCATTGTACTCCAATAGAAACAACCCATTATTTGTGAGCTTTCACATGCTGCAAGAGGAGAGGATCCAAAACTTGAGATTGAAAGAAACAAGCTGAGGATTTACTCCTCTTATCTAAAGAGCTCTACTTATTTGTTGATGTGGAGGTGGAGGAGAAAGAAAAATAAAAGGTTCATGTCTTTAAGGAACAAATCATAGCTGATCAAGATTCAGTTGAAGGGGAAGAAGAATCAAACATGCTGTAAGAAAAAGAAGAGTAGAACCATCATTTGTAGAAGGAAGAAAAGCATGAGCAGATGGATGAAGAGAAGCTAGAAAGTATGAATTTGAAGATGATTTTATTAGCATCATAATGTATTTTTTTTCTCAAGGATTGGCACCATACCGGGATCTCCCAAGGAAGTATCCCATGGGAAATATGAGGAAAAGGTGGAGATCATCTCTTCACAAAAAGAAGAGGAGCCACATTCAAACCAATAGGATACAAAGATTACAGAGCACAATAATATGGTCAAGGATGATTGCTTAGACCTAGTGCCATCAAGAGGATTCCCCATAAAGCATCTAGCTCTGCAATAAGTCTGAAAGGTTCCCCATTCATGCAAGTGTTTCTTCCTCAAATAGAAAGTTTCCCAATGTTGGAGAGCTTCTTTGTTCTTATCATTGGGAGGGTAGTTCAACAATGTGTGACGTGTTTTTCATGCTTGTTGCCTTGGTCAATTTACCAAGTACATGAAAGGAACAAAAAGATTGTTAGAAAGGGAAGATATTTCAACAAGTCAGTTAATAGCTTTGTTTGATGTTTTTGTTTATAACATGAGGTCTTCACTGAAGGGGAAATACACTATCGCATGTGTTCATATTGGGGAGTTTAAAATGAACAAAAAATAGGGCAATATATTGGCTAAATAGGGAGGAGGTTTTTTTTTCTTGGGGGGGGGGGGGGATATATGAGAAAATAGGTGTAGGGGGTATTGGAGGGGGGTGAAAAAAGGGGAGTTTGGGGCAATAATTTTGGAAAATAGGGGGATTATTTAGTATTCCATGAACACACGTTCTATGATTTAGGTCCACCAAGTAAAGCTCCCGTATCTTGTAATTATCTGTACATAGTAAAGTAAATTTTTTTCTTTCCAAGAAGTGCACAAGCACAAGCTATTTCTCTTCTGCATATAGAAAAATTTGGTCTTTGTTGAGGTTGCAAAAGTTGTATATTTGATGTTGTTACAGATGGCCAACCAATCATATTTTCAATTCTGGTGACTCCATGCCCAATGGATTACTTAAGGCCATTGATCTCATGCTTAGCATGCAATCATCCCCTCTGAGTCACCAAAATGTGTGCTATTTTTGCCACCGTTATCTCATCATAGATAACCGATCTGAGGCATCTTCATCATGGGCTGACCTCTATTACAGTGGGCTTATAACAAATTATGTTTTCTAGTGGCTAACCTTTTGTGTTATCCAATTTTTTTTGCTAATTGTCATGTTATCCCCCCTTGTGGTTCCACCTACTTCCCCACAAATATCTTGTGTTTTATTCCCATATGGATGCAGGTATGTGGGCCAATGTTTAACAAAGATATAAGGTACCCCACACCCTTGTAGTGTTACATTATATTTTCCATGCTAGTGTGCGGGTGTGCGGGGTCAATGTTAAACAAAAGGAGGTTCACCCCTCGTATCCCCATGGTGGTGTGAGCTAAAAGACTGTTCTTCATGCATGTATTTGGGGAACTAGGTGCCAAATATATAAAGGAGGATGTGTGCCTCGCATCCTCATGGGGAATCAAAATGTATGGCATCACTTTGTGCAAGTGTGTGGGGGGATAACATGTCATGTTTGTCATCTTGACGTTCTTTTTTAGTGTCAGGATTTGAATGTTGATGACTATTACACGGTACCATGAGTGAATATTCAATGCTAAGTGACTTCTTTGGCTCTATAAAAATGACACCAGTGCAATATCATGCTCATTTACTCACTTGTAGTGATATGGTTGTCCCTTCCATTTGTCGAATGCATCATTTTGACCTCTTTCTATCACTTCATAGATCAACTTACACACATAGATTAGATTGTTACCTGAATTATCCTACTTGTTTTTCTATAACCTAACCCCAGTTAGTTTTGGGGTTTGAACTTCATGATGAAATCAGAGTTATGCTAACTCTATAAAAATAAATCTCTTGTACATATTCAGGGTTCTCTATTGTTCTCTTGCAGTGGCTATGTCCTACAACTGTGATTTTCTTTGCCTTCCATTAATTAAATTCCCTATTTTTTTTTACCTCTTCTTGCATTCTAATATCTTGTGCATGTTATCTTGCCTTGTATTTGAATGTCTCTTTCTCTGTTCCTAGCTTGAATGTTGTGTTAAACTACTTATAGTTTCTATCTTGTGAATGTATCTTTCCTTGTAGTAGTTGATAAGTTCTAACCTACATTTTTTTATTTGGGATGGAATTAGATCAATAAATGTGTATATTTTTGGGGTCTTTTATTAACATTTTGTGCAATTATAGGCAGGGAGCAACCACATCCAATCTAGTGCATCACCCCTTTCCCTTGTCATGTTTTGTCCTTATCTCTTTTTCATACAAGTTGTAGTTTAGATGCACCCTGATTGGAAGGAAGCCAACCTTCTCCAAAGATTGAACCTCACATGCACAAGGTCCCACACTTGGAGGTTGATTCAATGTTTCACAAGGTCACTTGGGGGTCATACCCCAAGCACATGTGCAAACTTTTGTGTTAATAATACTAAATATCAATATGAGATTATATGTTAACATTTCCATGTTAGAAAATGTACTTAGGAACATTTGGGATTGGTGTTTAAAATGAACCTATGATAATGTTATGGTGTTGTATTCATGAGATGTATTTCATTATTGGCTTTAGTAAGTTAGAAATATTCTAGATTGTGTTGCATTGAAAATAGAGATATTAGGGAACCCATGGAGGATATGGTTTCTTAATATAGTTTATCATTCTCTTGTGCTTGGTAATTAATGTAAATATGATGTGTAATTATACATTTAATTACATAATCTTAATGTGTAAATAAAATCATAATGATTTAAGAAAGATGTATTTGTTTTAAAAAAATATTTCTATGTTCTTCTAGTTGTTTGTAGTTTCGTTTGGGTTTCCATAGTGAGGCATTACATTAATCATATCAAACAAATTTGGTATTGATTCTATGTATCTAGCACTCCCCGATGTGGAGGTGTTGATTAACTGATGGAGATGATGAAGACTGAGTGATAATGAGTATACATGTTTGTATAAATGGCTAGATCAGTTATTATATTTTCATTGATGTCAAGCAATTGATTTAATGATTTTTATTGAGTTACCATATCATACAAAGGAGAAGTTAAATGGGTGACAAATACAGATCAGATAATGATGAATTAATGTTGATATAGTTGTTTTCTACTATATATTTGATGTTATCAAGTCGGTACAATTGATTGATTAACTTAGAAATTGCAAAGAGTTAAGTTATGACTGAAAAGAGTTACTCTACCGAGCTAGACCGAGTTAGTCGGTATAGAGTTGTGTTGATCGGTGTTTAGTTACTGAGCAGTGAGCACCGAGTAGTGAAAGAAGTTATTGCAAATCTATTACCGAGTAAATGATATTTATTGTAAATGATGATCAGATAAAATTTAATACAAGGCTACGATGATCAGGATGGAGATAAGAATTAAAGGAAGTTTTTTAGAAGATCTATGAGCGATAAAATTCAATGAGAATATCTAAGGAAAAGATCAAACAGTTAAACCTAATTATATGAGTTATGAGAAAATTTCAAGTTATGAGGTAAAAGTGGAATGATTTACCGAGTTAAGATTTATGAAGAAGATGATCGAACAACTAAGCAAAAATGATGGAAAACCTAAGCAAGGAGATTAAGAGACAAAATTATGGCTATATAAATGATGATAAATTAACAGAGATTATGACGCTAGCGAATTGAATTAAGAAGCAGAAGAAGCTGAAGAATAGAGTTATCAAGCAAAACAAAGAAGAAGAAAGAGAAGAATCTACAGTCTGAAATAGAGAAAAATGGAGTATGTGATTCCATTATTCATATGAGCATAAAGGATACGGCATAAGAAAAAATTAGTTTCTATATTTACAGATCAAATTTTTACTGTTGCTTATTAGCACTTGTAACAGAGAAAATTTCTTAACCGAGTAGATTTAACAGTCCTATTTGTAAATCCTAGATGTAGGTGACATTCCAAAAGAGTGTTTAAATTCCTCTAGCAAGGTCTCTCCTAACAGGGTGAAGATCTTAACCGATCTAAGGGAAATCCTTTAACAGGGTCTCATTTAGCAAATGTGTTTGTATGTTAGAATAACTGCGAGAGGGGGGGGGTGAATCAGTGGCCTCAAACATTAATCCAATTATTCAACCAAAACTTTATACCACACATATAAAACCTCTAGTTATCATCAGTCCTACAATATGTATTCCTTGTGTAAATCTAACATGTCTATGCTACTCAGTGATTATACTATTTATCCTTTTCTTAAGCTTTACCGAATAAAAATATATTTTTTCTTAACCTTTACCGAAATATAGTAAATAGCTTAGTGTTTATTGATCAATCCTATTTTAGTAATGTGTCAAGTAAAACATCAAAGCAATGAACCATATACACATTTGACACATGGAATTTTAACTTGGAAACCCTATTAAGGGAAAAACCACTTGGGACTGGTAACCCAAAATTTTCACTCTTCTAAAGTGAGCTCGGTGAAGAGCCAACCTTGTTAAAGATTACAAACACACTCTTAAATGCGACCTTGTTAGGGATTTGAAACTAACAGTTTATCACTTGACCTAACATTCACTATGCTGTCAACATGAAAACCTTTTGATAATCCTTGGGATGTATCTCAATATATAAAGGATGGTTAAATCCCACTCTGTTAAGAGATTTTTTGAATCAATGGTTAAACTGAAATAGTATATGATATGTTCATAAATACAATTTAATTTTTCAGATGTTCAGATCTATTGTAAGCTCATAATACCTCTTTTGATCAATGTTCTCTTCAATTCATTTGTTCCACTTCTTTTTTATCGGTGAATGCTTTTGCTTCTCTATTGCTCGGTGTCTGGAGAATTCCTTAGCTCTGTTCTTTAACTTGTATGATTAGATCTGCATGAAGACATCTTCACCAGAATTCTCTTCAACATCCCTCTTTTTTCATTATGAATTACTTGTCTCTTTATAGAGACATGATTTCACAATTTCTTTTCCTTCTTGTTTTCTTCATTGATCACTTCTTGATTCGTAAAGATTGCCATGCTTGCTTTAGCTTTATTCTACAAATCTCTCCTTGTTTTCTGGAATAAAACATGCTTTAAATATCCTTCTTATCTCTAGCTTTTAACTGATTGATGGAAACAATATACATGATCAGTTAACTCTAAATATAGCTCCTGCTAGCTAAGTTGTTTTATCATATCCTAACTTCAGTTCTTATCGGTCAACACTTCAGTTATGCTCGGTGACTACTACAGATAGCTCAGGAATCAAATTCAATTATTTTCGATGACAATTGTAGTTAGCTCAATAATTATTTCTCAGGTATCACTTTCTCGGGTAACACTGTCCATTGGGTAACACTGTGAACTTCTGTGCTCGGGGTTCACTATCCATCTGGGTTTACTGTCACTCGGTGTACATGATTACCGATGACAAAAACTTTGTCTCTTCAGATCTTTAAGTGTTGGGACAATATGTGTATGAGAAATCATACCATATCAATTTGACATCAATGGAAATACAATACATTAACTAATTTAATGTCTTGCATTTACTTTCTGCAGCTCGGTGATCATCAACTTTGTCATCTTCAAACAATCAATCAGTTATAGTTCATCATTGTAATCTTTAACATGCTAAGTTATTAACCGAGCGTACTTTAGAAAGGTACATTTTTATTTTGGGTCATAATTTCCACAGAGTTTTTTCCCAAATTGGGTTTCCTCGTTAAATCTGGTATCAACTGAGTTAAATATGTGTTTACTAAGTTTGAATGATTGATTTTCATATTGTGAGATGTATGGTTGTTTAAGTTTCTAAGTTATTTGGTGTATCAACTATTATCATATTCAGTGTTACCGAGTGAATCAGTGAGTTGAATTTTAAATGTTTAAGTTTTATTTGGTTTGATTCACCCCCTCAGTGGTACCAACAATTGGTATCAGAGCACTGGTTCTATGAAGTATTAATTTTAAAAGGACTTGAGTCAGGAACTAAATATGTATAAGAGGGAAGCACTAAAGTTGAATAGGGAACATTTCTCTACATGGAAAATTAGAATGAGATTGCATGTGTCTGGTATAGGAGAATAGGGACTTCATTTTCTTGATAATGAATATGTTGCACCGACTACTGCACCTTGACAATCAGTGAGAAAAGACAGAAGCGGGGACACACACAAGTTATGATTGAGATAACTTCTACACTTACCGACCATGAATATGATGAACTTGATGGATGCACTACTTTGAAACAAATGTGGGATAAACTTATTTTGACCTATGATGGAGATCAACATGTTCAAAAAGAAAAAGAAGAAAGTTTGAGAGGTAGATTTGATTCGATGAGAATGAAAGATGGAGAAAGCATAATACAATACAACACTAAACTTAAGGAGATTGCAAATTCTATTAGAGGGGCTGGTGGAGCCATAACAGAGTAAAATGTTACAATAAAAATGTTGAGAACCCTGCTATCAAGTATCTTCTATACAAGAGTTGAGATCCATTCCTCAGATGAATTTTTCTCTTGATGCTACTATTGGTAAGTTGGTTGCATTTGAGATTAATGATTTTGATAATAGTTTACTTGCTACATCTAAGATTGAGTCAACATTTAAGTCATCTCTAAAGATAGGAAGCTCTAAGGATTCTAGACCTAGTGATGGATATTTGCATAGTGCCAGTGAGAGATTTTATAGCTGTCTGAGTGGTTTGGAAGAATTATATGTTTCAGATGAAGAGAACAAGAGAGAGTTTGAAGCTTTGTTGGCTAGAAGACTACAAAGAAGCAAAGACAAATACCAAGGTAAGTTACCCTTGAAATGTTTTAACTGTAACGAGATTGGTGATTTTTCATCTAACTACCTTGAGAAAGATAATGAGGAGAAGAAGGACAACAAAGATAAGGACAAAAGAGAAAACAGATTCAGGAGATTCAAAGACTACAAAAAGGTAAGAAATCTTGTCATATTGCTAATGAAGATCTAAGTGATGATGATTCAGATGATAGTGATGGAAAAGAAGTTGTTTATGTTGCTATTAAAGACAATTCTGATGAACAAGAACCAAGAGGCATAATATCACAAGTAAGTAATAATGAAACATGGATTATAGATAGTGGTTGTTCACATCACATGACTGGTGACACACTTAAGTTTATTTCCTTCAAAAAGCATGATGGAGGATATGTTAGATTTGGTAATGATGCTGCATACACTGTGAAAGGAAAAGGTTCTATAATTCTACTGAATAAAACAAGATGTGATGATGTTTATTGGGTTGAAGGATTAAAGTATAATTTGTTGAGTGTTGCACAGTTAAATAACACAGGTCACCGACTGGAATTTCAACATGGAAGAGTGAAAGTTTTTTATAAGAAGGAAAATTTAATTACTACTGGAGAACAATCTAAAGGTAATTTATTTTATCTTGATACTTTTATGAAGATTTTCCTGTATGCTAAAGTTGAGGATGTTTGGCTATGGCACAAAAGGCTTTTTCATGTTAATTTTGACAACTTGATCAAAGTGAGTAAAAAGAATAGAGTAAGATGATTACCGAGATTAGAGAAACCTGAGAATACTATGTGCATAGAATGCCAAATGGGTAAGATGACTAAATCTAGTTTTCAATCAAAACGTATGTTACACAAGAAATTTTGGATTAGTTCATACTGATTTATGTGGACCCATGAGAACTCAAAGTTACTATGGAGACATATATTATATTCTATTTGTGGATGATTATTCTAGAATGATGTCTATAATGTTTTTAAAATAAAAATATGATGCATTTCAAATGTTTAAGTTGTATAAGGCTCGAGTTGAGAAAGAAATTGGAAGACAACTGAAATGTCTGAGATCTGATAGAGGAGGTGAGTTTACATTATTTTGTAACAAAAATGGAATTAAGAGACATATGTCAACACCAAGGACACCACAATAGAATGGTATTTTTGAGAGAAGAAATAGATATATTGTTTATTGTGCTAGGAAACTGATGATTGAGAAAGGTATTTCACAAAACTTCTCAAGAGAAGCAGTTAGTACAACTATTTACACACTGAGTCAAGTACAAATGAAAAGGGTACTAAAAAAACACCTTATAAAATCTGGTATGATCACAAACCTAATGTTAGTTATTTCAAAGTTTTTGGAAGCATATGTTATATATTGAAAGATTCTAGAGAAGGAAAGTTTGATTCTAAAGGGGATGAAGGAATATTCTTAGGATATTATACAAGAAGTAAATCCTATAAGTGTTTGATTAAAGCTTCTAAAAAAATGGTGGAAAGTGACAATGTGAGAATTGACGAGTTTGCAGAAAAGAATGATGAAGAAAGTAAAAAGGAACCTAAAGACTATGATAAGTTTGTATATGTACAACTTGATGTTCCTGACACCTTACCGAGAGCACCTACCGAGGAGGAAGCTGAACAGATTGCTCTACAACCGAGTGATTTAGATGAAGCACTAAGACCTACCGAACCTATTTTAGAAAAATATGTGAGGAGGAACCACTCCTCGAGCAAGATTATTGGAAATAAAGAGGTTGGAGTAATAACTAGAAGCAAGGTAAGAGACAATACATGTTTGATATCTTAATTTGAGCCAAATAAAGTTAAAGATGCACTGGATGATGAAGATTAGATGAAAGCAATAAAATAAGAGTTTGATCAGATAGAAAAGAACAATACATAGACTTTAGTACCTAGGCCAAAGGATAAAAATGTTATTGGTACTAAATGGATTTTTAGAAACAAACTAAGTGAGAATGGTGAAGTTATCAGAAGTAAAGATAGATTGGTTTGAAAAGGTTATGCACAAGAAGAAGGCATATATTATGGTGAGACTTTTTCACCCATTGCTAGATTGAAAGGAGTTAGAATACTTCTAGCTTATGCGGCTTACAAAGGATTCAAAGTTTATCAAATGGATGTCAAGTTTGCATTTCTAAATGGGATACTAGAAGAAGAATTTTACATTGAACAACCTGAAGGATTCATTGAGAGCACAAATAAGAACAAGGTATGTAAGTTACATAAAGATCTTTATGGTTTGAAGCAAACACCCTGAGCATGGTATGAGAGGTTGCACTCTTATCTAATTAAAATATGATTTCAAAGGACAAGTGATAACAATAATGTTTACTTGAAGTGTGATAGTGACAACAAGGTTTTGATTGTTGAAATTTTTGTTGATGATATTATTTTAGGAGGCAATAACACCTTATATAAGGAATTTGCTGATGAAATGAGAAAAGAGTTTGAAATTTCTATGATTGGAGAGATTAAGTTCTTTCTAGGAATAAAAATACAACAAGTTGTAAAAGGGATCTATATTACACAAGCCAAATATATCAAAGAGATCCTCAAAACTTTTGGATGAAAGATTCCAAGCCTGTTGGAACACCGATAGTCACAAGATGTAAATTATCTAAAGAAAATGAGACACAAGAGGTGGATAATACTCTTAACCGATCCATGATTGGTAAATTGCAGTATTTTGTTCACAACAGACCTAATATAGCACACACTATTGGGATTATTGCAAGATTTTCTTCTAATCTGAAGGAAACACATATGTCTACAGTCAAGAGAATTTTTAGATATCTGAAAGGTACTGAAGATTTTGGATTATTGTATAAGAAAGGAGGTATTTTTGATCTGCAATTCTACATGGATGGAGATTGGGATGGAAACATTGATGACAAAAAAAGTACTAGTGGAGGCATTCTTTCTAGGTGAAAGATTGGTCACATGGCTAAAAAAGAAGCAAAGTTGCATTTCACAGTCTACTGTCGAGGCAGAATATTTTGTTGTTGTCATGAATTGTGTCAATATTGTTTGGATCAAACAACTACTTGAAGGTATGAAAGAGATTATTTTAGATCCTATAACTATTTTATGTGATAACACAAGTCCTATCAATATTTCAAAGAACCCGATTATGCATTCAAAAACCAAGCATATTTCTATCAAGTATCACTACATGAAAGAACAAGTACAAGAGAAGAATGTGGTATTGGAATATGTGAATTCAAAAGAACAATTGGCTGATATCTTTACAAAGTCACTATCGAAGGATGCTTTTGATTATCTCAGAGGCAAATTAGGGGTTCTTCCCCTATCCAATATTCACTAAGTATAACGAGGCATGCTGCATCAATTCTGTAATTTATTAGAATATCTATTCTTGAATTGATTTTAGTGTGACACACTTTAGGTGATTCCTGAAGTTGTGAAGAAATTTCTATATGTAATGAGTATTTGTACATGTAAGGTATAATCCACTACTGAAAAAAGTTTTTAGGAGTATGACTTTTTGGCATTGTTGTCAAAGAGGGAGAGTATCAAATTGATGAAATTTATCCATAAGGGAGATATTGACGAAAGAGGGAGAGAATTAATTGTTACTATTTACTCATAAAGGAGAATCTGAATGTATGATACAATACCAGAAGATTTATCCAAGAGGGAAAATAGTGAACAGTTTGAAGACCAGAAACAAAATATCAACTCAGAGGGAGTAATGAAAGAGATTGACAATATTGAGAGTTGCAATCATCAATTATTATAGTACTACTATAGTGCTGCCATCAATTCCAAAGAGGGACATTGTTGATTAAGCGATGGAGATGATGAAGACCAAGTGATAATGAGTATACATGTTTGTAGAAATGGTTATATTATTTATTATTTTGTCATTGATGTCAAGCAATTGATTTACTGATTTTTATTGAGTTACCATATCATACGAAGAAGTTAAATGGGCGACAAATACATATCAGAAAATGATGAATTAATGTTGATATAGTTGTTTGCTACTATATATTTGATGTTGTCAAGTCGGTACACTTGATTGATTAATTCAAAAATTGCAAAGAGTTAAGTTATGATTGAAAAGAGTTACTCTACCGAGCTAGACCGAGTCAATCGATATAGAGTTGTGTTGATCGATTTTCAGTTACCGAGCACCAAGAAGTGAACAAAGGTAGTTATCGAGTTGCAAAGCTATTACCGAGTACAAGATATTGATTGTAAATGATGATAATATCAAATTTAATGCAAGGATATGATATTCTGGATGGAGATAATAATTAAAGGAAGTTTTTTAGAATATCTACAAGTGATAAAATTCAATGAGAAGATCTAAGGCGAAGATCAAGCGGTTAAACTTGATTATGTGAGTTTCGAGAAAAATTCAAGTTACGAGGTAAAATCAGAAAATTTTACCGAGTTAATATTTATGAAGCAGATGATCAAACGAATGAGTGCAAATGATGGAAAACCTAAGAAAGGAGATTAAGAGGCAAAATTATGTCTATATAAATGATGAGAAATTAACAGAGATTATGATGTTGGTGAATTGAATTAAGAAGCAGAAGAAGCTGAAGGAAAGAGTTACTGAGCAGAACAGAGAAGAAGAAAGAGAAGAATCTATAGTCTGAAATAGAGAAAAATAGAGTATGCGATGTTTGTATTCATGTGAGAATAAAGGATCTGACACAAGAAAAAGGTAGTTTATATATTCATAGTTCAAATTTTTACTGTTTCTTATTAGCATTTGTAACAAAGAAAATCTCTTAACAGAGTGGATTTAACAATCCTATTTGTAAATCCCAGATGTAGGTGACATTCCAAAAGAGTGTTTAAAGTCGTCTAACAAGGCCACTCCTAATAGGGTGAAGATCTTAATAGATCCAAGGGAAATCCCTTAACAGGGTCACATTTAGCAAATGTGTTTGTAATATGTATTAACTGAGCATGCTTCAGAAAGGTACATTTTTATTGTTGGTCATAATTCCCACAGAGGTTTTTTTCCCAAATTGGATTTCCTCGTTAAATCTGGTGTCAACTAAGTTAAATATATGTTTACTAAGTTTGAATGATTGATTTGCATATTATGAGATGTATGGTTGTTTAAGTTGTTAAGTTATTTGGTGAGTAAGTTATTATTGTATTTGTAATCACATAAAAATGGTCATCTAAACCCTAGACCCCCAATCTCAATAATTAATCAAGAAACCCCAATCTTGATAATTCTAAGTCCTAAATCAAACATGCAATTATCAATTTGCAGCTAATCTGACCTAAACCCTAGGTCCTAATCAATCATCTTACTTGAGTAATTAATTAATCCCTAAAATCACATCACATTGGCAAATAAACTTTATACTAATTATTTAATTAATATTCTGATATATTAATTAAATAATATTGCTAAGTTGTCAATTAAATTCAAAAGGGAATTAAATTAATTAATAATAATAAAATGCATTCAAAATCATTTAAATTATTAAAAATGCATATGACATCATCAAATCCAGTTAACTGATTATCAAATTGGAAATAATCCAGTTCCACTCAGTTAACTAATTCTCCACTATTTATCATTTTGGAAACATTTCAGTTAATTGAAAACTGATTTTGGAAGTTTCCAAAATAACTGATCAGTCAGTTCAGTCAACTGACTCTTTCAACCAATCACATTGCTTGCACATGGATTGTGCTTCTTCAATGGAATCTGAACCAGTCTTTTCTTTGAATCTCAACCGTCAATTCAAGAGAGATTTCTATAAAAGAGAAACTCATTTCCTTCACAAAGGATCCTAACTTTTTCTATCATTATTATACGGCATCTTCTTTTCTAGCATTCTTAGCTTTTAATCATTTATCATTGTTGTTCTACTTTCAAGCATGGAAACAATCTAATTTAGAGCACATTTGATTTGGGTTTTAAAATGAATCATCATCTTTCATTTGGTGCTTTAAAATAAATCTAAGTAGCTTGGATTAACAACAAATCTGCATCTTGCATATCATTTTAGATCATTTAGCATAGCTTTAAAATCCTTTGTTTAGGTTATCGGTGTAGTCATTGAGATTGTGATGACCTGAGAGAAAGCTCATACTCCTGCCTACTAGAAGGTAATGGGTCATTGTCGGTTAGTGTAGTTGTTTATTTTGATTTTGTATTGCCTAACCCACTAACCATGTAAAGACTTTATTGAAGTGTGTGTGTATGTTTTGCAGCTTGCAAGTACTTTCCCATTTTCACGCATACATTTTTGGTGCCCACCATGGGGCTCGAATCTCTTCTTGATCCAAACCTAACCTACATCTCCTCTTAACCCAAATTTGACGCCCACCGTGAATTTGTTTGCATGCAGATTTTCTTTGCTGTTTCATTGTTGCATGCACATTTTCAATTATTTGATCATATCTCCTAAACGACTTGGAATTTATTTATGAAATTTTTATTCCAGGTTGGGGATGGCATCATGAGCCTACAGTCCAAAAATTAGATTTATCTGATTAATTTTGTGCGATTTTTTTTTTTTATGATTTTTATAAAAAATTAATTTGGGCGCAAATTAGTGAATTTCTCTAAAACATTTACATTTATGGAAATCTCTTGAAAATCTAAATGGGGTCTATTCTCTGAGTTTTTTATTTTCATGACAAATAATGATCGAAATAAATACATCTTTGAAAACTGGTATGTTTTGAAAAAAAGGTCCCTAGGGCACAAATTAAGGAATTTTTAAAAAATTCTTACATTTTTGGAAAGCACACTGATTTTTAAGAGGGGTTATTTCTTTCCATTTCTATTTTTTTGTTCTAAATATATATTTAAAAATTACATCTTTATGACTAGGTAAAAAACATAAAAAAATCAAGGTGCACTTGTTCCAATTTCAATTGATTTGTATGCTTTTCCTTTGCATGCATGTTTTATGTGTTACTAATGATCTATGTAGAACTTTGGCAATTGTGGGATGAAGACAAATTGAAAAAACCACTAATGAGTTTGATGTAGGACAGTTGACAAAGACCTTGTGTGACTTTCAAAACTTTTGTGCTTGTTTAGTAGTTAAAAAAAAAAACACTTCTATTTTGGTGCTTAAAAAGGAAACACTTTTCTTATGTGTTTGAAGTGTATTTTAGATTGTAATCCTAAGAATTATATGAACATATCCTCTTCCCTTGCCTTTTTGGATCTTGGGTGTAAGAGAAATTTGTATAATTCTTTTAGCATGGCTACCTCCCGAGAGCTTTAACAGAGCCGATGAGAGTGGATTGCCCAATGGGTAACAGGATAAAGCCAAGCCCTTCCGAACCGGTATATAAGAAATGTCATTGTGATTAGTGTGACAGTGAATAGGTGTTGATTATGTTATACCAGGAAGAAGATCTCGCTTAGTACCCTTGTGGTGCGTAAAAACCTATAGAATGTAACTTCTGTAGGCTGGGAGGCCTCCATAACGGAGCTAATCTACCGCAAGTATAACCACTTGAATGGATGACTTAATTAAAAAAAATTGTTGCAGTATCCAAAAACCCTCTATCTGCTGGCATGGAAGGTCAGAGACTGACTAAGACGTCCCACATTTTCATGGCTCTTATTAGAGACAATGGTCCCTTGGGATTCGAAGCTTGGTGTGCTTGAGAAGTGAGTGCACTGTAAGGAGGAGCCTGCACCTCCAAGCTTCTAAGTTGTCCACTATGAGTAGGCATGGCTGAACTTTGGCTCAAGTGGGAATTCAATAGATATTTCCCTGGCTTACCTAGGTTGTGTTGTGCCTGTTCTTTTTACAAAACACATTCTTCTTGATGTGTCTTGCGTGAGTGAAACATCAAAACATCAAGACAAACATCAAAACAAACATCAAAATGATCAACAATTAAAAATCTGCACTCTTAGGTGTTAAGCTATCAAACACTTGTCCAAGTTTATGTATCTAGTATAAAAATCTAGAAATCAGTCGAATTGTTTTCCAAGTTGGTATTCTATCATGAAGGTTCTGTCCAAATTTTCACAAGTCTTTGTTCTCATCAACATCATCACTAGGTTTTCATTGACTACTGTTGGAAAGTGACAATGCAAGCAATTGTTATTTTGTCATTGATGTCAAACCTTAATTGGTGAGACTATTGTTATCTGTTTGAGTACCATATCTATTGTTGATGAAGAAGATTTAACAAGAAGACCAAGTGAATGGTTGAGTTTATGAAAATAAAAGGGTACTTGATCAGTTGGCACTCTGGAAAAGTAATTAGTTGTTTATCTTTCAAAGATAGTTTTTGTGGCTATTTTGTGCCGAGCAAGTTTGGCTTGTGCTGAGCAAAGTTGTTTGTGCCAAGAAAAGTTGTTTGTGACGAGAAAGTTTGTTTAGTGCTGAGCACCAGTGAAATTGCCGAGTGAAAACAATGATGTTGGCTGACTTACAGTAATTGGATTAATGATGAGATTTGAGATCTCTGGCCGACTTAGTTAATTTTGTTGGGATATGTAATGTTAATTAAAGATTGATCCACATCATTTAATGTATGGGTAACCATAATTAATG
>MU226970.1:1016109-1045032 GCA_018584345.1 Thuja plicata | reverse complement strand
GAAAGAAGATTATGATGATGATGAGAAAACTGCATTAATTTCTTATAAGAGTAAAGGTGATCATTGGATCATTGATAGTGGTTGTTCCCATCATATGACTGGTGACAAGGATAAGTTTGAAACCCTAAATCAATACAAAGGAGGATATGGAAAATTTGGTAATGATGCACCATGTCTTATAAAGGGTAAAGGATTGATTAACCTGACTGACAAAATCAGATGTGATAATGTGTATTGGGTTGATGATCTTAATTATAATTTGTTGAGTGTTGCACAACTGAACACTTCTGGTTATAGAGTTGAGTTCCATCACAGAAAAGCAAAGATCTATGACTCTACTGGAGAACTTGTTGGAAGTGGTGATCAGACTAAAGGTAACTTGTTCTATCTGGATTTATCTGAAGAAACATGTTTGTTTTCACAGTACAATGATGTTTGGTTATGGAATAAGAGTTTGTGTCATGTGAAATTTGATAACTTGGTAAGCATAAGTAAATTGAAAAAGGTTAGAGGGCTACCTAAGTTAAAGAAACCTGAGAATGCTATGTGCAAACAATGTCAAGTAGGAAAGATGACTAAGTCTAGTTTCAAGAGTAAAACACATATTTCAGAGGAAATGCTAGAATTAGTCCAACTGATCTCTGTGGTCCCATTGGAGAAAGAAGCTACTATGGTGCTAGATAATTTATTCTATTTGTTGATGATTATTCAAGGATGATGACTGTAATGTTTCTCAAGGAAAAATCTGATGCATTGCAGTTATCTAAAAGGTACTTAGCTAAAGTTGAAAAGGAAATAGGCAAAAGTTTGAAATGCTTAATATCTGACAGAGGTGGAGAGTTTATTTCTAATGAGTTTAACAAGTTCTGCAATGACTGAGGCATAAAGAGATAGATGTCCGCACCCAGGACACCTCCATAAAATGGTATTGCTGAATGCAGGAACATATCTATCATGGACTATGCAAGAACACTAATGATGGAGAAAAATGTTGCACAAAAATACTGGAAAGAAGTTGTAAGCACCGCAGTCTATACCCTGAATAGAGTACAAGTTAAGAAAGGTACAAATGCTACACCTTATAAAATTTGGTATGGTTATGCACCTATTGTAAAATACTTTAAAGTATTTGGAAGCAAATGTTTTATACTGAAGGAAAAAAGAAATGGAAAACTTGATGCTAAAGGTGAAGAAGGTATATTCCTTGGTTATTCAAAAAAAATCAAAGCATACAAATGTTTGAATTCTAATACTAACAAAGTTGTGGAAAGTGCAAATGTTAGAATTGATGAGTTTGCAGAAAGAAATGAAGTTGAAAGTACACAAGAGCCTGAAAGCTACAGATCATTCATATATTTGGATGAGGAAGATTCCAATACATTACCTAAGGCTACTACCGAGCAACAACATGCACCTGTCGAGTCACAGAGTGGAGTTGTCGAGCAACAACAAGTGAATGCCGAGCTATCTGATGGAGATGGCGAGTCACAGAATCAACCAGAACTGAACACAAATAATGAATCTAAAGCAAGACCTGAGCCTACTCTTGCAAAATACATAAGGAGACACCACAATTCTAATCAAATCATTGGATCGAAGGATTCTGCAGTCATGACATGAAGTAAGTTGAAAAATGGCACATGTCTATTATGTGAATTTGAGCCCAAAACAGTGAAAGATGCTTTAGAAAATGAAGATTGGATATAGGCAATGAATGAGGAAATTGAAAAAATTGAGAAGAACAAGACTTGGACACTTGTACCTAGGCCGAAGGATAAAAATGTAATTGGTACATAGTGGGTATTCAGGAATAAACTAAATGAACATGGAGATGTGACAAGAAACAAAGCTAGACTAGTATGCAAGGGTTATGCATAGGAGGAAGGAATTGACTATGGTGAAACATTCACCCCAGTTGCAAGATTGGAAGGAGTCAGAACCTTACTTGCATCTGTAGCCTATAAAGGATTCAAAGTTTATCAAATGGATGTGAAATCTACATTTCTCAATGGTATCTTGGAAGAAGAAGTGTATATTGAGCAAGCTGATGGTTTTGTTGACCCAAACAAAAGGAATATGGTTTGCAGATTGCACAAAGTACTATATGGACTGAAGCAAGCGCCAAGAGCATGGTATGAGAGATTGCACAATTATCTGATCAAGATTGGATTTGCAAGAACCAATGAAAACAACAACCTGTACTTGAAGACATAGCAAAGCAAAGGTACATTATTAGCTAAAATTTTTGTAGATGACATCATATTTAGTGGACAAGATGTGTTATGCCAAAAATTTGCAATAGAGATGCAAACTGAATTTGAGATGTCTATGTTTGGTGAAATAAAATTCTTTGTTGGCTTACAAATTTATCAAATGAAGAATGGTATCTATATCACTCAATCTAAATATATCAAGGAGATATTGAAAACTTTTGGAATAGAAGAGTCCAAACCAGTGAGTACACCCATGTCTACTCGACAGAAGCTAACAAAAGATGATGACACATAAGATGTAACCAAACACTCTACAGATCAATGATTGGAAAACTACAGTATGTTGTACATAGTAGATCTGACATTGCTCTAGCTGTTGGAATTTTTGCAAGGTTTTCTGCTAACCCCAAGGAAACTCATATGATGGCAGTAAAAAGGATTCTAAGATATTTGAAAGGAACTAATGACTATGGTCTATACTACAAGAAGAATGAAAAGTTTGAACTCAGAGTTTACACTGACTCTGATTGGGCTAGAAATGTTGATGATAGGAAAAGCACTACTGGTGGAACATTTCTTTTAGGAAAAATATTGATCTCATGGACAAGCAAGAAATAGAACTACACCTCACAATCTACAGTTGAAGCTGAGTATGTGGTAGCAGTAGTTAATTGTTCTAACATTGTGTGGTTGAAGATACTACTGAAAGGCATGAAGGAAGAAATCACTGAACCAGTTGTCATATATTGTGATAACATGAGTGCCATTAATATTTCTATAAACCCTGTTATGCACTAAAAAACAAAGCACATAGCTATCAAGTATCATTACTTGAGGGAGATAGTTCATAATAAAGAAGTGAGACTGGATTATGTGAACACTAAAGAAAAATTAGCATACATATTCATAAAGGCACTACCCAAGGATGCTCATGAGTATCTATGAGGTAAAATGGGGGTGATTCCCCTAACTAAGGCTAATTAATTTCTGTATGGTACTTTTGCATCAAATATTACATTCAAAATACTTGACACATTGATGCATAGTAAGTCACACTTTAGGTTGCTAACTAAAGTTGTGAAGTTGGATAAGGATAGAAAAGAAGATCAGTCATAATCAAGATGACAGGATCATCATGATACTGAAGATCTACATGATAAATATATTGACGTCTTTGGCATTGTTGTCAAAGAGGGAGAGATTACCTAGAGAGAAAGATTACATAGAGGAAGAAGTATAAAGAGAGAGAGATTACCTATATAGAGGGAGAAGTTACTATTGAAAACAATGAAGAGATTATCTACTTAGAGGGAGTCTATAGATGATTAGACACAAATGATTATAGTGTGATTACAGACATAGAGGGAGAAATGTATTACAGATGGGAATCAGAATGAAGCTAAAGACATTAATGAAGATTTGTTCATATCAAGGAACGCGGGTGATTTTTTGGATTGTATGGTAACTATGATTGTTAAATCATTGTTTTAATGTTTTGTGTTGCCATCAATGCCAAAGAGGGAGATTGTTGGAAAGTGACGATGCAAGCAATTGTTATTTTATCATTGATGTCAAACCTTAACTGGTGAGACTATTTTTATCTGTTTGAGTACCATATCTATTGTTGATGAAGAAGATTTAACAAGAAGACCAAGTGAATGGTTGAGTTAAGGAAAATAAAAGGGTACTTGATTAGTTGGCATTCTGGAAAAGTAATTAGTTGTTTATCTTTCAAAGACAGTTTTTTTGGCTATTTTGTGCTGAGCAAGTTTGGCTTGTGCCGAGCAAAGTTGCTTATGCCGAGCAAAGTTATTTATGCCAAGCAAAGTTGTTTGTGACAAGCAAGTTTGTTCAGTGCCGAGCACCAGTGAAATCGCCGAGTGAAAATAGTGATGTTGGCCAACTTACAGTAATTGGATTAATGATGAGATTTGAGATCTCTGGCTGACTTAGTTAATTTTGTTGGGATATGTAATGTTAATTAAAGATTGATCCATGTCATTTAATGTATGGGTAACCATAATTAATGCATGGTTTCAAGATTTAATTAGAGACTAATTTAGAGAAGTAAATATAATGTAATGATGGAATGATCCATTGGATCTGACCTAACCTAAGATCTACGATCTTGATTAAGTGGCAAAGATTTATCTGACCTAGACAAAGAGGTATATGATAACCTCAAGGGGTTATTCATTAAGTGTTCAAGTGGATGTATGTATGCAAGAGGTTTGCATATTTGATTTACTTATTGGCATGATCTAGCAGAGAAGGCTGAATACAGAAGCAGAGAGTTGCATGTGTGATTGCTTGATGGATTTCCAAGCAGATCAGAAGATTGAAATGACAATGCAGGCCATCCAGTAAGTTAACATCAGAGCTGTAATTGGATTTGAATTTGCAAAGTAAGTTGTATGTATCAGATCACAACTGTTGATTACTTTCTAACCATTATATTAGTTAAAATCCTTTAACAAGGTTGACCTAACATTCATTTGTATAAATCCTCTAACAAGGTGTCATTCAGGTGGAATGTTCTAAGTCCTCTAACAAGGCCACTCCTGACAGGGTGATTAAATCCTTTAACCAGGTCACATCTAACAGTGTGTTATTGTAACCTTTAATAGGGTTGGCTCCTCACAGAGCTCACTTCAGAAGAGTGAAACTTGGTAGCATGTTACTGGTGGTTTTTCCCATATTGGGTTTCCATGTTAAATACTTGTGTCAACTTGTGTGAATGATTATGGTTTGTTTTAATGTTATGTTTCTACAAGCTAATTACATTAGACAGTAAACTGCATGATTATGTTGTTGACATATGCTATTGCTGTTG
Organism: Thuja plicata; assembly: GCA_018584345.1. Lineage (NCBI taxonomy): Eukaryota > Viridiplantae > Streptophyta > Pinopsida > Cupressales > Cupressaceae > Thuja > Thuja plicata. Next base: position 1,039,986 of record MU226970.1, on the reverse strand, counting down.
AGTAGATATGAAATACAGAAAGTTTTATTTGCTACATCTAGACCTGAGGATAATTGATTCACCCCTCCCCTCTCAGTTATTCTAAATTCTTTCTAAAAACTATAATTTATTGACAATCTGACTTGTTCTCTCAAAATGTAACTTTACTGTGCTAGTCCAAGTGACTTGTTATCTTAATCATCTTTGTCTGCATTGTCCTTATCTTAATTTGTGAGAGCAAGTTTGTTAACCTTGACTCAAGATCAGAGTCATTGCTTCTCTTTCTTATTTGGCCACTATCTCCTTTGTCCTTTGGTCTTGTACTTATTCAGCACCTTAGATGTCACTTCAACACTTTTTAGTCAATCAATCAATTCATCATACTTCCTCTTCAATCTTCTACGAAAGCCCATCAAGTCAATCTTACAATGTCTAAAAGCAAACGGGATAAATCTTATGGTTCTAACAATGAAAAAGACGATATTATTATGGCAGCTTTATCGAAACAACTTCAAACTTTGAAATCTGAACTTCAGGAATTAAAGGGAGAAGAGGATACACCATTCAATAATTCCTCATCAAGAAAAGAGGTATCTAAGAACAATAAACCCATCTTTGATTAAGAACCATTTTATGACCATCCTATCTTCAATCAAGAGAATGTTGAGGAAACTATGACAGAATTAGATGAAAGTCTTTTCTATCCACAAAAGAAAGATATTGTAAGTCAAGAAGCATCTAATTATTCTCTAGAGAGATTTTTTACTCCTTTGGGACAATCTTATAAATCAGCATTGGAAGAACTTCTTGAGCACGATCTCATCATGTTACCTCAAGTCACATCACATGGATTGAAATTATTGAGTACCTATTATGCATATCATCGACACAATGAGCATAAAACTTCATCTTTCATGGATTTGAAGCATAAAATCTAAGATATCATAGATGATGGCATAATCAAAGTGGAAAATCCTAATGATTCATCTAATCTCAAGCATAATGAATATCAGGAATCCATGTCTAGCAGTGGTTCACATATCACATCTACTTCTTCCACCATTACTCCATCTCCAAAAGACTCAAAGCCAACCACACCATCTCTATCAAAGAATGAACCTAATGACGACTATGTCTACCCTCAAGGACTACAGTAAAAGAGATCCAAGCTAATCAACATATGAATGCAAGTCTTTCTCAGGATTCAAAGATCATAGGCCTAAAGCTTCCATTTGCTTTAACGACTATCATGCCTACTCAAAATGATACTCCATTATCCTTTCAAGAATCCCAAATGCAGATAAAAAATCCTACCTCATCCTTAGAAGTGGCTCCATGTCAAGAGGGAAATCCAAAGTGTGAAGAAAAAAATATCAGTCTGATCATGACCAAGACACCATCCATCCTTATCCAATGGTTGACCAAAGTTCCATATCTCAAGAGTCCCATTATAATTTTATCATCCCCTTCCATTTCTTCCAAGAAGATAGCACTCCATCTCCCAGCCAAGATCAAGATATCCTTTCCACCATCTCTAATGAGCCTATTGAAAATCAAGAGAAAAGTACCCTTTCTACACCATCTAAAGATCCTTGTCAAGATCAGAGAATCCCACCATCTCCATGTCATACCCCTCCATATCTAGAAACCATCATTCCTAAAAATCCCTTGGATAACAATAAATCCTCTCAAGCTTCAATTTCTCCTATCCAAATTTCTTGTATCAAAGCTACTCATGCACGTATTGATATAAAGATGAATTCTAAAGAGAAGAGCCTTGGTAATGCAACTCACTCTAAATGTGTTGGTATCCCTTCCACACCTTATCTCCCTCCATTCAAACACAATTGTATGCCTTCACCATCCTCCAAATCCATCCTTGGTCCTTATATCCCAACGCTAAAACCGTCAAACCTTCCATCTATATTGGGTCCCTATATCCCTCCATCCACCATTCCTATCACTACTAGTTTTTCATCTATTTACCCTGTCCCCCATCAAGATAAACAAAGACATACATCCTTGAACTCTCCCTATCAACCCATCCATATGAGTCATCCATATCAGTCCTATTCATCCATACTCCCCAAGTCTTTTGAAATGAATTTGGACGTGCAACGAAAAAATCACAAATAAAAGAATCCACTTACATATGAAGATCACTATGTCCCATCTAATCGAAATGTGACTAAAAAGAGACCACAAAGGTCCACGAAGAAAAGAATAAAATCAAAGAAAATATGGGTTCCTAAATCCATCAAGGAAGAATTGCGTTCTAAATCATCCAAAAGAAAAGGAAAATCAAAAGCTATGTGGATTCACAAGTCTCTTCTAAAGGACTTGGATACAAAAATAAAATCAAAATTTATGTGGATTCCCATGTCTCTCTTAAAAGGCTTGAACAAAAAGGAAAAGTCAGAGTTTTCATCCAAGCTTCCAAAGTCTTCTACTTCATCTCCATCTAAACATCTCCCATCTTCTAACTCTATTTTGGGTCCTTGTGTCTCAAAATCCATTACCTTGAATACTTCATCCATCTTGGGTCCTTGCATACCAAGATCCATACCCACTCATACATCAAAGTATCAAGCTATTCCACCCACTTTTCCTCCATCCATCCACTACCCTTCAAGAGGTGTGTCAATGTTGATCTTATCACCATTTCCATCTACCTCTACACAAACCTTTCAATACCCTATCCAATATCCTGCACCTACCACCTACCCAGCCATCCCATATACTTCCATCCCTCTTATCCAATCCATCACATAAATCCTTGGCTACCATCTTCCTTATCCTCCATAGCAATCTTCTCTACCATCACCCTATCAACATCTTTGAGAATACTTATAGCGACATTGGCCCATCATTGCATATCTTTCAAAGGAGCACTATGTAAAGAGAAAGAAGCTTAAGTTCCTCCATAAAATCAAAAGTACAAAAAAATAAAAGAAAAGAAAAAGTGCCTTGGTGAAAACCTAGTAAATAAGCACCTTGGTATAAAAAATAAAGATAAATAAATCCATCCTATGGTGAAAACCACTTCTTGTGGCGCCTTGGACAAGTACCATGATGAAAAATTGACAAACATGTGTCATGTGTAATTCCTCCTACTTTCACCCTTCACTTGGGGGAAAGTTCCTTCCATTTCATCTTATCCATCATATCTTACATCCATCAAGCCTATGAGCATCCATGTTCCTTTCGATGATCTTGACAAGGTTGAACATATCCATAAGCATCATGTATCCTGATATGCATTATCCTTTCCATCAGCCTATTCACTTGCTCTCATCCATGGCATCTTATCATGATCTTTCTTATGCCAAGCCTATCCTTCCTATCTTTGAGCATTCCTACCATAATCTAAACCATCTACTCATACCCTTCATCTCCCCTTATCCTGATTGCGCTATCATAACTATATCATATCCTATCAAATTGACCCCTTGGTCTTGATCAAAACATGAAAAACAATTTCTCAAAAACTTCTTGACATGTCCACTCTTTTGGACCACATTATTTTCATGACATTAGGTCATTATCCTATATGCTATCCAACACCACTCCATGAGCCCACATTGCTATACTCTTTTTTCCCTAGCCGGGGTAATCTTGAGGAGACTATCCTTGACGGTCACATTCACCCTCTTCATCCATCATTGTCTTTTTGCCTCATCCATAAGCTTTCTAATCCATCTGCAATTTTTTACACCTTACTAGACATTGGGGGCAAACCAATGGATCTTGCTTGAGAATGAGTAATCTCTAAAAAATCTAAAAATTGAAAAAAGTCCTAAAAAAATGATCATCTTGGTGAAAACCTAGCAATAGGTGCCTTGATGCATCAATCAAAAATGGAAAAAAATAAAAAAATTGAAAAAGAAGAAAAAAAGGATGGCGACACAAACATGCTTACCAAATTTTTAATGATCACATCATCAAGTAAGACCCCATCGCTTGGGGCATCTCAGCTTCATCACATCACATCAAGTTGCGATTATCATAAATCAAACACAACCCAATCAATTGTCTTATATAATGATGGATACACTTGAAACCAAACAGATCGGTCTTAGATGAGTCATTCATTTTTTAAACTAGGCACATTGATCAAATTGGCTTCATCACTTCAAATCAAGTCAATTTCTGCTAAATAACATCTCTACCAAGTAGGTGAAAACCTGGTAAATAGGTGCCTCTTGTACTTAGCACTCCATCTATCAATGCTCAGTCTTGGCAATCCTTTTCTTCAGCTTGTACATATCTTTTAGTCACTTTCGTGACACTTTGGTTCTTCTGAGAATCCTCCTAGCTTGAAAATGATCCAAGTCATAACCTGGGGGCAATCAAATCAGCTTTTTCCTCGTAGTATGATTCAATTCAGTCATCGTTGTTTGTTACCATGGGCATGGGTCCCCAAATCAAATCACATATTTGGATTACACCAGAGTCAGTAATCTTGTCATTTCTGAAGGACAACTCGCTATTGATGCAAACAGGTGTTTCTCAACACCCTAATCAAAAGTGTTTCTTAACACTATCTTTGGATGCATTTGTGTTTCTTAACACACATTGGATATCACAAACCTAGACAACGGATTGATAGAAATCAAACACATCACACTCACAAGAATGATGGTGTTTTTCAACACCCTATACATGTACACATCTGAAAAATTTGAAACCGATTGAAGTATGCTGAACTTATATTTGTATGCTATCTATTTTCATTGATTTTTGTTAATATTTTCTGTGTCTACTGCTTGTTGGTGTGGTACCAATGATCCTACAATTTCAAATAAAATAGGTGTATGTGATAAGAGCTCATGCATTAAGGTAGAAAAGCCTCACATCCCTCGATCCTATTTACTTGTATGCCAAGGTGAGGTCGGAACTATCTCCTTTACTGCTATTTCTCTGCTTGTTTACGTAAGATCACACTCATGGTTATCTTGGCTTTGAATGCCTCGATAATGGTGTACTCTTGCAACATCAACTGGAAACAACATTCAGGTTATCTTGGCTCTTGTGCCTTGATGCTTACGTTGGTTTCCCATATCTTATCTAGTGAAAGTCATATTCATATTTTTATGGTAGCAGTGGCACCAGTAAGGATTATATCGACTCCGATGTTCCAAAAACCCTCGATGATGAAATTTTTCAACGCTAAAGGTTCAAAGACTACACCTTAGGTTGCATTCATGTTAGTCTTGCATCTACATCTACATCTGCATAGTGTTGAAATCTGCACAATATCGATATCTATCTACAATGTGAAGGATCTAAAACTCCAATTGATCAATCTTCTCATTGTCAAGTGGTCAGTTGTGTGTGAACATGAAATACCTCACCAATTTGACTATCCCGATTCTATTTTCAGGATCAAAATTGAAATATGACGTTTGAATTTTTTAGTCAATTGTAGCTGGCCGCTTGTACACTTAGTCTCCAGGACTCCAACCAATGGAAATCTCTCATAATTTTCTTCTATTCAATCCATGTATCCATACTTTTGGTCAATATTGGTCAAACACAACCTCTCATCAAGTACAAATTTTGTCCTAACTACTTGGGACCTCTTTCTAATCAGACCAGCTTCTTCTTGCATCATGTTATCAATCAAATTGCTTCTCATCACTGGGGCACCTAGCTATATTTTGATTTCACTCTTGAGGGGGAAAGATCAGGACATCAACATTCCAGTGATCACATTCTCAATCAAAACCCCATCGCTTGCAACATCTCATCTTCATCGCATCAAAACAAGTTGAGATCATCTTAAATCAAAGGCAACCTAATCAATGGTCTTATATAGTGATGAATACACTCAAAACCAGACAAGGTCGATCTTATACGAGCTATTCACTATTGAAACTAGATACATTGATCAAATTGGCTTCATCACTTCAAATCAAGTCAATTTTATTGCTAATCAAATCTCTTAACAATAATCAGTTTCATCTTTTCAAATCAAACTAGTTATTTGTTCAAATCAATCAAAAGGTTTAAGAGTTCTTGACAGATGTCCAGTTTCATTGCTTCAAATAAAATTGGGCATTATGTTTTATATCTTTTGATTGATCTTCTTCCAACCAAGCTCAAATTTGGTCTTCTTCTTCAAAAGAATGGTTTCATCGCTTGAAATCAAACTATTCTAGGTCTTCTCGCTAATAGGTCTTTGAATCAATGCGCTGATCGCACATCAATTCAAAGAGGGGAAAATGTAATCACATAAAATTGGTGATCTAAACCCTAAACCTCCAATCTCAACATTTAATCAAGAAAACCTAATCTTGATAATTCTAAGTCCTAAATCAAACATGCAATTATCAATTTGCAACTAATCTGACTTGAACCCTAGGTCCTAATCAATCCTCTTACTTGATTAATTAATTAATCCGTAAAATCACATCACATTGGCAAATAAACTTTATACTAATTATTTAATTAATATTCTGATAGATTAATTAAATAATATTTCTAAATTGTCAATTAAATTAAAAAAGGGAATTAATTTAAATAATAAAAACAAATATGCATTCAAAATCATTTAAATTATTAAAAATGCATAGGACATCATCAAATCCAGTTAACTGATTATCAAATTGGAAACAATTCAGTTCCACTCAGTTAATTGATTCTCCACTATTTATCATTTTGGAAACATTTCAGTTAACTGAAAACTGATTTTAGAAGTTTCCAAAATAATTGATCAGTCAGTTCAGTCAACTGACTCTTTGGACCAATCACATTGCTTGCACATGGATTTTGCTTCTTCAATGGAATCTAAACCACTCTTTTCTTTTGATCTCAACCATCGATTTGAGAGAGATTTCTATAAAAGAGAAAATCATTTCCTTCACAAAGGATCCTAATTTTTTCTATCATTATTATACTACATCTTCTTTTCTAGCATTCTTAGATTTTAATCATTTATCATTGTTGTTTTACTTTCAAGAATGCAAACAATCTAATTTAGAGCACATTTGATTTGGGTTTTAAAATGAATCACCATCTTTCATTTGGTGCTTTAAAATAAATCTAAGTAGCTTGGATTAACAACAAATCTGCATTTTGCATATAATTTTAGATCATTTAGTATATCTTTAAAATCCTTCGTTTAGGTTATCGGTGTAGTCACTGAGCTTGTGATGACCTGAGAGAAAACTCATACTCTTGCCTACTAGAAGGCAATGGGTCATTGTCAGTTAGTGTAGTTTTTTATTTCGATTTTGTATTGTCTAACCCACTAACCACGTAAAGACTTTATTAAAGTGTGTGTGTCTATTGTGTAGCTTGCAGGTACTTGCCCATTTTCACACATACATTATTCAGTGTTACCTAGTGAATTAGTGAGTTGAGGTTTAAGTGTTTAAGTTTGATTTGGTATGATTCACCCCCTTCTCAGTGGGATCAATAGGAGGTTATCTATATTTGGCCATACATTGGTATTGAACTTACATTTTTTTAATCAAATTTCCATGTTTTTAGTGTTCCTATGCAAATTTCCTTTCTTTCTACACATTCAACTATTACTTCTGCACATTTATGTTGTGTTCCTGTGCATCCATGATCTTCTACTGCACATTTATTGCTACACATTTATGAAAGCTAGCAGTTGCCTTGGGTCTAGGTATAAATCAGTTAGGGTTTTGGATACCCTTTATTCTTGTGATGCTTTTTATGTTTTCATAGTCTATAATTAATCTTGTTAGGTTCACATTTTATTTGATGCTTTAAAATTAACCTTGTCTAGTTTGATTTTGAGGATGGACCTAGTCTCCTCAATTGCAAGTTGTGAGCTATTGTCCGGCTTGGTCTCATGTAGCTTATTAAACATCATCCAAGCTCTAACAATACATCATCTGGAATGTGTGTATCCATTCCACTGAAGTGTTTTTGTGTTTTCATGTAACCATTTTTAGGGCTCCCTTTGAGATTCATGACAAGGGACTAACCACCTCTTATGGATTCAATAAGTCTAGTGGTTGTATCAGGTATTGACAGGTTGATATTTTTGTGCAACATAAACCACACTTTCAACAAGTGGTATTTGAGCTTATTCATAGGTTCAAATCCCCTTAGGTAATTCTGAGGGGGAGATTGATGGAATATGGTTAGTGCTCCCCTTGGGATTCATGACAAGGGACTAACTGCCTCCTGTGAATTCTATAAGTCTAGTGGTTGTATCGGGCATTGAAAGGTAGATCTTTTGGTGTAATGAAAACCACACTTGTAAAAATCCAAGATCTCATGATACATCATGTGGAATGTGTGTATCCATTCTAGTGAAGTGTTTTTGTGTTGTCATGGAACCATTGCAAGTGTGAAGACTTTTTCTTGTGGAAATCGTGTGACGATCAATGTATTGTTTAATTCTTTCTTATGTAATGCATGTTATGTTTATGTACTTATACAATTAATGGTTATGTAAGTGTTAAGAAAAAAGTATCAGTGCATGTATTACCTATTGGAGTTGATGAAAAACTATCAACCATACAGCTCCCAAGAATCACCTGCATGCAAACACCTGTCACAGAAAGAGAGAAGCAAAAGATATGGAGGCCAAAAACAACAGATCTGTGAAAGAGGAAACATCCTCAATTGATTCAATAAAAATGGAATGGAATTACAAAAAAGGATGACATAATTACAAAGTGATCAATCCTTATAAAGGAGATCAAAACCCTGAGATGGGTGAAGAAACCAAGGTTGCATGAATAATTAATAAAAGAATAAATTATTGCATGCCTAAAATTTAGCTTAAGTGAAATAGAGATAAAAGGGACTTAATAATTAAATCAAATGATGATTTAATTAATAAGTGAAAGTTGACTTAATAATTAAATCAATAATGATTTAATTAATAAGTGAAAATACCCTTTTAACTCTAACACCCCCCTTAAGATAAACTTAGGGAGAAGCTAAAAAACCTAGAAACAACTGCAGAAAGTAGGAAAGATGGGTCCCGGCAACATGGCCTGATGAGGTATCCAAGTACAAAAAATCTTTGTAAAGAGGAGAAAAGGAGAAAACCTAGTGGGAAAAACCCCTCTCCAAAAAGAGATGAAGTCTAGTGAAGGACTGAAGAAGCCTCCGAACTAGAGAATGTCCCAGAAAATAGGAACAAAGAAAGAATATGTAGAACATCTCTGAAGCATGAAGTTGCAAAACACTGTCAAATAACTACTCTATATGAGTGCCCTCAAATGATACTACTTGAATCTGGATGGAAAACAAGGCAAACATCGGAACTCGAAGATACAGATGGAAAAAATGCCAAGTCTGAAGCCTCCAAAATAGGAACAAAAGAAGAGTGTCCATATGGTAAATGACCCATCTCACCAAAATGCATAGGTACTAGCCACTGCATCTACCAAGTACATAGGAACAAATATTGAATACATAGCTCACTCCATCGAACCAAGGAAACATAAGAACCAATAATAATACCCCTCCATAATGCTGATAGGGAGAGGTATAACAGATACACTGAGACTGCCAAGAAAAAATTGCATGATGAAGAACGTACAAGCATAAATAAAGTATGTGTCAAGGATGATTAGTCACTAACACACATGAGGCCAATGTCGTGGAAGGAATACTCACTTGAAAAAGGTTCAACAACCCCCCATAGCACTTTATAAATAATGGGAGCACAATCAGGCACAAAATGTGCAAGATCCCAAACATGCATGATGGCACTTTATCTTAGTGTGTTTGCAAAAAAGCTACAGAAAAGGATGTATACAATATCCAGGAATGACTGAAAGCAAAATAAACATATGTAACTACTGTCAAAGAGTGATCCCATGCATAGAAAATGATCCTAGGACCTGAAACATCCAAGATATCCACCAGATTGCAAAAAATGCACAAAAATTGAATAAAAAATACTTGGACCAAATTTTGGGTGTGAGACCCATACAAGAAGAAGGATAATAGAATCAGCTTTCGGACGCCATGCGGAAGTCAAAAAATGGAGTCCGAATGAGAAAAATATGGCTCCTGGAGTGAAAAATAGATTGCTGACTTTGACTAAAAAAAAGGCTGCAAGATGGAAAAATCATAAAATCTAACCTCCATAAAAGCGTTCGGCTCAGAAAGAGCTTTCCGACAATATAAAGAAGTTGAAAATCGGCCTCCGTTTGCTCCAGATAGAGGGAAAAAATCCACACGCTGCTCATTATGAAAAAAAAACAAATAAAATGATAGGTTCGTGGCTGTCTAATTTAACCTCACTGTCAGACCTGTGACTGTTGACATCAGTAGCATGGAAACTGAGGCGGCACGCAAATCAAGGCGACATGCAAATTGAGGCGACATGCAAATTGAGATAGCACACAAATTGAGGTAGCATGCAAATCAAGGTGGCACATAAATCAAGGTGGCACATAAATCAAGGTGGAATGAAAATTAAGGTAGCATAGAAATTGAGGTGGACTATTGCCATGTAAAGCATGCTAAGGGCTGTGCATGCAAAAAATAGTGCCCAAATTTCAACTGTGTCTAAATTGGACATGCCTTATATGAAAATTGGGTTTCTTGGGCCTTCCGGACATAACCCAGATGTCAGTTTTTTCCCAAAGTGCTCCAAAAAATAAACCCTCCCAAAATCCATGAAAATCTGAGAAAAAAATCTCTCCAAAACACAGATTTAAAGAACAAGGCCAAATCTCTAGTGAAGAGAATAGAGGCATGAAAGGGAGGAGCTCTGATACCATATTGGATTTTATGAAAAACTATCAACCCTACAGCTCCCAAGAATCACCTGCATGCAAACACCTGTCACAGAAAGAGAGAAGCAAAAGCTATGGAGGCCAAAAACAATAGATCTGTGAAAGAGGAAACATCCTCAATTGATTCAATAAAAATGGAATGGAATTACAAAAAAGGATTACATAATTACAAAGTGATCAATCCTTATAAAGGAGATCAAAAACCCTGAGATGGGTGAAGCAACCAAGGTTGGGTGAAGAAACCAATGTTGGGTGAATAAACCAAGGTTGGGTGAAGAAACCAAGGTTGCATGAATAATTAATAAAAGAATCAATTATTGCATGCCTAAAGTTTAGCTTAAGTGAAATAGAGATAAAAGGGACTTAATAATTAAATCAAATGATGATTTAATTAATAAGTGAAAGGTGACTTAATAATTAAATCAATAATGATTTAATTAATAAGTGAAAATACCCTTTTAACTCTAACATTACCCTATATTTCAAGATTTCCTTGGTAGGGCATTACAAATTCTCAAAAAAGTGTTGAGCAAGATTAGGAGGTGAATGATTTTATAGGTTAAGCTCACTTATGTAGTGGCTTATTTTGTATATCTTCTTATTCATAATGTGTTCCCTATGATGTGAGGCTTGGTATGTATTTATGTTTTGTTAATCTCTCTTTGGATGAACCTTGTTGCTTTGTTAACACATGAGAGCAAAGACATCAAAATTTTTGTGATATTCCTCTATTTGTATCATCATTCTTCTATATTTTGTATACATGTTGTGTTGAAATGTATTGTTTTGTAAATATGCTCTTTTTTGTCTACTTGAGGATGATGCAAATCATTTAGGTCATCTCTTTTTGGTCTCTTCCATGTTGAACCAAAAATACTCATGTTATTATTTTTAGGCATTCTTGTTCGATTATTCTCATAGTTTCACTAACTTTGGGGGGACAAGGTCAATTCAATAAAAAGAATACTTGATATACATGATTTATTAGATATGAATAGTGACCCTAGATGTAGATCCCTTATGCGTTCCTTTGTGTTTTGTGACTATTTCTCTTTGATTTGTCCATGTTTGGAAGCATTTCACTAAGGAAAGGTGCTTCTCTTTCAAATATATGTATGCTACCTTAAAGCATTTCTCCCATTAAGGTGTACATAATCACTTTAACATGAGGTCATGAAATTTGATATATGTTTACACTTTGTGCATAAAACACAAGGTTTTTTTTACACTTTGATTGCACACCATGATATATTTTGTGCATGCTAAAACATCCATTTTGTAGTTTAGTTTTCAGATTATTTGGCAAATTGGTCCTTTATTTTCTAATATTTGTGCTTGGGCATACAACGAAATCCATTTTGCAGTGCCTTTTTTTTAATGGTTATTTGGCAAGATGAGGTTTAGCTTTGTAATCTCTAGAGTCAACTAATATAATGTGTGGAAAATAGGGAGATGGGGTAAATAGGTAAATTCATACCTCCCTTTTCACAATCGCACATTCAAAAGGAAGATGTCCCACTAGGCTTAAGAGGAGACTCAAGCACTAAATGAGATAGTGATCCTTCACTAAATATGTAATAATGAAAATAGAAATGATGGGAAAATGTAATGTATATAATAATTAGATAAGTTACTGAAAAACTAGAAACAATAGACTAGTACAGAATGATACAAAGATGAAATATGTAGAAATGGAAACTAGAATGCAGATTTGACCTGTACTAAGAGTAGAAATGCAGGGTACAGGATGAATTTTGTGACCTATACCTGGGTATAGAATGGTTTTGGTGATCTCTACCTAGTGTTTTTGACTGAATTTCTCGGGGATCTTCCTACAATTTATGAACTTTCTAGATTTTGTCTGACAACTCTGTAACCTATTCCTACACACAAAATACGGAAAGTTTTTGTCAAAATGGAGTTGCCTTGGTAAAACCCTAGTTTAGGAATCAACCTTGAAAATGATATGAAATTTCATAAAGGAAAGTACGTAAAAAGGTAAACTTTTGATTCACCTTGGATAAACCCTCTTGGATAGATGTAGAAATCACTACTTGAATGTACTTGAAATCAAGGAGTTTAACTTGAAATTTAATTTAGATTAAAGGATTCCCTCACATATGAATAGATCTATGAATTCCACTGCTAGATCTTGAATGTAGATATGGTTGATAACCTCTTGCAATGAAGGAGAGAGAATGTGGATGAAAAGAAGGAAAGCATCCAAGATCATGGGAGAGAAAATTTCTTGATTTTGAGAAGATTTTCTTTTACTTGAATGATCTTGAATAATTGGATAATTGGAGAAACTTGATCTTGGATGCTTTCCTTCAAATCTTGAATCTAATTTCTCAATTGCTCTTGATTGTTTAAAAACTTGATAGTAAATGATTACACTTGATAATGGATGCCAAAATGAGGAGAGATAGAATGTTTTTATACTCAATCCATCATTTTGGGATTCAAAAATAATCCAGGCTGACCATGAGATCAAATTTCCTTCTAATACCTTGACATAGGGCTCCAAGCCAGATTTAGGACAAAACCCTCAGGGACAGAATCCCAAATTCCTTCTATCCTAGGCACAAGATGGTTTTGACATCTTGTACCCTAGAGAATGAGCCAAATATTGGATAGGGTTTCGAGATAGGTGAAAATATGGGGGGGGGGGAGAATAACGAGTTTCCAAGATCAAGCATAATAGACATTCAAACCTTGAAATGACCAAAATGGGGTCTAATAAGTCCTAATAAAGCATCTAGTTATGGGTGCTAACTTTTATGATGATACATTTAGCACCCACTTTAGAGGGAGTATGAGACAATGTCATGATCACGGTAAAGTAGATCAATGTATAAGAATGACCTTATCAAGGTCAAGGATACAAAGAAACATCAATCCCCCAAGCAACTTAAGTCTTAATCAAATCCAAAAATAGGGTAAAAGAGACATCACTTGAGAGAGAGAGAGAGAGAGAGAGAGAGAGAGAGAGAGAGAGAGTTTCCAAGTAAGGTATTTTCTTACTATGGATCACACAAAGAGAAAGAACTACAAAAGATGGAATTAATAGTATAGAAAGTTGTTTTATCCTAATCAACCCATCAAAGGTGATCAATCCTTAAGGAAAGAATTGTCTTCACCAAGGGATCCAATAAAAATATGAACACAAGGAAATAATTGTCTCCTTAGCCATCTTCAAGAGGGATTACATTGGATTTTTTTGTGTGTGTGCAAATGTGAAACAAGGAGTAGATTTTATTCCCCCATGTTAAAGTGATTTCAAATGGCTTAACGAGAGGAATGGATTTAATAGAGAATACATGCACCCACAAGAAATGTTTCCACTATGAGATTCCCCTAAGAAAGGAAATACCAAGGAAAATAAAACACATGACAAAGGAACATGAAGGGATCTACTATCTTAGGGGTCAACATGATCACCAAGATGATATTATCATCATCCCCAGAGGTAGTATAAATAGAATAAGAGCATGTAAGAGTCACAAAGAAGAGTCTTTTTGGGTTGACATCATGGAGATAAAAAATAATAGGTAACTATCATTTTGCATCATCCCCAATCAGATAACTCAAAGGCACATTTACAAACAGTGGCACATGCATGACATAACATGTATCAATATATAGAATAAATGAGATAAAAATAGATAATGTCATGACATATTGATTCCTTTATCACCTTACACCAACAAAGAAATAAGGGTCTTCTAAAGTAATCTAAACAAAACATATAACAAGTAACACATCACAAGGGAAGTACATCACAACAGGAAAACCCAAAGAATCCACTGCGCAAGAGGAGCTAGTCAAGCATATCACCTACTCCCCCATCTTGATCTGTATTGTTTAGGGAAGGTGGGAAGTACACAAGAGGAGAAATGATGATCATGGTAGATGAAACAATAGATAGTTCCAAACAAGCACCATGTTGTGAAGATGGAACGCTTTGTTCCTCACTTGGACTAAGGGATAATTATTTTGTAAATGTAGCTGGTAAATCATGATTAAAATCAATAAGCTCATACATATCATCAGAATCACTATCATGACTATAATCATTAGTTGCATCAGGAGCATCAAAAACATCATCATGAAGGGTATCTTCCTCATCCAAATTAATGGTAATAGAATCCAAGATACGAATAGAACTATCATGTTTGTTCAACTTCATCTTTTTCAAATTTACTTCCTCCTTTGGACTATGCATAGGATAATCAAAGGGAATTAAAGCATCAATAGGTTTTTTAGGAGAAGAAAGGTTTTGGAAATCATGTTCACAAGCTCTATAATGATGTTCATAGTGGTGATCACAAGTATGTTTGAGAATCAGTTTGGTTTAGGATCAATCAACATCAGGCCCTTTTATTTTTTAGGAGCAAGAGTGGAAGGAACCATGCTAGGTTGACATATAACATCAATGGAACATTTATAAGATATAGGAGGTATACTAGAATCATATATGGTGTGAAAGGTGTAGGAAGAATTCTAGGTCTAGGAAAAGGAGATAGAACATCCTTAGGATTGCTAAGCTCACAATTCTTCTGGATTTTGTATTTTTTGATATGATCAAAAGAGATTGTCTTTGCAGGAATGAGTTGATTGAGGTATATAAGGATAAAATAAGTCAACCTCAAAGGACTCTTGTGGCACTCAAGGCTAGTAAATACTATGGTTAACAGTGACAATTTCTCTTTTATGGGGAAACTTCAAGCACTTATAGATAGGAGAGACTACAACTTTCATGGAGGTAAGCCAAGGAAGACCAAGTCTAAATTGAAACTGATTAGAAGTTGGGATGACAAAATTTTTTATATCTAGAGCTTTACCACCAAATTCTATTAGAAAAGAGATAGAAACATTGGTAGGATAACTAAAACCATTGCAAGTTTGGATCATCACATCGGATTTGTCATATAAATCACATTGCATTTGTATAGTGTAAAGATATTATTCAGTTATCATATTCACCATACAAGTAGGGTCAATAAGGAAAACATTAAAAAAATAGATCATTAACCTTTGATACAATGTAATGAGGACCATCAAGTGATTTAATCATCTCACTAGGATCAAAGATAATGCAAATATTAGGTTTAGGTTTGGTTTAGGTTCAGATTCAGATTGATCAATAAGATTGAAAAATTTGTTGGATTTAGTACACTTATCATCATAGGAAACAACATGAGTGGATGAAGAAGGTAAAGACTAGATAGGCTCTACAATATTAGTCAAATGAGATGACAAAGGATTGATATAGATTTGCAAGTTTTGGTTGGGAGGTGCTATATATTTGTTTCCTTGATCATGAACACCTTCAACATATATAGTATTAGAATCAATGAGGCCTTTGATAAAATATTTCAAATGGAAACACTTTTCAATATTGTTAGTGATTTTCCTTTCTATCTTCAACCCTAAGTAAAATTATGAGACTTGGATCATGGGATTTAAAACCTAGACCGCATACTCAACTCTATCCACAGATTGAAGACAAGAAAACGTAACTCAACAAGGCCTAAAATCCTTCTTCACTTTTAACTCCACTAGAATTGAGAGGGTATTCCAAACATACAGGTCTACACATATGCTAAACTCTTTTTAAACAACAAACTATAGACCTCAAGAATGAATAGTTCTCATCTCAATAGGTAATGGGTATTTAAAATTTATCACCCAATGCATAATCCCACTTGCATTTAACATTTTATAAGAACCAAACTAACCTATTCCTACTAACATGAAATTAAAAATAATTTTGATTTTGATGGGACCAAAATGATACAAAACTTATAAGATTGACCAATGCCTAGAAAAGGGCAACAAAGTCATGTAGAAAACATTGTATGCTGCAACTCATAAGCATGCTTTGGAAGTTTTGCAACTGTTATTACTTTGTAAAAACAAGGTTACTACAACACATCAAATAACCATACTTAATGATCAAGCTCAAACATAGTATTCTCATTATATTTATAGAATCATTTATACCACTCCTTGATTAGTAGGAAATTACAAATACAAATAAAAAAAACAAGTATTCTTGATAAGTCTGAATAATACTTGATCATTTAAACTTGAAGAAACACTACATCTCAGCCATAGAGACAGCCATTAGATATAATCCATTTATAAGGCTCAATCCAAAACATATTGAAGCTACAAAATAATGACTAACGTCTAAATACTTAACCCAAAATTAAAACACTTTATAATATCCACAAGTATTATTCCCGCACTTACATAAATTAGAGAATTGGAACCCTTTTTCAATCTCAAACAAATGCCTTTATAGTGCAGGCATAACTGATATGAAACACTTGAGTACAAGCCCATAGTTGACCATGGTAAAGTTATGATAACTAAAATATATCATAAACCAAACAAAATATTTGATCTTGCATGTACATTTTGATTTATGGAGTGACCCAAAGGAGAAAATCCATGCTCCTACAACAAAAAAGAATGACCCATACCTCACAAGAATGCAATGATTGTCCTTTGTAGCATATAAATAATGCTCAATATAACCGGCAACCATGAATGATTATTGAACACTTGAGTAGCGTATGCAGAGACTAAGAGGATAGTAAATATGACACCATTGGAAGTAGAAGATTCATTAGATTAGTTCAAACAATCAATACTTGATCCTATATTTGGTAAAAACCCTTTTCAATTGTGAATAATTGTTGGCTAATTAAACCCTTGATGAATGCCACCTAGTCTAACTGCCTGTACTTTCCATTCTTCATTCATAACCATTCTTATGCAAGCTATTCATTACTGCCAATATCATCTATGTTGTTACAAAGCTCTTAGACTTGGTAAAAAAACCCCAACCTTAGCCATGCAAATAAAAATAATGCTATAGCTTTTTATCCTTGGAACCTCACAACACTTCACCTAGCATCTCCTTTTTTTACAAAGAAGTTGTGAGAAAGGACCACGTGTCCAATATTAATTTAACCATTTTCTTCCACTAAGTGTTTGGGCACCACAAGTATCACTTATTGGAAATCAATTTTTATTCATAGTTGGGGAGTTGGTGTGTTTTTAGAATCAAACAAGAATGACATCTCCATTGATTTCATAGTCAGGGAGTCAAGGGAAAACTCAAACTCACATATCTAATGAAATTTGGTTCTGAAGTTTGAAAAATGAGCCGACTACCTGACATCACTTCATAGTTGAGTAGTCAGGGGAACACCCAAACTCAAGAACAAGTTTTATAGTTATGGAAACTTCCCAAACCGTCGATTATAAAGAAACCAAGAAAAAATTTGCTTCAAAAAGAACTCGGTCAGTAAAGATAGGGACTTTACAAAATTATTTTAAAATGTTGAAGTAAGGGAGTTTGCAATTTTTTTTGAAATAAAAACAATGAAGGACTTGGAAACAAAACAAAGGACTAATATAGCATAGTCGGGTAAGTCAATGAACTTAAAAAATACACAAGAGAAGAGGATTAAGTATTGAATTCCAAAAAACTAATTAACTTGACACTTAGGTGAACAAAAGTAGTTGAGCTTACATTCATTCTCAAAGTGGGCTACTCAAAATATTTTTCAAGGGTGTCCCTTTTGTGCCTTAGTCAAATTTTACTATATGCACTTCAAATTGCTTCAGAATTTGAAGGTGCCAACCATGGCTCTCATTGGGGATGGTTGAATACTAATTCAATGCAAGAATCAAGTTATCTCTGGGATGCAGACCAAACACTTATTCAATTTGGGTAGCAGAGTCAAATATTATCTCTACCCATTATTGTTTTGGTTGGAAAAAATTAAACCAAATCTGATGGCCCAAGGCCACCAAAATTGTTTAGCCTTGACTTACCTCTATCATATACACAATTCTCATATGATTGTACCAAAACCAATCTAAATCTATCACTATCATATGCCTGATTAAACATGTTGTCACTCCTCATCAAATCATCATATACAACATCATCAACATTTTTATTATCAACACACATCATAGTATCAAGAATATTATGAAAGCATTGATCATGATGTGACATACACATGTTACGTTCTTTAGAGAAATAAAAAATATGTTTAATATAACATTCATTACTATTATCTTTAGGATTTACCACTTCCACCGTGCTCTCTGCCCGCCTCCCACCGTGGAAATTACCCATCTGGCCCAACAGAATCTGTCCCCATCTGTCTCCCTAAACCAAGGTATTCCCTCACCTTCAGACTCCATTGGTGGTTCTACCCCTGCGGTTATCCCTAATTCCTCTGGTATCCGCTTGACCCCTACTCCTTGTATGGGCAGCAATCATGACCTCACCTTGGAGGACTCTCCTTAGCCTACTAAAAAGGGAAAAAAAATCTATATTAACCTAGACTGCCCCCTTAATGTTGAGCCTATGCCCACCAGTACCCATCGGTCTTCCTGGCTTGCCAAATAAAAAGGGAAACGGGCAATGAAGGAGCTCTTTGACAAAGAGGATGTTTTGGTTGAGTCCCCTAGTAGGGAGGAAAATCAGACTAATTCTGACCAGGAAGAGGGTAAAATTGAAAAATAGGACACTAAGGCTGATGTGGGTAAAGACATTTCTAGCCCAGAAAAAAGGATTGAGTACCCTAAGTCTTCTACAGGCTCTGGACTGGTGGGAAAAATTAAATTCCAGATGGTTAATCTGGAGAACTCAATGGCCAAACTGAACAGGGATTTGGATAACACCAACAAGAGGTTGGTGGATGTTAGTAAATTTGTTCTGAAAGTTATGCATGCCTCCTCCACTACCCTCTACCTACTGAATGAACAAGCCTCGGCTGGGAAGGAGTCGGTGGATGGAAACAGAGAACTCTTCAAGTTACTCAATGAAGAGTGGTCAGACCTACTGCTATCGAAGCGCTTATGGGATGGGAAGGGATCCATCTGATGATGAAGTATGGGATAGGGGCCACCACACTGCGGACCCCAAGCCCTATTTTTGGACCAGTAGTTTCTATTTTAAGTTTAAGACTTTCTGTTTTAAGTTTAAGACTATTTTAAATAGCCCTGCGTGGCTTCGTATTTATTTTTTGATGCACAATTATGATACTGTTAATTTCTAGGACACTTATTGCTTCTAGTTCAGCTTTTTTGTTGTGGTTTTTGATAGAGGTAGATAGTTTACCTATTTTACTACTGCTGACGGTGATGATTTAATATGCTGTTAAGTCTGTCCTGTTAGCTATTTTGTACCTAAGGTCAGCACCCTCTTGCTGCTGCTTATATCAAAAACATTCATTACTATTAAACTCACTGCCACCTATTATAAAATCATCACCCAACTGGAAAGTGATAGACTCATAATCCACCATACAATTGGTACTATCTGGCTCATTCAAGTTACTAGTTTGCATATTGAACGTAAATCTCTCATAAGTGTTTTTTTTGCATTTTAGGCACATGATGCAAACCAATTTAAAGTGTATGAAATGAAAACAATTAATACATAGACCTTTTAGGTAACTGCAAATCTAGATGCTAGAAACTGCATTCATCTTCACACTTCAAATTCTCCTCATTATTTTTTACATCAACATATTGCACATATGAAATATATGTATCATCATCCTCTAATGGTTCCTTAAAATTTGCAATTCTGAATTAAAAACACATTATAATTTGACACTTTGCTCAACATCTTTGTCCACATAAAAATTTTCAAAACTAAACTCATCCAAATCAAAAGATACACAGTCATACTTTTAATATTATGGAAATAAACAACTAAGAGGGGGGGGGGGGGGGAATTAGTTTNTGTGAATTAGTTTCTTCCAAAACCTTAAACCTCAAACCCTTAAGACACAAAACTATGTACCCTTAAATCTAATCTGAATAAATAGAATATGAAACATGTATGCATATACAAATCAGTAACACATCCACACAAGTTGACACAATATTTTTATCGTAGCAACCCTATTAGGGGAAAAACCACGATGGGGATGATTATCCAAAACAAGAAAATACCCCGTGAGAAGTATAACCTTATTACAATTTATGGGGAATGCACATGCATTCAAGCTCATTTCCTAGAGCTCATTTTTCAAATGAAAATCCTCAGGCTACAACGTTGAGGAAGGCTCACTGCCTTACAATCTGATCACTATAGTGATCCATACAAATTTTGTGAACTATGTAAGTGACATCTACCTCATGTCTGATATAGCTCCAATGTAGCACAATGTTGATCTTTGTTCAACCTCTTGTTGAAAAACATATGATTCTCTTTTAATCAAGATCTTCCTTCACTAGCCACCTCTATAATCCGCATTCATGATCTGCACCTTGATTTTACCCTAATTCATCATTTTATATCAAGAACTAGGTAAAAAAAAACCTAATCCACCATTTATTTAATCAACACGTCAGATTTCATGATTCAAATCCATCTTTGGATGCTAAGTCATAACCAACATCTATAAACACCACCTCGAGATCATAAATATCCTAGATTTCATGATTTAGCACTTTCGCAACACAATTTACCAACTAGGTCAGCTAAGAACATGAACAATAATAAAAATATTACTATTGACTAAAAATTCCACCAATCTAATCCTTTGGATCTATGTGTGTCACCAACTCATCAATTACATACTTCAAGAACATCCTATATCATCATGAAAAAAACTCAATAATTTAAATCTATTACAACCATTGGATTTGCCAGCCCCTTTTCATCATAGTTGAAGAATTTTGTCAACAAGTCTTTGAGATCTTAAGAATATGCCTTGCGGAAATCTAAAGTACAAACCCTCTGAGTTGAAGAAACCTAAGTATGCCTCAAACACACTCCTAGGTTTGTTCTATGAAATTCTCAATATTTTGAGCACACTGAACCTCTTTTTGTCTTCCTTTTGGCATAGTATGTCACCATGTCTCTCAGTCACCTTCTGCAAATTGGTTACCTATACAAATCATCATGAAAACTTCTATAACTTTGGGTGAACACAGTAAACATATTGAACTTGCTCCCTCTACCTTCACAACTTATTCTATGCAATATCCGCTTCTCATAGGACCTTCCAACATCCTTCTCTACTGGCTAACTTTAAAAAGTGAAGTTAGCATGAAGAAAATAATTCATCTGATTGCTTCCTCTAATAAAATCTTCTCCTATATTGACATCAATGCCAACACATCCATCATCCAAGTTTTCCAATATGCAAACAATCTCCCCCTTTGGCATTAATGGAAATATGTGATGTTAAAAATAAGTAATACAATCATAAACCAACAGTCTTAATCCTAGAAAGATAATCAATAATACTACTAGAAATATCCTTCATTATCTTTCAAAGTCTCTCTAATATCACTTCTTTTTCTCCCACTGGGAACATGCATTCCTTGGTTCCAATAAGATTACATACTATTATCTTCATCATCTTCTCCCCTTTGAGTACACATCACATATCTTCACTCACTTATTTCTTATGTGCAATTATACATAACTTGCATCTCTCATCTGATCAACATCCTTCTTAGCTTCTCCTTAGATATCTTCTTTACCTTAGTTATCTTCCACAATTGCTTCTCTTTATCTTCATACATGATTGATTTTTCACATATGTTTCTCATACCTTTTGAAATTAATGACAAAGTTGTACCATCAATTCTCTTAACACTTCCTTTAGGCCCGGTTTGTTTCACAGAATTGGGGTGGAATTAGAAGTGAGACTTCCCATTTTTTTGAAATTCGGCGTTTGTTTCACTAATTTGCAATTCCAAATTCATGTCCCAAAACTAGGTTTAGCAGGCATAATGAGTGGCAGCATCTTCCCATTGAATAGGTGGAATTAGGTTTCATATCCTGGTTTTGCAATTCCAATTAACCCCATCATAATTTTCATTGGGTCCACTGAGACTGTGGGGATTGTAAATTGAAAGCAAGGTTTGAGGTTTGCAGTGTTTGTGAATAATACAGTGTTTGAAGCCGCCTCAATTCTGTGAAACAAATAGGTTTGCAGTGGTTGAAACCGTGAGGGAAGCATACATGGTGGTTTGCGAGGGTAGGGTTTGCAGTGTTTGAAACTGCGAGGGAAGCATACATGGTGGTTTGTGAGGGTTTGCAGTGTTTGCAGTGTGTTTGCAGTGGTTGATCTAATCTGCTACCTACATCGTGTACCCAGTAAGTAGCCCAAAAAATGAAATGTAAAGGTGCATTAAAACCACTGTAAATGTCCAGGCTTTGTCGGTAATAAGTTCATTTTATTCTTGCCCTGTGTTTCAACGACAATAGTTTTCTCTGTTAAAGGTACGTTTTACCTTTTTCAAAAAAAAGAAGGAATTGTGTTTGAGCTGTTTAGAGTCTCTCAACAACAGTTGTTTGTTTCAGTGTGTTCCTAGACTATATGGAGTGCCATGATCAATGATGCCATTTTATTAACTTTCAAACTCATACCAGACTATAATTTATTTTTGGTAGTTTATGATTTCAATGGATTAAATGACCCAATAAAATAATGCAGAAGAGTCACCCAATTAAATGACCCAATAAAATTAGAAAACCAATGTGGAAGAGTCACTCCCTCTTGCCCTGCTTACTCAATTCATGAGACTCTTCTCTAGGCTATCAAAGATTGCTCTAATGCCAAAATTAATGAAGAAAAGTCCCTGATCTATAGGTTAAACTCTAAAGCAATACTCGACCCCTTTTCATTAAACTCTAATGGAATGTCGTGTTCCTGTAGTTAATGCCAAAGATTAACAATAATATTTAAAAAGTTGACTTTCATGCAGCTATGTTTTTCTAAGATTTTGTGATAGGATGACAATAATATTTCCCAGATTCTGGAGGCCTCCGAGGATGTGTTGGGGGTGGTAGGGGACAACAAATTGTGTAAATATATAAACAGGGATAGGGATAGGGGTAGGGATAGGGATAGAGATAGCGATGGGATGGGATAGGATGGTGATTATTCTGATTTTGGAAGGATTGAGGAGGTTGCGTGAGGCAGGGGAAGTGGGAAGGGCAGAGGGTGCTACTTATAGTAGGTGACCGTTAATTGTGTATAAGTGTATTTGAGTGAAAATAATGTCTACATTATCATATTCAGTTCTCAGAATAAACTATGTAATTCTTATACCAAAGGTTATGTAATTGTTTAAATAAGGTGAAAAACAAATT
>MU226970.1:991980-1014071 GCA_018584345.1 Thuja plicata | reverse complement strand
ACTTTACAATCAGCATGTCTGTTTCCATATCAAATAAAAACAAAATATGATGTATTTGTCATTTGTGAAAGATTAAATATGATATTTTATATAAATTTAAAATATAATCTAATAATTAGTAAAAATGCGATCAACATATATTTTTATGAGCATAAGCATGAAAAAATTGCAAGCAAGTGAGCTATCCTTTCCAAGTTTTATTTGTGAATATAGAAGCACATGTATGATCAGAAGCGCAGTTAAAAAAAATAAAAAATAAAAAAAATAAAAAAATGGAAAAAATAAATCACAATTTCAATTAAACATTATTCAATAATAATAAAAAATAAAAAATAAAAAAAATAAAAAAATGGACAAAATCAATCACAATATAAATTAAACATTATTCAATAATAATAAAAAATTATAAAGTCTTTGTCGAATTCCAATTCCAATTTGAAATGTAGAACCAAACATAGAACATGGAGTGTCTAATTCCAATTCCAATTCGAAATTGTGAACCAAACGCAGAAGTTGGAATTTGTCAATTCCAATTCCAATTTTGAAATTGGCAACCAAACACAGAAGATGGATTGACTAATCCATCTTCCAGGTCAACCAAACGATCCAAATTATAACCCGAAGATGCAAAATCAGGATTTCAAAACCTGGTTTTGTGATAATAAGGTTTTGACTCAATTCCAATTTCGTGAAACAAATGGGACCTTATCATACCAATATCAAGTTTTGTTTCCCTTTCTTATTCTGCAACCTTGTGAACTTTATTTTGTTTTCTTGTACATACACACTTCTAAAAATCCTTGTGTCTTCCAGAAAATGCTCACCTTACAATTAAATAACCCCCCTTCACCATTCTTACTACTCCCCCTGAGTAGTATCCTCCATACATCAATCCATCTTTAATGATATGGGCTCTTCTAGACTGATGCATTCTTCCGCATCTTAGTTTTAAGTGGGATGAGAAAGTCTCTTTGACTTGCTTTTGGATCTGACAGATGTAGATCCTATATCTAAAATCTCCTTGTTCTTTTTGTCCTATTATTGTGCTTCCATTCCTTGTCCTCTCCCTGTATACTCCTTTTAGCTTCTAACATACCCTTATTCATTATTTCAATCTCAACACCTTGTATGTATTTGCAGTGTTCAAATGTTTGTATGGATTCATTGCATTTGAGACATATGAAGATTTTTGTTTTACTACTAACATTCCTCATCATAGTACAAGGAAATTTGTCTTTTTTCTTCTTGATAATTTCATTTATCCTTCTCACACCTTTGAATGTATCATGGACATAATTGATTCTCCTTTTTCTAAGATAATGATCTTTTCTATTGCAATTATTGATATCTAAAATTGCTCCTAGACACACAACCTATGGGATGGTTAGTTAATGGGGAACCCTATGTGATTCACTGAGAAAATTTTGGGATTTTAGAAGCTGTCTCTTTGCTTTATGATAGGGGAAAAGGGAAAGAAGTGTTACTAATATACTTTGAGGCAATACACAAAGCTTTTGGAACACTTTAAAATTCAAATGCACAGGATATTCCAAGAAATAGAATCTCAAGGAAACTATATTATTACTATGCATTCAGGAACAACTATAGATATATGATAAATCCTTGATTATAAGAAATATATTGAAATACACAATGATAACTAAATAACAAAGAATTTTATAACATAATCTATCCGGAATAAATCAAAGTTGCATGCACTAAAGTCAGAGAAATAACACAAAACATATATGAACAATGAATCTTTAAAAGACCAAAGGGCTAGAAGCATGATTGATTATATTGATATTGATTCAATTATACAAAATATTGTTTGAGGCTTTCAAAAAGAGGCCTTTCATATATCTATCAGAGCCCTCTATTTTTCTCCTCCTACAATACAAAGCTCAACATTATATAAGCATAGGGAATCACTTGATTACAACCCTAACAGGGGAAGTAGTTGCAAAGATTGCTTGGCATCCCATTATGTGAAGCCAAGGAGTTACATTTTTTTATCACTGGCTCATGAGAGAAAGACAAATAGCCCTTGGTCTTCTAACAAGATCCAATTGCTTCATTAATTCGTTCAACTACCAACTTATCAGATCAAATCCCTAAAAATTTTCCCACCTACTCGAGATCTGATTCACCATTAATTTTCCTAGCTACTTCAAGAGAGAGGTTGCAACTTGAGGAAAAATGATATTGCTAACACTGGATGCGTGAAAAACCCTTCTCTCTAGCCCATAAATGACACGTGGTAGGAAGGCGCAAACTCTCCTTCAAAACAGAGGCTGAAATCTTTAAAACCCATGAGATGACCATGTGGCATACTTGTGCAGTGAGGATACAATCTTAAAAAAAACTTGGGCCCACCAGCCAAAGGAAAATAAGCCTAGTTTTTTGACAAAACACGTGTCATCAGAGTGGATGCTTTCATAAAAAAGGAGCTTGCCTAAAAAATACGTCATTCTGCCAAGTGGAAAGTGCACACAATCGCAAAGATTTTTGGTGAGAAAAGAGTTATATGCTTCAAAATATATGCCGCATTGACAAGTAGTGGGGACACGTTACTCCTTGAGAAAAACTCAAAAAAGAAACTTTAGCAAGATACTTAAACTTCATGGAATTGTGAATTTTAATTCATAATTTTGTGACTCTGAGGGGAATCCTACATGCGGGATTGAGAACTAATAAATTTTTTGGCCTCATAGATCAATACCTTAACTGCTCATGCTGAAGAGGCTATCAATGGTGGCCTAGAAGGGGAGCCATTCATCTTCTAAATCTAAATCCTAGATCTTCAAGAATTTGGCATCCTGGTCCAACATCAAATCTTGGAAGGACGTAGAATAGAGGTCCTTGAAATTATTTTCTAATAAAATTTTGAGTCGGACCAATGGATGAAGACAATTTTCAAAATGATCAACCTCTAGATTTTCTTGGATCAAATGGAGAGTATTTAGGTTGAAATATTAATCAATTGAGGTAACCAACTTGTCAGGTTGAATCACATAATCATCCTCATTAATGGGAGATGTAAAGGCATATTTTTCAAGCTCTTTGAAGCACTCCTTCACTATTGTAGGTATGGATTCCAGATTAGAAAATACAACACAAGTCTGAAGGGTGGCCTTATGGAAGTTGATAATTGCATTGGTACGTCTCACTACCTCCTTGTAGTTTGTGAACCCGACTCCGCTGATATCTTGATTCAATGCAACATATAGCCAATTAGCAAGCCACTGCGTACTTGGAAATTTTGTCTCCATAAAATTGGCAAATTCAATGATGATGGGCTTAACCTGAGTGCATAAAGAATGGGCATCCTTCAAGAACCGAAAGGTTGATTTGAAAGAATAAATGAATTGTTTAACATTTTCCCATTCGGAAAAAAAGAATGTCTTTAAAAAATGGGAAAATATTTGTAGGAGGTAGAGGTGGAGCCTAATAATTCTCATGTAGAAGCTTATTTTATGCCTCCTTTAGGATTAAATTTTTTTCCAACTCAGTTTCCATCTATTTCACCTTGCTAGATTTTGCTGAAGAGCGGCTATCTCTCCACTCTTCTCTTATGTTTTTTTTACTCAGAGACAAGTCATCCTTTTCCTTGGTTAGAGCATCTTTTAACTTACACTTTTGGTCATCTGCCTCAGATCGCTTATCATTCAATATTTTAAGATTTCTTTTCTTGGTGCTCTGTACTTGGTTTAAGAGACCCTGGATGGTGCTCAAATATTTAACTAGGCATTCATTTTCTATTGAGATCACCTTCAATTGAGCTTCAAGTAGTGTGGTGTCATGGATATTTATTGCAATAGGAGGAGCTCATTTTCCTTATCTTGCAACTTCTTGAAATTCTCTTCTTTTTCTTCAGACTCCTTTTAAAATTATGTCTCCAAATCTCGTATTTGCAATTGTAGTCCATCCTTCTCCGTTGTGTCTTGTTGCACAGATGATCAAAGTCATGTAATTTTAGCCTCCAGAGATATTTATCTTAGCAAGAGGTGATCATTGGTTTCTTTTACCCTCTCCAGCTTGGTGGAAGTGTTATAAGGCTTATGGGTCTTATTTATATAGTCAAAGGAAATAATCCTCTACATCTCATTAGCTAGTACTACTCTATCCCCTGGCTATGCAGATTCCAAATTCACCCCCACGACATGAACTGCATAATAATCTAGCCCCATTTGACCAGTTGACTTTATCACCTTGGGCATAAGGGAGGTGAACATTAGATGTTGTTTCTCCTCATTGTAAAATATTTTCACAATGGACTCCATTATATTTTTGCATCCTTTGTCTTCCTCTTCTACAATCTTTGAGATTAGGAAAGCCTAACAGACCTTTCTTACTGCTGATACTATGCATATGATGGGATGAATTGTCCCACAAAAGGAACTCCAAGAAGAAGGGAATACATGATTTGAACAATGGATGACTATGATTGGGCCTGGAGTGAAATATCCATAGTGGTAGGGGAGAAAAAAGGGATCCCTTGTGGAGTAGGAGGTATTGGAATTGTTGAGACTATGCTCAAAAATACCAAAGGAGTGGTATCAAAAGTTAATGTCCTAGTCACCACTGGTGTGGAAAAAGTATTAACAGCAGAATAAAGTGAAGTAATGGGAGAAATTGTTGCTGAGGAGGATGGGGAAGATGTGGCCATGCTGATGGATGCACTCTATAAAATTGAGGTGAACTGGGTTACAAACAATGCAATAATGGAAGGTATTGTTTCCATGGTTGGTGGTGGCAAAGAAAAAGAAATTGTAGGAATATAAATAAGTGGATAAAACAAAGATTGAGTTGAAAGAAGAGGGGGACCAAAATTACCCATACCAAAGATGCAGCTGGTGCAGTAGTTGCAATATTTTCTATTTGAACGCTCCCAAAAATGCTGATAGTGTTTTTATCTCTTTGACGACGGGGCCAGCTGTGAAGTGGGAGCATCATCAATCATCTTTCTTCCTATCTGTGATCGAGGCCTTATTATAGTTTCATGAGAAGTTGAAACTTCCACCGATGGAGGATCCTGTAGATGCACCTATTACATAGAGATAATTTCTACTTCATCTATCCCGCTTTCTAGAGGCACACAATCTTCTTCAATTGGATCATCACCATTGAATCTCTTCCAAATTTATTTAAATTGCCCGTTAGTCGATAAATTCCCTATATTTGTATGAGGTTGCATGAATTCCTACCAGTAGATCTGAAAATCCAATCTCTTCTCATATGACCAGTCATCCCCATCCATCTTTCTTATAAGATTGGCTATTATTTTCTTGGAGGGGTCTGCGGTTGCAAATAATTTGTAAAAACTATGTCATGGGGCACGCTTTTATTTAGGGATGTAGGTAAGATCAATGTAAATTTTTGGGTCCTCTATTTTAGGGCTCATGTGCTTGTCCCAGTACTTGCAAGTTACATGTTTAACTAAATTATTCCTCTTTGATAGGTATCCATCAAGGCCAAAATTCCACTTATCATCAATCAATAAGAGTCCAATCTAGAGAATCTTAGAAGTAGCAACCCCCTCTACATCAAGCCTCCTTTCAACCATGAAATTCCCTAGGGTTTTCTTATTAGGAATTATAGAAGTATCATGGTTTCCTACTCATATATGACACTCTATGAACAC
Source organism: Thuja plicata (assembly GCA_018584345.1). NCBI lineage: Eukaryota > Viridiplantae > Streptophyta > Pinopsida > Cupressales > Cupressaceae > Thuja > Thuja plicata. The sequence continues at coordinate 1,008,427 of MU226970.1, read as the reverse complement.
CATCTGCCTTAAAATCTCTAGAGTAAGGGTGCGATGGGAAGCACAAAAAGGAAGGCGAAAGGGCTCCTCTATGAAACCATGAACTCAAACCAAAGAAAAATATGCACCTAAAAACCATTCACAACGATGGATACTTGTGGTCATCTAGCCGAGGTGCTCTTCATTAAACCATGGGATGGTGTCCATCTCCAGAAGATCTTGAATTGTGAGGACCAAGAAAGTATAGAAATCATATGTGACTGACAAAATTGGGGTCCATACTATTACCGATAACCTCTCCCCATTTTGATTATGCGTTGCAAGGTTCAAGAATTGGCCAAAAAATTTGGCATTTTGATACAAAAACATATGCATAAGGAATGATGAATACCTGAACATGAATTATTATGGAAAATTTGAAAGCTGGAAGTGAATTTCTTCAGCCAAGACTTCCATAAAGTTATACTAGATAAGCTCCTTGCTTGTGGATCGTAAAGAGCGTACTCATCTGAAAAGGCTTCACATCAAAGTCCTTGTCAAAACCATAAACATATGCTAAAATAGAACAAACATCTTGCATGTCTTTACCGGTCAAATTCTTAAATAATAGAGGGAAATTTTGGAGACTCCTTATTCCCTGGGTGTTTACCATACATTTTATTATAAAAAATTTGGGCATTGCACCTAGTGTCCCAGTAATTCTACAAGATGTTTTTGTCAAAATTTTCAGTAGCCGTTGTAGGCATAGGGATGCATAACATTTCCCTGATATCATCTATGCTAATTAATACTTTCAATTGATTTTCCTTATTTATGCCAAGACTTGTATTGAAACACTGCACACACAAGTGAAAAAATTTAGGGAAATGTGGAACCCTAGGCACCAAATATTGTGGAAAACCACTATTCCATAGCTTTCATGTAGGTGAAAGAGGATCCACCTTATTTGTTCTAGCAATCATCCATGCACATGCATCCTCTTCAAGGGTTTTGGGTTGCTCGTGCAAGTCAGGGTCGAAAACATTTTCATAAAGGTCGACCGGGGCCATGGGGTTCTTGTTCTTTCCCTTATCCTTGGACATGGTCCTCAGATATATTGGTTTTACAAGCATTGCATGGGCACCAAAAGAAACTTCTCCTAAAATATCAACAAAATCTGTAGAGTTTGGGATTTCTACTACTGCACTTGTTTCACCCATTTATGAAGCCATGGATAGATCCTTTGTACTATGCTGAAAGCTCAAAATGTTTCTCTTTATGCTCAACTAAGAACAATTTCAATTACCTTGTGCTCTCAAAAGTTCTCGATGAATTGTGAAAGCACAAGCTTAATCTTATAACTTTGGCATCAAGATTTTATTTAATACATATGAATGACCTGACTTGAATGCCTAAATAGATGTTAAAGAAATCTCATGGCATGTTGTATACTTTCTAATGGAAAAATGGCCAGTGCTCCCCTCAAGATTCATGAAAAGGGACTAACCGCCTCCTGTGGATTCTATAAGTCTAGTGGTTATTGTAGATGCCTAAAATCGTACCTTAACATTATAGTTATTTAATTATATTTGTTATATTCTTCCACATTTATAATTAAATTTATTTAATTAAATTTGGTTCATCTTCTATAGTATTTAAATTTAATTTAAATACCTTCCACCTAAATGTATTAAATTTTATTTAATACCTTTCCTCCATTGAATTCCCCTTTTAAATAAATTTTAATTTATTTATTCCCTCCACATTCTAATATTCTACTAAGCTATGATTAGTCTAAATCTAATTTGGATTAATCCTAAATCTAGACCTAGATCCTACCCTACCCACATCAAGCTCAACAAATAGACCTATCCACTAATTAACTAAGGTTAATTAGGATAATTTTTTGATTCCTACACCTATTAGTCCTAATTATTTTCTCACACATGTATGAGCAAATTTCCAAAAATCACCTTTTCAAAGATTTCTAAATTTTTTTAAACAAGGTTTCTTACAACCTTGATGAAAACTTCTTACACTTGCTAAAAATGTCTCATTGGACCAAGTCTATGACATCTCTTACAAGATCTCTTAAATTTATAATTGAAGTAAACATTGACCCATCATATCTCAAGTTGCTCACACATGTGTGAGAAAACTTGGAATCTTGCATGGCTTATGTGTCCTTCGTGTGGAACCTATGTGGATGCCACAAGAGATCCATCTCACCCAAGTCCTCCAAAATCCTATAAATAGGATCCTTGCAAAGAGTAAATCACCCCACCATTTTCATATTGGAGTTATTATGCTATTTTGTGCTTAGAGTTATCTGCATTCATTAGATATTTTTAATAACATGTTTGGTAGCTCTTTTCATTTATTATATTAGTTACATTCTTAGTTGTTGCATTCAATACTACTCTTGCATTTAGTTTTCATTCCTACTTCTTTGCTTTGCATTGAATGCTTGAGAGTAGTTCTCCATAATTAGTTCTTGAGTTCATTCAATGTCATTCCATCTAGTTTGCATTTAGTGTCATTCCTTATCATTTGATCAAATAGTTGGATTTATATCTTGTGTTGAGAGAGCACACCCACATTCTTCTCTAAGAGAAAATCAACAAGTCTTGGGTGTACTTGGTTGGCTCATCGGAGGTTATGTTGGAAGCTTTGTGTAGTTTCAATATTTTTTATGAACATGTGTAGATTATAGATTTATGACTAACGTTTGCATGTCTAAGCTTGTACCACATAGAAAGGTTTTCATCACATACATTTTGGCACGCCCAGTAGGACTGACATCCCTGAAAATTTAAATTATTTGAAAAATTTCTGCCATTTTATGGAAACTGTCACACTTTGTCATCTGCGATCTACATAGAGTCCTCTTCGACCTAGAATGATTGTCTAGGTAGATTGTCATCTCTGATTTGAGACTGTCATCTCCACTCTGGCTAAAAAGGACTTACAATTTTTAACAATTTAAACCATTTTTTGGGATATTTCACATTTTTTAGCTCTCAGTTTTCTGTCAGAGAGATAATTTTACAGAGTTAAATGCTGGGAAAATTCCAAAAATTATTTAAATCATAGTTGACTGACTCTGGTTTTTAAATTGTTGTCTGCACAGGTTGACTTTCGTCTTTGCAGATTATTGTTTTCACTTTGGTTGGTTTGTCTACACTCCTTGAATTCCATGCTTATATGTGTTAGGTATACGGTCTTCTAACATTTTTGTTGACTGTTGTCTATGATTTCTTACTATTTTCTATGTAGTTGACTATCATCTACGCATTTTGACTATCATCTGCGACTTGGAACTATCGTCTGCACTTTATTACTAAAAATCTTCAGTTTCTTGTAGGATTTTTCATTACTGATTTATCTAGTTTTTAGTAGCACCTCAAATATGAATATTGACTTTGAAAACAACTAATGGTTAGTTCTGCACGATGTCATTAGAAGACTTTGAAAAATATTAGACTACTCACTTTTTGCTTTGCAGGTTTCCTAGGGTATACAATTAAATGTTGTGTCTTAATTAAATGATTTCTTAGGCATCTTAATAAAGATTTACTTGTAGTGTTTTGTTAAGTGATAGGGGAGTATGCTCTTTTCTTTATAAGGAAATAAAAAACCTAGACTCATTTAATATCTCACTTAGAAAGTAACCTTGGGAATGAAATTTTTTTTTGATGTGCTTGGGAGAAAACAACATGGATAGGAGATTATGTTCTTTTCCCTAGTGGAAAATCAGAAATCTAGACTCCTAAGTTTAAAATCCATTTCATTTATTTCACTACCTTTAGTGAGCCTGCTGGCTGAGGAAAAAAATTCCCAGGACGACTCAAGTGGGAACAAGGCCCTAAGCTAGCCTCTTCCAACCCACTATAATCAAAAGTCTCCTTGAGATTAAAGTCTTGGAGGACAATTCTATTCTAATAATTTATGCTTATTCTTGGTAATTGTAGGGCTATGAGGCCTCAATCCTATGTGCATGACTACATTATCTAAGTACTTGTAGGGCTATAGGCCTCAATCATGTTTACAGGACTACAATGGATAGCTGTGAACTTATGCACTTAATAAACACCTTAGTGTAGAAGATACCCGGTTCACCCCTGAAAGTGTGACAATCTAAGTGCAAGGGGGATAGTAACCTCTCCAAGACACTCCCCATATCATGCCTTCCTAAGCATTTGGAGTTGGCTAATATGACATTGTTAACCCACTGCATGGTTAGCAGTGGCCATATTCTGATTAGCTCTTGAAGTGTGCCTAAGTTTGCGAGTGAGGATTTTCATGCTATACCAATTATTTAGGGTAGGAATTTCTTAACTGTCTTTATTATGATTTAACCATAACACATATACCTCAAAGATTCACATGAACTTCATTGTCACTACTTCTAAGATCTTGGAAGGTTGCTTTGTCCCTCGCTAGACTATTTTTGAGACAAATGATTGTTATTTTCTTATGGTTTGAATGCTTGAAAACCAGATCTTACCATTGAAAAAATTGTCCTAGAATCAAACCAGAAAAACCCAATTGATCAGAATTCATCAAACCAGTCAAAAAGTTAGTCAAAAAGTGCTCTGGAATCAAATTATTATCTCTGACTTGTGACTTTCATCTCCACCCTGAGACTATCATCACCGACCTAAGATTGTCGTCTTCATCCTGGAACGGTCATCTCTGCATATTGTCATTTAGGTCTGAGAATTTTCATCTTCGCCAAAAAATAGAGAGCAATTATACCTTGCAAAACAATAGAAATTCAGTTTCCTAAAAGATTGCAAAAGCATTTGTCACAAAAAAAACATTTACCTAGTCAAAACTAACATTCTCTCCGCGGGACATGACCGATTCAGGAAAGCATAAGAAAGTGAAACTCTCAGTTCCTCGTGTCTATAGAGAGAAGAAAGAAGTTGATAAGAAATCCAAAGAATACCAACATATAATCGAACCAATTCAATAAGAAATCAAGTACTTTGATAAATTTGACACCATCATTTTCAACAATTTTTTTTCCCATATCATGGCAAAAAATAATGTGAATCACGCCTTTATTCATTTTGAGAGATATGATTAGATGAGATTAATTATTAACCTTTAAAGCTTGAATCCAATCCAAAATAATTCATCACCTCCTTATCTTCACAAGATCATCATTCCTTCTTGGAGTAAAAACTAATCATCTTTGTACTACAATCAAATAAAATCCAATCTTTCATTCGTTCATCCTTCTTATGTTAAAATATTTTAATCAAAAGTGTTACAAACCTTCACTTCAAGAAAATACATTTAATCAAGTTATTACTTGTAGAACATTAGTCTATCTTAAGTAATTAATTCCCTTAATCCTATCCTATTTCTCTTGGGACCATAAGTCTATCTCCAAGTAGAATAAGATATCATCCAACTAAATCCATTGTGTTTGTATCATCATAAGGTATTGTCTCACCTAGGTTTTTTTTATTATCTCAAAACCTTTAAATCCAATCCAATCAATGAATCTCAATAAAATCAAATCAAATTCAGCTAGCTTAATCCAATCTAATCAATCTAAATCCAAATCAAGATCAAATCAAGTCCATATCCTATCTCCAAGGTTCATCTTTTATCATCATAAAATCTTCCAAACTTCATGCTTCATCCTTCATCTTTAATCTTTCATCTTTTGGAGGTCACCATTGTATGGTATTTACTTGATCCCAAGCTAAAAACATGAGGTACACGCAAGAAAACACAAACCATGATGATGAGAATCCTTTTCCCCATCCATTATTTCAAGGCCATGAAGCACATGTTGAGGACATCACCAATGTCCCTAAAGAAAATAAATTGGTGGATCAAGATGAAAGAACTACTCAAGTGAATGATTTCCTTAGTGATCCATACAATTTAGAGATGGTTGAGAAGGCCATTAATTAGAATAATGAATATATTTTCCTAAACCTTATCAAGAATGGTGTCACAGTACCTGTCAAATTCAATGAATCTATCCTTGTAAGCAATGTTATCAAGGCTAACACCGCTACAAACATGGCTACAACCTTGACCTCTAATACAATATCATCCCAATACAAAGGCAAGGCCACTTACAATGGACCTTCTAAAATGTCAATCCCTGCATCAAACTCACAACCAACACTTCATTTGACGGGGGAATAAATGCAACAAATACTTAGTTTTTTTCCCAACATGACCTCGCATAATAGCAGTCATCCCACAATGAACACCTCTACCGGTTCTGGTTATAGTATTTTCAACATAGGGCATGCTTCCATCCCCTTATCTATACAACTAGTTTCATCATCACAATTCATATTTTTGTCATCCATAATTAAGTCATCCACTCAACAAATGTCCCAAGCTTATCATTATACACCTCCTCCTATAGTTGGCATGACATTAATAGGCTTTTCAGCCTCACAATTTGGAGGTGGACAATCTTTTGGACCATAGTTCACACCTCACAGTGCTCCTAACCTAGCTCAACAAGTTAACGAGCTTAAAAATATTGTGCATAGCATGAAAAATGGGGGGAAGAAAGAATTATCCTTTGATGAGATATGTCCTTACCCGTTTGACAAGTTTATAACCATGCAACTGTTTCCTCCAAACTTTGAGATCCCTAAATTTGAGAAATATAAGGGAGAGACATGACTGGTCCAACACGTAAAGGAATTTTACATTGCATGTGATGTAGAACAACCCGGAACACCAATCTACTAATAGGATCCAGCTGTTCCTTCCATCCATCCATCCATCCATCATAGGAACAACTTAGTAGAGTCAAAACAATATCTCTAAAGCATGGATTCTCTGAACCAATAACATATATGACAGGTTCCTCAATCCTAAGAGAAACTATTAACATCCATAATCCATCAGCAACATTGTGTTTATCAACTCAAATAATCAATGCAGTGAGGTTCCAAATTAACTTCCTACTCAAGGTCATTCTTCAACATTAGAGGTATCTCCCATTCAACATTAGGTCCTTATATCCATATAATATTCAATCAACATATTTGTTCAAAACTTTACAAGAAAACCATTCAACATTCCAACTTAATTCCTTCAATGAAAAATTAAGTCAAGGACACCATTATCCATACCAAGACCATTACCTTTCACATTATGAGAATCCACCATAATTCCTTCAAAGATCTATCTTTTTTTCCATACCTGCACATACATTTTTAGTTACAATAACTTTGTTCAACAATTATACTCTTACCACCATGCATTGTTCACGTTCCCTTCACTCAAACAACATCATGAAAAAAATCAACTCCTCAAGAATCATAACACCTCATATTTACAATAATGTGATTGTATTCAGAGTCATAGTAATTAAGTCTGATCACTATCCTTCAAATACTAAAAAATATTTCAATCAAACATTTGTGGGATCCATACCTTTTTACTGTAAGTATGTTGAATCATTAAGAAACTCATTTCAAGTATATTAATCATCATTTAATCAAGAGTAACTTCAAACAAACAAATTCTGTCTTGACTGTGATTGTTATTAACATGACAGTTCCAACTATGTTTTCACAAATTATTTCCACCATAATCACAAGATCCTTTAACCTACACCTTTGTGGGGTCATTGAGGTTTTTAGACATTAATCCATCTATTAATATCAATAAAAACCCCCTCAACATCAATAATAATTAAAAACACTTTACTGCATTGCCAACTCACAAGAAACTCATTAGAAAAGCCCTCTAGGGAATCAAATATCTTTTACCAGATAAAATCATTTGATACCAGATCAATTGCATTCTAAATATCCTTGAATATACTTTAGAACAAACTAGGTTTTGAATTTTTCCAACGGCTAAATCTTGAGATATTAGCAAACCCTTACTACTACTTCTGTAAATGAGGGTTTGAAGACAATTTTAACAAAATCTATTAGATCTCTCTCCACAAGCCATGTTAAGTGCTAAATATTGATTCATAACAAATTTAGTTCATCATAATTTTCTTCTAAATAGGTCCTAATGATTATTCAATCTATTTGTATGTAGAAAAATACTCAATAACACTAGAAAACATGACTATTCCTAGGACAATCAAGAACATTTAATAAAAACTTACTTTTATTGCCTCGAAGACTCCAACATAATGCTATACATTTCATTTTTGACAGGTTTATCATATTCTTTTTCTGTTACAATCATCATAGTGAATATTTTTTATCATCTTCACACTCTAAACTTCTACGATTGTCACCTTACTGTAGTAACCTCATGACAGTTAGAGGTGTATGAGGTTTAACATCATGAAATCTCCCCAAACCTTCCTGTCCTCCTAGATTCTACCATCTCATGGAATTTATAATTTTTACTTTCTCATAAGTACCCAACTACCTCTTAGGATTGAACACCTACATGTTACATTATTTTTGCAACTTTTACAAAATGTTGCACTTGACATCTTTGACAACTTTTTGATCTTGTACTCAAACTCATCAAAACTTCTTATGGAAATTGTTAATACATCACAATAGACAAAATAACACATTTTACATCATCTTTTTTCCTTCCATGGTTTTTTTACATCACTTTGACTATTTGACCAATCTAGGTCCTAAATGGACAACTAGGACAACTTTTACAAATTTGGCTTTACATATCCTTACATCATGGTTCCAAATGACATTATAATTCAAATATGAATAAATTTAATATTTTTCATGATTTTCAACCTTCTGATCCTCCTGGTATGCTTGAGTTCTAGATGCTCATGCACTAGCATGCCAAGAGGTCGCCTACACTGAGAATTACCTAAAAAGACTCTTCACTCGCAGTCTTGGCGGCCCCACTCTGGAATGGTTCATGGCCCTTCCTTATGGATACATATCTACCTTCTCTAACCTTGAAAATAATTTTTTTGCACAATATTCCTACAACTTCGAACATCAAGCATCATTGAGCAATTTGTGCATTAAAAAGCAAAGGAACAGAGAAACCTTTGCCAACTTTATACAAATATGGAGACACATTGCAAATTGTATGCCATGGAAAATACCTGATAATCACTTGATTGACATCTTCAATAGAAACCTGGTGTCCAAAATGTCATTCCAAGTGAAAATGGATTCACCTAACACTTTTGAGTCTCTTGTTAAGAAAGGGAAAAAATTGAAGATGGAATTTTGCAAAAAGGTCCTATTAAACATTATACCCTTCTAACAATGACAAACCTAAATTCTGGAGAAAAAAAAGGGGTCATCAATGATGGAGTGAGAGAAACCAAGCATTTCTAAACTATCTAGACATCTAATCAAGGCAATCATAATAATCACAATAATAATAACAACAACAATAACAACAATAACCAAAAAAATTCATTGCACCAACAACAATCTCAACAACAACCCCACAATGATTCCTATCCATTTCCTCAAATAATAACAAGAAACAACAACATCAATAACAACAACAACGCTAGTTCAAGACAACACTGACAATTCACTTCTCTCGCAGAATCACTTGACATGGTCTTTCGACGATTAGTGGATCAAGGGATGATGGTATATCCTAATACTTGGTTGTTTGATGGAAATAAACCTAAGACCACTTATAAAGATAATGAAAATTGTGAATATCATCACATCAAAGGATACAATACCAAGAAATGCATGAAACTAAGACATTTGTCCAAGACCTTATAGACGATGGAAAAATTGAGGTTGAAGGATGAACCTCGTCATCATCAAATGCAAAATTGAAAGTCTATAATGAGCCTTTTCCAAAACATAATCAGAATACACATCCAATGCCATTCTATACAATTATTATACAAACACTATCACATGCGCAGATCAAACATGTGGAAGTTTAGAAGAAAATGTCATCTTTGGTTTTGATGCATTCCGCGGATGTATGGAAGGATATAAAAATCATATAAAAAATCTGACACTCATAGGTGCAAATTTCAAGATACAACTCAGAGACCAAGAGTCACTATTCAAGTTGCTAATAACCCATCAACCTCTGCAAATCCACCAACTACACCATCCATAACCACTCATCTCGCTTCATGCTATGATTTTTTGGCCCAATTAGAGAAGACACCTGCACAAATATCTATCCTCAAGCTTCTTCACACATATCCCATCCACAAAGAAGTTCTTGAAAATTCCCTTAATGAGTCATGTGTTATTGAAAACATTAATGCTTCCCAGTTCCAAGCTATGATTGGGAATTTGGTTGCATAAGAGCATTTGGTCTTTACTAATAAATATTTATGTGGCCCAGATATCCACAATAAGAAATCACTCCATATTGAATACAAAGATCACTCCACTAAAACCAAACGAGTCCTTATAGTTGGTATATTTGGTCTTAATTTGTGTACGTTAAAAATGATTGGAAACATTCATCTTTCTGAAGACCTCCTTGATGTAAATAAAATAATTACAATAAATGTCTATGATGATAGGGAAAGGGAGAGTAAAGGCTTGATAACACTCTCTTTGCAAGTGGTCCCAGCTCTGATTGAAATAGTTTGTCATGTTCTTGACCTTGATTTTCCATATAACATCTTATTGGGATAACCATAGATACATGTTGTCAAAGGTGTACGTTATACATATCATCAATTTTTAAAGTTTCCACAACATGGCAGAGAAATAGCTATTCCTAGAGATCTCAAACCCTTTCAATATTGAAAAATATTGGAGGGTAAAAAATCAAATTATTTTCCTTTAAATGGTTTTGGTCAACCTATTGAAAAGGAGAATCCCACCCCGCCTGTAATTCAACAATCTTCCCTTAAAAGTACTTAAGCGACATCAAAAATTCCCTTAGACAAATCTAAAGAAAAGGAGAAAGTTATTGAAGAAAAGATTCCCAAGTTAGAGAAGAAAATCACATTCACAGATCAAGGCATGGGGGAATATAAGTTTTAAAGTGCTATGTGCATTGGGGAACTCCCCTTGTCCACAAATTCTTATGGAAAAATTTCACAATTAGTTCCCTCAAAAGAAAAAGACATCATGATATGCAAAAAGACTACTTTTGAACATTGCGAATCTCTCACTGATGAACACATGGAGTCTAATTTCCTTTATTGGCTTTATAAGGAAGAAGAAGAGAAACCAGTAACCTTCCCTAACCACAAGTATATAAAAGGTACTCCCATTGTTGAAAGCATGGGATATCATGGTACAGGTATTGGAGCAAATGAAACACGAATAAGGAATAATCTCATTGAAGAAAAAGGTTATCCACGTGGAAAAGGATTGGGTTCCTTATAAACTAAGAAAAACTTTGTTAAGGACTATTGCTTAGTTGAATCTGAGCCAAAAAAAGTGAACCATTCTATTCAAAATTGGAGTTTATACAAAGTTGATGGATCCCAAGGGTCACTAGATCCTCTTGGAAATTAAATGAAGAGTCCTCATAATGTTTATTACAAATAAAATATTAAAGAGTTCCAAAAATATTAAAAAAAACTATATATAAAAAATAGGCCCACTTGGAGAAGGCATAACATTCTATTCCTAGCTTCAAATTGTGAACCATTTACTCAATTAGAAAGTTCTTCAATAAATGTTGAACCAAATTTGAGAGGTCAGTGAACCCTCCTCGAGGAAGATAGGCCCCAAAATGTCCTGAAGACCTTCAAAAATGCAGTTTACTAAAATATAGGAAATACCAGTAAATTGGATTTCAGTATTTTCCCAAACCCATCCTAATCAACCGTACTTCCATTCATACGCCCACTAGAGTGACTGCATTTTATCTTATTTATGGTACTGAGGGCATCCTTCCTATTGAAATTTAGCTCCCTTCCCTCAGAATCTCCTTGAAGAATCTGACGTTTGAAGATGAATACCGAGTTTGTCTCTTACAAGAGCTTGAAATCCTTGATGAGAGGTGCCTCAATTCCCTAAACCATCTCCATGTGTATCTAAATTTCCTTCACTTATAGTTTAACAAGAAGATCAAACCCCTTGAGTTTCAATTTGGTAATCTTATCCTGCAACATAACATGAAGAATCTCTAGAACCATGAAAAGAAAGGAAAGTTTGAGCCTAACTGGTTGGGACCATTTGTGGTTACAACTAAATTAGGATCTAGAGCATATAAGATAGAAACACCAGAGGGAGATCGTATCTCTGATCCTATAAATATCCTACACCTCAAGCGCTTTTATGTGTAGTCCATCAACAATTCCTCTTGTACAACAAAAAGTCACAAAAAATCCCCAAAAATCTGAAAATCAACAAAAATCCCCAAAAAGTATAAAATTATCCTGAAAAATCTAAAAATTAGAAAAATGTCCTAAAAAAATCTATTATCATGGTGAAAGCCTGGCAAACAGGCGCGTTGATAGTACCAAAAAAAAAGTATAGAAAAATATGTTCATCCATTTGTGAAAACCACTTTGGTGGTGCAATGGGTAAGTACCATGGTAAAAACCTATTTTAGGTGCCATGTGTATTCAGATCCATCATTTATTCAGACTATCCCACACACTTTTGCATCCCATCACATAATAAACCCTACACTTTCCATATTTATGTAGAAGTCCTACCTAGTCCTAATTTTTTTTCCGCTGATTCTTCACTTTCACAATAAAGATTTGTCACTAGATTTCCCAAACACTCAGCTTCACCCCATGAAATTGAGATTTTTCCCAGACACAGTTATCGCAAACTAGTCTTCACAAATGAACTTTAAGATCAAATTTCTACCCTATTATTCCTTTCATAAGCTATTGCCAGTGAATGTCTATTTTGATATCAAGTCAATCTTTGACCATGAGGATGTATTCTTCTGGCGCCAGCTTATAAATCCTCCATCATGCAATCTTGTTCATGGAAATAAATTTGGACTGAATGACTTATTGGTCATGATGCCTTTTTGTTTATTTTATCTCTGTGTTTCAATATACCCTACCATGATTTCCTTGATCTTGAATATGTTTGTGTATCTTGGATGATGTCTATTGGAATACATGTCATTTGTGGTATGATCGTTTTGTGATAGTTTTAGTGCATTCTTTTTGGATACACAATTATAATTATGCATGCCTCACTGGGGGCAGGATTCGTACACATACTACCAAATCCCTAAACAGGATTTGGGTGTGCTAAATCTGCCCGTGAGTGTCATTGCATTGGTACCATCATGACTGAAACTTTATATCTATGTTCCTAAATCTATCTATTTATCTGAGAGTCTAGTCCATGCAAATGAACAATGTCACTTGTATTTCCTAACACATAGTGCATACCTCCTTTTGCAAATTTAAAATAGGGTGTTCTCTTTGACATAAACAAAATATAATCCCATGAAAATCATGTAGATAGGATGCATTTTAGTTAGGATCATATTACATTTTACCCTTGGCAAGGTTATTGTTTATTTCCTCCCTCCTAAAACTTGATAAATGATCCTATCAGTTATGATTGATACACACAAAAATAATGTCTCATTTAAAGTCCTTGTTAGCTGCATTCACTTAGGTCATTCCATTTATTGCATTAGTTGTATTATTTTTTTGATAATGAGTTTAAGTATTGACTTCAAATTTGATGTAATAGTCACATAATAAAATTCATTTAGATGCATTTAATATTTTAGGTTCATTAGGTGCATTATCCATTTATTATCCATAGAATGAATCATTAATCCATGTAGATTACCTTTTATTATGTATTTTAAACCATATTGCATTAATCATTATAATCTATTTATATTGCACTATAAATACACTATATATACAACATTAACTATATAAATCACATATAATCACTATCCATCACATGCATCAATCACATGATAAATCCAAAATCATAATAAGTTATCATATATGCATATATCCACATAGCCCTACATCACAAATACATTAGAACCATCACATAATATAATATCACACACATCCTGCATCACACACATCAGTAATAAAATCATCATCCATTTGATACATAGGCATATATGAACAAAAAAACACACACATCACATAGGACCATCATCATGAAAGAATAATTAAGTGTCCAAGGTCTATAAAAACATCAGAGTCCATCAAATATACATGTATATATATATCTCATCATAATGTCTTTGTACATCTAAAATTTCAAAAACTGAATGTGTATAAAAAATGATGGGTAAGGATCATGATGCTAGACGTGAGGATGTCCCTGCACCTCCTATCCCATCTCCCCCTATATCCCATGGAGGTCTTGTCCCTATTGAGGCCTGTGAAGCACCCCCACATGTAGTGTGAGTGGTAGATCTCTCATTATATACCACAACCCTCTAACCCTTAGGAATGGCCTCATAGTATAGACACTAGTAATACTCCATCTCTAAGACCGCTTGGGTCTCTCATCTATGCGCTACAAAGGCATCCTATACAACCTGCACCACCCCCAGCCTAGTAGCAGCCTGTACTGCAGTCTCTCTTTATCCCTTGTACTCCTTTGATTGCCTCTAGAACACATCTCTCTCTGCCCTTTCCCCATGGAGTTCTAGTATTAGGGCATCCATATCTCATTGTATCCTCTCTATCCACTTGTGCTCACTCCCCTGGGGTCTAGCCACCTCTTCCTATAAAACCCCCTTTGATGCTTGTGAAGTCACTAGTAACCCCTATAATTGGCCTACCTCTGTATGCAAGCTATCCCTCTCTACAACCATGATATCATAAGTCTCTTGTGCCACATAGCTTAGTCCCTGTACTGGTGGTACTTGTAATCCCTATACCTGTATAGGAGGTGGCCATGTCCTTGTCCTTTTCCTTGTCCCTATCCCTATACATGTCCCTGTAATGGAATCACTGGTGGGACTCTGTCAATAGGTACCTGTACCTTCCCTCACCCTCTCTCCCCGCTACCCTTGGTTATTCCTTACAACACCCTACTCCCCTACCTCCTCCACCATATCCTCCACCATCCCCTCCATCATCTCTCCTATAATATCCCTCATCTTCTTCAACCCCAACACTATCCTCCCCTCCATCGACTACTCATCTTCGTGGATTATCCCTATAATGGTCAATTTGATAGGTCTGTGTCCTATCTACCTTTGCTTATATGTGGGAATCACTCCTGCATCCCAGACTAGATCCTGCCCCTACTACCATGGTAGCGGTGCCATCCCCATCCATGATGCTCTGGCTCCCTGTAAATGCACACCGATCCCTCATAAGCTCCCTACCTCCTAAGTCACTAGTGGGTGTGGGAACTAATCCAAAATTGTATCCTCTACCCATCTGAACTGTCTGGACATCTGTGACCGCAAGTAACGTGCTATCATTTATGTAGTCCTCCCTATGAGCCAACATTATGTCTGTGCAAACCTAAGGTAAAACAAATCATCCCAATCATCCTCGGTGTAATCCTAACATTTTTAGACCTGGCCGCCCCATGTCTCACACCCTGCATATAGAGTCCATTCGAACCCCTGCATCTCATCCAATGTCCTCCACCAATGGCTGACAAAATTTGTTGAGTAATAGTGAATATGTGTTATATACCTGCAGGCATATGGCTCATATGCCTACTGAGTCTCATGAAGTCTGATGGGGCATACCACAATGATATGCTCCCATGACCATACTAATAGTAATGTCACCCCTCTCCCAATGTCATGCCTCTCTGATAGGCACAGATATGAAGATCATAGTACAACTTCCCAAGGATAGTGTTTCCCCAATAGTACCTTTCCCCCTCATTGTCTAACATGGTGCTCGGTAATTGTGTCCACCCTAGAAGAAATCCATGCCCTGCATGATCAAGCATCAACCATCCACCAATCAACCCTACTAGATATAGATCCATCTGTCACAACCGCTGTCGCATCTGAAAGTGGGAATTTTATCAAATGTTTGTCCAAAGCATACCTCTACATACAAATTTGGTCACTCTTATATAGATTTGGGAATCAATCCTCTAATGGGTATGCAGTATATTTGCCATACATTGAGCATGGTGATCGCAGCCTCACCCGCAGGGAAATGGAAACTAGATGTGGTACTATGCCACCTCTCTATCAAGGTAGTCATGAGCAGGGATTTTTTTAGTGGCGATTATTCGCCAATTGGCGAATATGTCCCGATCGGGCTATAGAAATTGGTGAAAAAAACACCGTAAACTAGTTGACCGGTTTGCCCAGATTTTATAAAATAGTCATATTGTGGTCGGAACATTTGCCACTATGATTATGCAATTTCAGTTTGGTACTCGGGTTCTTCGCCCATATTTCTCTTTAATGTTTACTCTTATTCGCCACGGAATTAATTGAGTGTCTCTTTTGACGAACATCATTCTCCAAATTCCCATTTTCCTATGTCAAATTTTTATTTGTCCTAGGACCCAATTCGACATGCATCACACACAATGGGGTCCCAAATTCCCGCCCTATTCGCCCACTCAATTGCTTGAAATTACGCGGGGTTCGCCAAATATTATTTCTTATCATATGTACCGGTCGGCCGATTCGCCAAAAT
>MU226970.1:971081-981994 GCA_018584345.1 Thuja plicata | reverse complement strand
TTTGGAGAATGAAACTTTAATATTTATTTCCAACTATTAAATCGCCATACCAACTATACAACTATTCCCTTAAATCGCCAAGTTTATATGTATTTTTTAAATACATTCGCCACGACAAATAATTAATTACACTATTTAGAAAATTATTTCGCCATAATTTATCAGTAAAAATTTTCAGCTTCGCCAATTATATTAATAATTTTCCTATTAAAATCATTTGTTTTTGCCATTTTTTTATAAAAATTGTATACAAAATTAGAAAATTTGCCACCAAATATCTATAATTTGAACCACAATTCGCCATCAATATTAAAAATTTTCCCTCAAAAAAAAATGTGATTCGCCACAATTTTATACTTTTTGGGAGGGGCGGGTTTCTTAAAGTTATCCCTGGTCATGAGAGAATTATACACTCTCAACCATGACCACAAATATAGACGATCTAGCCTACAGAGTGCCACCTGTCCCACTTTTCCATTGTCAACTCATCGACTAGCACCATAGTCTCTGATCAACTCTCTCATGACTAAAATGCTGATACTACCTTCTGCAATCACAAACCACACCTGCCAGTCCCTGTCAAACACTTAGTCCATCCTAGGAAATCCTAACACCCCCTGTCCATTGTCTCTAGCTCCAAAAACCCTTCCCCTATTTCTTTCTCGGCCAATCTGCACAGACATTGATTGACCTATGCAGATGACAATTGACATATACGTTGATTGGTGGAGATGCCTAAAATCTTCCCTAAAAATTATAGTTATTTAATTATATTTGTTATATTCTTCCACCTATTTAATTATATTTGGTTAATCTTCTATAGTAATTTAATTTAATTTAATTTAAATACCTTCCCTCTAAATTTATTAAATTTTATTTAATACCTTTCCTCCATTGAATTTCCCTTTTAAATAATTTTTTATTTATTTATTCCCTCCACATTCTAACATTTTACTAATCTATGATTAGTTTAAATCTAATTTAGATTAATCCTAAATCTAGAACTAGATCCTACCCTACCCACATCACTCTCAACAAATAGACCTATCCACTAATTAACTAAGGTTAATCATGTTAATTTTTGGATTCCTAGACCTATTAATCATAGTTATTTGCTCACACATGTGTGAGAAAATTTCCAAAAATCACCTTTTCAAAGATTTCTAAAAATTCCTAAACAAGGTTTCTTACAACTTTGATGATAACTTCTTACACTTGCTAAATATGTCTCATTGGACCAAGTCTATGAAATCTCTTACAATATCTCTTACATGTGTACTTGAAGTACACATTGAGCCATCAAATCTCAAGTTGCTCACTCATGTGTGAGAAAACTTGGATTCTTGTATGGCTTATGTGTCCTTCATGTGGTACCTATGTGGATGTCACTGTAGAGACTAAAAAATGGTTTGAGCCTGCTAGTCTACGTGTTTAACATTTTTGGCATTACAATTGAAACATTGTTTTGCACTCTAATTATTCCTCTATGTTGGTGATGTAGAGGGTTTGACAAATAGTGCTCTTCTTCACTTTAAGGTGTTTGTTTTGTAACTTATCCAACCATACCGTGATTTTTCTTGTTGGATCTTATTCCAAATAGGATCTCCAAGACCCCTCTACCAACTTATCCTCCAAGGTATAGTTGGTTTCAAGAAGACTCCAAAGTTACCAAGCTTAACTAGTCCAACTAGTTACCAAAAAGCCTAGTTTCTTCCACCAATCATCCACCTAGTCTGTCAACTCTCTACCTAGGATCTTCCCATACATTATCAAAGAGTCTTAACACCCTTCTTGACCCATCCTAGGTCATTCTACACTCATCCCAATACTCCAATACCTTTTACCAATCCAATTGGTCACTAGTTCACTAGGAGGCCTAATTGCCTAATTCCTAATAGGTCTGTTTTCACCGATTTTGGCCTAATGCTCCCAAAATCCCAAAATTACTCCACAAACAAACTTGGAAATCTTCAATAAATCATACAACCCTATCATAATCCAAAATCCTAACCTCTGATGACACCCAAAACCCTACTTTCTTGTAGGACCTAGATTATAGCCTATTAATTAGGCCTCTGGACCAGTGTACATGAACAATTGCTAATCTTATCTCCAATATCTGATTCACCTCCAAAAACCATTTAATCCTTTTAGGAGACTATCTAGTGCATCTAGAAATTCCACTAAGTCTTTCCCAAAAGGTCTTGGGTGCTCGTACAAAGTCTTTCTTCTCGCTGTCCTGGCTCACTTGGTTTCACCAATCAACCATAGGGCTTCACTTTTGTCCTATGAAATAAAATGAAACAACCAAAAAACAAACTAAAAACCTATCTACAGACCCTAACCCTAATATCCCCATGGTTTCAGACAAATCCACGAGAGAAATTTTAGGTTAGAGCCATTTCTTACTAGGTAGCACTATTTCTGTCTCTGTCAGACCAGTGACCTTCAAAAATGTGTAACTTAACTTCTACTGAACTTCAAAACAAACTACTTAATGCATTAGAAAGCTGAAAGAGAACACTACACTATCATGGAACTTGATCACCTATGCCAATCCGTATAGAAACAAAAACACAGTGCAAATTACACAAAAGAGAATACAGACATCCGTACAAAGGTGTCAGAATTAAGTGTTTGACTCTAAAATATCATTAAACTCTTCAAAGAATTGAAACCATGCTCATATATCGAGCATGGGGTAGTTACATCAGTTTTAGCTAAATTTTTTCAAATCTTGCAAAAGTTGCTAGCAACATTTTGTCATTTTGAGAAATTTGACCTTGGTAGTCAACTTGATGATGGATGTTGACCTCTAAGACCCCAAATAGGATGAGTAGGGTCTTAAAACATACCTCTAACTCATATTACCCCAAAATAGCAAGATTTCAAAAATTGAAGCCAAAGTGTCCTGAAACACTCAATGGGCACTAAGGCCCTACAAACATGAAGTAACCTAATCATTGTATCCAACCCCTTGGATATTATTCTAACACACACATAAACACCTAAAACAACTCAAAATAATAAATAGGGAGGTGCCCTGCACCAGTTGGGCATATGGTATTTATTATATGACAACATTGTGTCTTTCGTCATTATTTGAATATTGTTTATTGTTCAATTAATTGCTAATATTTCTGTCCTCTTGGCTGAATTGATAATTTCATAATCAATCTCGATCAATCCTAAATATTCCTAAATTGATCCTATTTGATCCTAAACAATCCTAAACCATATAAAATCATCCTAAATTAATTCAAATCTATCCAATTCTCTTCCTAATCATTCCATAATCATTTTGGACTCATTCCAACCATTCTGGGGCATTGTCCAAGATCATCGATTCCTAATTAAATCACTTTCTAAATCAATCAAATCATTTCCAAATCTAGTCAATATTTTCATCATTAATTCAATTTCACCATTCTAGGGGTATTTTCAAAGTTCATCAATGCTTCATATCTTTTCATCATCCATTTGATAGCATTGTTCAAGTTCATCAATGTATCACTGTCATCCTGTCATCATCAATTCAATAGCATTGTCCAAGATCATCGATGCTATTTCAGATCATCATTTTAGGAGCATCATCCAAGTTCATTAATTTAACCTTATTATTTATCAATCCTCTCACTTCATCAAAGATCATGATGCTATTTAACCATTTCCATACATCATTATTTGAGCGCATTGTCAAAGTTCTTCAATGCCTTAGAACTATCATAATCCTTCTCAATATCATCAAAATCAATTCAATTGCGTATTAATGCCTTCGATTTGGCTAATAATTCACTGATTTGTCCTCTTGGGATGAATGACCTATGGTTTATCCCTAGCTTTTATGAATAAATTATATTTATTCATTCCTTATTCTAAGTATCCACAATTAATTAATTGGCTAATTCCCTAATTTATGGAATTTTGAATTTCATAAATGCTAATTACCTTTTGTGAGGAATAAATAATTCTTAATTGATTTAATTTATCATAAATATACCTCACAAGTCACCTATCCCATTCCTATTTTCTAGCCTCCATCTCCTATTAATTAGCCTCACCTCTTACACCTTCCCTTCCACCTTTCCACCCACTAACTTGGCCTCCCTTGTGTCATAATTTGTCATAATTATGACATATTTCCATCTCCTTTTTACCAAGTGTCATAAACCTTGCAAATTTACAATTTGCACATTGAATTACTAATTATGCAATTTGAGTTTTCATCTCCTATAAATTGAGCTCATTTTGTCTTTATTTGGTCAACCACTATCTCCTAGTATTCTTGATATCGACTTGTGCTTTCAAATCTTTCTGAAATTATGTCATAGGCAAAGAGAAACATCAAATCAACTTAATGGAGAAGAAAGGAGAACATTTGAGCTTTAATTGAAGGGGGTTTTATTTTTAGTTGCATATGTTTTAAACTCTGATTTCAATGGCTTTAATGTTAGATTAGATGGGTTTGCATATTGTTTATGGTTTTGTGGTTACTCTAGATATGCATACTATGCCTTTTTATGGTCTTACATTTGGTGAACCCGTGTTAATTCTCCATTGGCATTGGATCCATTCTCCTATTTCTAGAGCTCATATTATTCCAAGAGTGAGGGTGAAAATGACCTCTCACCTCCTCTCCAAGCCTTTTTATAGCCTCTTGGTTTCCTAGATGGAAATGGAACCCTTACCTCTTGTGTTGGTCATGATGCTTTTCGCACTCCAACTCTCATAACTTTTGCATTTAACCTCTGATTTTTGATATGTTCATTTTTGTGGATCTGTCTCTTCATTGTGGACAATTGACCTATCACTTGATTTTTCGGTCAATTTCTTGAGGGGGAACCCATTTATCCCATTTTCACTGTGGCATGTTTTAATGTGATTTTCTTCAAAATTATTTGACACAATGCTCACAATCGCATTGTATCAAAGAGGGAAAAAATGTAGACACTCAAAAATCGTTCAAGCCTGCTAGTCTACGTGTTTAAAATTTTTGGCATTATAATTGAAACATTGTTTTGCAATCTAATTATTCCTCTATGTTGTGCATATAGTATTTATTATATGAAAATATTGTGTCTTTCTTCATTAATTGAATATTGCAATTTGTTCAATTAATTGCTAATGTTTCTGTCCTCTTGGAGGAATTGACCATTTCCTAATTGATCTGGATCAATCCTAAATCTTCCTAAACTAATTCCATTTGATCCTAAACCTTATAAAATCATCCTAAATTAATTAAAATATATCCTATTCTCTTCCTAATAATTCCAGAATAATTTTGGATTCATTCTAACCATTTTGGGGCATTGTCCAAGATCATCGTAATTAAATCACTTTATAAATCAATCAAATCCTTTCCAAATCTATTCAATCTTGTCATCATTAATTTAATTCACCATTCTAGGGGAATTTTCAAATTTTATCAATTCTTCGTATCTTTTCATAATCCATTTGATAGCACTGTCCAAGTTCATCGATGTTATCACTGTCATCCTGCCATCATCAATTCAATAACATTGTCCAAGATCATGGATGCTATTTCAGATCATCATTTCTAGAGCATTGTCTAAGTTTATCAATGTCTCCTTATTATTTATCAATCCTCTCACATCATCAAAGATAATTGATGCTATTTAACCATTTCCATACATCATTATTTTAGTGCATTGTCAAAGTTCATCAATGCCTCAGAACTATCATAATCCTTCTCGATATCATCAAAGTCAATTCAATTATGCATTAATGCCTTCAATTTGGCCAATAATCTACTAATGTTTCATCTTGGGATGAATGACCTATGGTTTATCCCTATCCTTTATGAATAAGTTATATTTATTCATTCCTTATCCTAAGTCTCCACAATTAATTGATTTCCAATTAATTAATTGGCTAATTCCCCAATTTATGGAATTTCTAATTTAATAAATGCTAATTATCTTTTGTGAGGAATAAATAATTCTTAATTGATTTAATTTATCATAAATCTACCTCACCTATCCCATTCCTATTTTCTAGCCTCCATCTCCTATTAATTAGCCTCACCTCTTACACCTTCCCTTCCACCTTTCCACCCACTAATTTGGCCTCCATTATGTCATAATTTGTCATAATTATGATATATTTCCATCTCCTTTTTACCAAGTGTCATAAACCTTTCAAATTTCCAATTTGCACATTCAATTACTAATTATGAAATTTGAGCTTTCATCTCCTATAAATTGAGCTCATTTTGTCTTTCTTTGGTTAACCATTATCTCATAGTACTCTTGATATCAACTTGTGCTTTCAAATATTTGTGCAATTGTGTCACTGGAAAAGACCAACATCAAATCAACTCAATGGAGAAGAAAGGATAACATTTGAGCTTTAATTTAAGGGGGGTTTTATGTTTATTTGCATATGTTTTAAACTCTCATTTCAATGGCTTTAATGTTAGATTAGATGGGTTTGCATATTGTTTAGGGTTTTGTGGTTATTCTAGATATGCATACTATGCCTTTTTCTGGTCTTACAGTCACATGAGATCCACCTCACCCAAGTCCTCCAAAATCCTACAAATAGGAGCCTTGCCAAGAGTAAATCACCCCATCATTTTCATATTAGCGTTAGCATGCTATTTTGTGCTTAGAGTTATTTACATTCATTAGAGATTTTTACTAAAATGTTTGGTATTTGTTTGCATTTATCATAGTAGTTACATTCTTAGTTGTTGTATTCAATACTAGTATTGCATTTAGTTTTCATTTCTACTTCTCTTCTTTTCATTGAATGCTTGAGACTAGTTCTCCATAACTAGTTCTTGAGTTCATTCAATATCATTCCATCTAGTTTGCATTTAGTATTATTCCTTATCATTTGATCAAATAGTGGGATTTGTATCTTATGTTGGGAAAGCATACCCACATTTCTCTCTAAGAGTAAATCAACAAGTCTTGGGTGCACTTGTTTGGCTCATCGGAGGTTATGTTGGAAGCTTTGTGTAGTTTCAAGCTTTTTTTATGAACATGTGTAGATTAGAGATTTATGACTAACATTTTCATGTCTGAGCTTGTCCACACAGGTAGGTTTTCATCATATACAATTATATTGTTCATTGACAGGTTAATCTTTTAGTGCAATGAAAATCACCCTTGTAACAAGTGGTATCATAGTTTGGTCATAGGTTTGAATACCGTCGAGTAACACTGAGGGGGAGATTGTTGGAAAAATGGTTAGCACTCCCTTTGGGATTCATGACAAGGGACTAGCTGCCTCTTTTGGATTCTATAATCATAGTGGTTGTATTAGGCATTGACAAGTCAATCTTTTGGTGCAATGACAATCACACTTGTAACACTTGATTCAGTGGTTAATGCAATTAATACCCCTCATGTGGATTAATGTGTTAAATGCACATATATCTACCAATTTTCCTTCTAGAGAACCATGCATTTCATTTTTATACTTCCTTCAGCCTAAATCATATTTTCTTAAAAAGATGCACACCAAACTGGGAGCATGCCATTAAGGCTCAGAGAAAGAACAAAAAAATGCCTATGCCAAGAAGGATGGCGCGAATGGGCACATGGCCTTATGAGAGATACACACAGATAGATTATGATACCTCATATCATCAATATCCTTACCCATAATTTTAAAATTCACCCTTAGCTTACTTTTGAAAAGGACAAGGACCTTGGGGAGAAAAACTTTGCAAAAACCAAACAACTAGCTTCTAGGCCCATGCACACACTCAAAACTAACATGCCATATTTACAAAAATTTACATACTTATAGCTTAGCTTAAATGAAATGATTAAGGTGGATATTGTTAACTGGGATCTTGAGGTACTCACTATTCATGTTCTCAATCTCAAAGGAATTATGCTCCTTGCATCCAACAATGCGGAAAGGACCTTGCCAAAGGCTATCAAACTTTGCATGCTTGTTAAGATTTTATTCACGTTCATTATAGTTTAGTACTAGGTCCCCCTTCTTGAAGTTAGGATTCAATATTTTCTTGACGAACCATTTATTCACAACTCTTTTCCTGGTATTCATAGTATCGAAAGCCTTTTCCCGTTTCTCCTACAATTCCAACAACTCCGCGAGCCTTACCTTGTCTTTTATTTCAAAAAATTTGAGAAAATATAGTGTCAAAAGCTCTAGAAAGATAGGAAAGAAAATGTATTTATCATACACTAGCTAATAGGGTGAGGTCTTCAAAACCTCCTCTGGGGTGATGCGGTCAACCCACAAAACATTCCTCAAATGCTTATGCGAATTCTGCATGTGTTCTACTCCTATCCTCTTGATCAACCATATCAGGTTCTTGTTTGTTGATTCCGCTAGACCATTTCCATGAGGATAATAGTTGGATGATGTTTTGAAATAAGTAACATGGCTGAGAGAAAAAAATAGTGAGTTGAGATCCTAGGAATGCCTTGGCATTGCTAGATATAATATTCTTTGGTGGACCAAAATGCGCCAGAAGCTCTCCCAATAAGTTTAAGAATTCTTCTTTCATTAAATTCTTAAGAGGGGTGTTTTTTGGTGTTTAAAATTGTTACACTTTGAGAAGCAACCAATATACCTTGAGACTAATGTTAGGAGTGCTTAGCTCCAAGTATGAGAGCTCTGCAAGGTAACTAGACCAATTACAGGGACAAGACTGGCCTCTGCACTTCTGGCTCTGTAAAACCAAGGCGGGTACACCCAATTTAGAAAAAGCTCAACTATTTATAGCACCTTATACCTCTAGATTCAAACAACAGATGATGATAAGAAAGTGCTAAATACCAACCAAGAATTCATTGACTCTCCATTACCATGGTGGAATAACAACAAAGAACTATAAATGTAAGAATTCTGTAATGAGTTTGATTAAATTTATGGACAAAATATAGAAAAACCTATCAAACATATATCTCCACAGAATATAATAGTTCTGGATCAGTGCCTTATCCATTGGGTAAAATCCTCAATACAATACTGAAACTGAAGCAATCTCTTGGTATAGACTCAAAGCCATAAACATAAAATCTCTCAGACTACACACTACAAGATCCTTAAGTAGATAATCCAATAGAATCAATGTAATATCCAAAGCATTTTAATTTGATCTAAGATCAAAGACTTGTTACTTCAACTGCGCATTGGAGTTGTCATTAGTATTCAAGCAGTCAACATGGACAATCGATAACAAAATCACATAAAGACAGTTGGTATATTCACCGAAGTATAGAGTTAACCGAGAGCATTGATCAAGCCCAGAGTTAACCAAGTACAGTGATACCTAAGCTGATAGACATTACCAAGCAATAGACAACACCGATCTACACAATATAAAATAAACAAGTAGTATAACCAAGATACATAGAAAACACCAAGCACCGAGAGACAACAATAATTGAGTGGAACAAAGGCCACATAAAAGTTTGTTTTGGCACATTATTCTATGTAACAACTTTTTTTCCCACCTAGATAATAGTTTACATGATTGAGGAGAGCATTAATTACAGATATACAATATTAATTATTTATGTCTCCTATATTAGATGATCAAGGTAAATTATGTACACCATTGATCTTAGGGTAGGGATGTAATTGTGAAGCCCTAATTAGGTCATATCATTTGATATATAAATGTACAGATGTCAAATTTTGTAATGTATATTGATCAAGCAATGATCAAGTAGCCACCATACTAAACACATCAAAGATCAGACAAGGACTTTAAGGACATAAACTACATTGCACAAATCAGTTTTCAGAACTAAGGCAAGGCTACCAAGAAGAACATAGTAGAAGGTATTATCATTCACATTAAGGTGATATGTTTTGTATGAAATTAATGGATCTGTATCAACAATATTGAGATTGTATATATTAAGATCAAATTTCTATTACTCTCTAACAATTGTAATAGACCTCCAAAATCTCTTAACAGAGTAGACTTAACCGTCTTATTGGAAATCTCTTAATCGAGTACACACATAACTTGTGTTGAAAAATCCTCACACGAGGTAGATCTAATCAATCTCATTGTTACTCCTAATAGGTTAAGATCATCAAAAGTGATCATTCTTTGTAAGCTTTAAGAAGCTTCTTTGTTTACTACAGTAGTGAAGTTTTGTGGGTCTCATCCCCACCTCAGTTTTTACCTTCTAACAAGGGTTTTCTACAATACCAAAATACTAGTGTCATGAGTACTTAAGCTCATGTATGTGTATTTTTTATTTTACATGCATTTACATTTCAACAGTGATACTATATGTTTGGTGTATGCAATCTACTCAGTCCGTTAATACAGAACAGTGGTTATAAAGAATTGATTAAAAGTTTTTAAGGGTACTGATTCATCCCTCCCCTCTCAGTACACACCCTTTCCATCATACAAAAATTTAGTATCAAAGCTAGTTCTCTTATTTTGAAGGTTTAATCGTCGAAGAGAAAAGATATTATAATGGAAAGGTATACACTTGATAAAACTATTGAGAATCAGAAGTTACAGCTGCAGATCTATGTCAAAAAATACAAGGAAGCCAAAGAGAAACTCAGGGAGATGTTGATTAAGAGAAATGACATGGCACTTCACTGTTGTGAGATTGATTATCATGAAGAAGAGATTCATGACCCATTTGACACATCTAGATCTGAATCTGGTAGTGTAATGACCTAAAAGTGGTCACCTAAACCCTAAACCCCTAATCTAGTCTCACATCAAGAAACCCTAATCTTGATGATTCTAAGTCCTAAAGAAAACAAACAATTCATCAATTTCAAGCTAATCTGACCTGAATCGTAGGTCCTAATTAATCATCATACTTGATTAATTAATTAATTCCTAAAAATACAATATATTGGCAAATAAACCTTAAGTTAATTATTTAATTGATATTCTAATATATTAATTAAATAAAATTACTAAA
>MU226970.1:958770-970875 GCA_018584345.1 Thuja plicata | reverse complement strand
TTATTCAGTTAATTTATTATTATATTTTCTCATTTTGGAAACAAATCTATTTTATTCAGTTAACTTAATCTTATCTATTTATCATTTTGGAAACAAAGTTGTTAACTGAAAATCAATTTGGAAGTTTCCAAAAAGATTGAATCTTTCGACCAATCAAATTGGTTGCACATGGATTTTGCTTCCTCAAATCAAATATGAGCCACTCATTTCCTCTAATCTCGACCGTCGATTTGGAAGAGATTTTCTATAAAAGAGAGCTTCAGTTCCTTCCCAAAGGATCCTATTTTTTTCTACCGTTATTGTACTGTTTTTAGCATTCAAGCATTTAGCATTTCATAGTTTTTTTGATTAATTGGTGTTATTACTTTCAAGCATGCAAACTATAATGTTAGAGCACATTTGATTTGGGTTTTAAAAATCAATCATCATCTTTCATTTGGTGCTTTAAAATTAATCTAATTAGCTTGGATAAACAACAAACTACATTTTCATTTAGATTAATCAATCATTTTAGTTTCATTATTTAGCTTTCTTTTAAATCCTTCGTTTAGGATCAAGTGTAGTCACTGGACTTTGCGATGACCTGAGAGCAAAGTCTATACTACTACCTACTAGAAGGCAATAGATCAATTTAGATTAGTTGTTTGTTTATCATATTTGATTTGGACTAACCATGCAATAATATATTGAAATGTGCGTGTTTGCAACTGCATGAACGAAAAACCCAAATTCACGCATACAGGTAGCATATTTGATGCATCTGAAGGAATCATATCAAAGCTATCTGAGAGAAATCAACAACTTACTGAACAAGTGAAAGCACTGCATATCGAACAAGATAAATAAATGGTTAGAATGGTTGAAGTCTTGAATGATGCAAAGAAAGATTAACAAGATAGAAACATGGCTATTGATGACAAAAGATAGATGACTGAAAAGTTACAAGAGAAAGAAACTGAGATACTGAGACTTATTGAACATTACTTTGAGATCACCAATCAAGTGGTTGCTATGAATCATGAAGCAAACCGAGTGAATACTGAACTTGCAAGAAGAATAGAATATATTGGTGTATTGAAATAAGAAAATGAAAAACTAAGAAATGAATTGAAGATTTGACAACAACATAATGAAGTGATTAAGAGATTTGAAGAAAACACTAAGAGAATGGATGAATTTCTGAACTATCAAAGAAGACTAAAAAACAATACCAAATTAGGGTATATCGAGCAAGGAGAATCATCAAATCAAGCTAAACAAAGGAATGTATACTCAAGCCCGAAGCCTAAGAAGCCCTCTTTCCATCACTGTGGAAAACCAGGCCACACATCAAATGTTTGCAGAAGCAAAGAAAAAGGTATTCCTAGAAACCCTCCTAAATTTAATGGTATTTTCTATAACTATAATAAGCATGGACATCAAGCACATGAGTGAATATCAAAGTTGAACAAACCAAAGAAGAAACCATACATGGATAAATACTACCAAAAGTGCAACATGCATGGTCATACATCACAAGCATGTAGAAAGAACACAAAGAAAATCTTGAAGCCTAAAGGACAAGAAAAGGTAAATCAACCAAGAAGAAAAGGTAATGCTTATGCATGGGATTATAACACTTGGAGTAGTTGTATAAAATGTGGTAAATATGGGCACATAGCAGAAAATTGTATGAGACAATGGTGAACTAAGTCTAGGAATTGATCAAACTGAGCATAATGTTTGTTCACCGAGTGGCTGGTGAAAAACATTTATTGCACTGCCCTAAGTCATTTGCTATAAAATTTGATTGATGTGAACTCATTTGTTCACACCGTGATCACAGAGAAGAATGGAGAAAATAGAGAAAAGTTGCAGTAGAGCATTTTCGAGCATTCTATAGAGACTCAAGCACACTCCAAGCATACTGAGGTTAGTCATTGTGCATTCTATTTTACCTGAGTCATTCGAACACTTTCACACAAGCCCTAAACTAGAAATCATGGCATCGACATCTCAAACCATGAAAACCAAGATGGAGAAGGATAAAAAGATTGTTTTGGTAAAGAACTCCACTTGCACAGAGCTGCATTATAAGATCCATCCACAGGTTGTAGCCCAACCGGATGACAAAGGCACATTTTCATCGATCCCACCTAGGTTTTTGTTAGTCCAAGATGTGCATGCCTACATTCATTGCAAATTAGGTGAAATCAGGGATTTTGAAATCATCTCGAGTTATCAGTCACTATGCACAGATGAAAATTTGAAAGAAGATAATAAATATCTAGAGGTTAAAGGGTTAACTAATGCCCTAAATTTCTCGAATGTATTCAAGACCAAGTGGATTTGTATTATTCTAAGTAGAGTACACAAAGGAAAGATTTGGTTGGATGAGCCTAAAAAGATAAAAAATGATGTTATTCATGCCTTGAAAGGGTATCACATATGTGATAAATCCAAAGCCCTAAGGCACCCACCAAGAACCAAAATAGAGAAGCTAACAGGAGCTGAATGAGATAGTAGAGGTTTGTAGATCAATTGCATCGGTGATCCTGAAATGAGGTTTGGTGCATATGTCATTGGCTACAAAATATTCCAGTCTAGAAGACTGAACAACGTTGCTTGCAGAGTTGTTAACATAGCCTATAAGATTGTTAAGAAAGGAGTACAATATGACCTCGCTGAGTTGTTGCAGAGGCAATTTGAAGAAAACATGAAGACCATCAGATCAGCATGGTCAAATACATGTAAGTTTGGTTCCCTACTACGATGCACATTATTCTACCTACAAAATTTCTTTCTATCTATCGGTACAGTTAAATGGAAGTCCAACTGACCAATTACAATGCAAATCAGTGATATGATTACAAGCCTAGGAACAAATTTTGAACCAGTCATGAATGAATATTTTGCTAAGTTTAAGGTTAGGATGGAAAATAGGACTAGAATTCCACTACAATTGGTAGATAAGTACAAAGATGATATATGTTTCATAGTAGACACTGATACTACTCTAATCAAGGCAGTACAACCGAGGACAACATGACTACCTCCATTAGAATATGAATTAGATATTGATATTGCATCTGAGGCCATTGAAAAATTGTTGAATGAGCCTATTGAAAAATCTTCCATGAGATTTGGCACATTTGATGAAGCCTAGACTCGGATATCTATAGGTCTACAACTACAAGTACAAAAGGTGTTAAATTTGACGGTCGTCAAACCATCATTCTGCATTGTTACTTTCCTGCTGTGACGGTTAGGAAATTGTCAAATTTAACACTGAGATTTTCTGATTTTAGCAGGGGATTAAAATTCTATGCCTTCACCATTGAGCATTTTGATTTTTCAGTCTATCTTCAGAGGGCCATAACTTGCTCATTTTAAGTCCTTTTTTTGATAAATTTCTTTTGATTTTGGTTAGAATTGTCTGAAGATTATTGGGTTGGGGTTAGTTTCTGGTTTTAGGTCATAGATTTATCAAAAATTGTAGTTTTTATTCACTGTACCTATTTATTCCTCTATTTTACAGCTTTCGGAGCCTCGTACGGGCTCATACGGTAACTTTTTTGAGTGCAATTTTTATTGAAAGTGCATGATTTTTCATCTACTTTCTAAATATGCAATCATTTTTTTGATTTTTTGATTTTTCTAATGCTAACCAATCTTTGGCTTTGTTGTTCTTGATGCTTATCTTTTAATTACAACCTAATAGTGATTTACAGGACATTGTAAATGAAGAACAAATCATAAACTACTAATGAGTTTGATGTAGAATGCTTGTCGAAGACTTTGTGTATTTTCCAAAACCATCATGTCTGCGTTTTGTAATTAAATAACACTTCAAATTTGGTGCTTAAAAAGAATCAATTTGTTTATGTGTTTGAAGTGTTCTCTAGATTTGTAATCCAAAATAAATTCATGAATGTATCCTCTCCCCTCGCCTTCGTGGATCTTGGGTGAAAGAGAAATTCATACAAATCTTTTAGCGTGGCTACCTCCCGAGAGATTTAACAGAGCCGGTGAGAGGGATTTCCCAATCGGTAACAGGCTAAAGCCAAGCCCTTCCAAATCGATATATAAAAATGTCATTGTGATTAATCTTGTTGGAACTCCAACATTTCGGGTACATTTTGGAGTGACTATATTGAAAATTTCTCTAAGTGTAAGTTGCTGCCCTAAAAATATTTTGTGAGAAGCCAAGTTTGGATGCAAGTAGCAAGTGACTTGATGTTTTTCATGAGATACCGCTTGGAGAGTGTGTTTAGCACCTTTCATTTGGAAAATGTAATGGGTTTCAACTATTGGTTTTCAGTTTTTGATGTGTTTTAAAGGTAGTCATTTGGAGGTGGTTATACAGATCTGCACTTTGCACTTATTCAGATTTTCCTAAGTGACCCACTTCAGAGGATTGTATCTAATGCCTGGCTGTTAGTCAAGACATAAGGGTTTTTCCATTGTTTTGTAGGCATGGAAATGAGTCTCTATCCCCATTTTCAGACCCCTGTGAGCTCATATGATAATATTTCTTAAGCCATTCTGTTTGCATTTTATCCTGGTTTACCAAGTGTGAAAATGCAGATTTCTAAGTGCCTTACTTTGAGGTCCCACCATTTGTGCCCAGTTCAAGATATTGAAGAAGTGATTGTTCCCCTGCATTGAAAATCTGGAAGTGTACTTCCTTGGAGATTTCTAGACTATGGTCAATCCTTTTGACCACTTTGCCCAGCCCTTTCCAAATCTAGTTTCTGCATTGTTACTGTGTTTGAGTTTAAAAAAGTATTGAAGAGCTGACTTTGAAGGATGACGTAGATTGATCAATTAATCATCAGGGATAGTTAACTGAAGATTTATTTTCCTTGTGTGAAAATGAATCAAATTCAGAGTTTTAGACTATAAGGGTCTCATTTGATAAGTTTTTGAAATAAAAACTAAAGGCAATTTGTGCATATTGACATTGTTGACAAAACTGTTTTCACGGGATACTCATTTTTAGAAGGTTGTAGCTTTATGTCAAGTGGTTGTATTGGGATGCTAGTTATGGATTTATACTATTTGTATCTGAATGTACTACCTGGATCAGTGGTTAAGTCTCAGAACGTGGTTTGTTATTTTTGTAGAAGTAAATCTGAGGTTGGTTTGCATGTGTTAAAACCTAATGTCTATGTAGCACATTAAAGGAGGGCATTTTAAAATATTTAAAACAACAAAAAAATATGGCAAGGGTGTATTCTAAGATGCCACCTAGGAAGTAGTGTTTTAAAAAAATCAAAACACATTCAAATGCATATTGCATTTGGAAAAATGAAAGACCAGAGCCTACGCAGCACCAAGGAGAAGCCCATGCATGTTTTTTTTTAAATACTTTGAAAGCATGTGAATACATTGGGAGGCTGTGTGACATGATAAAGGCTACGCAATGTATTGCCAAAGTGTCTGTGCATCATTTGGCATGTGTAAAACTGATTTCTACAACCATTTTAAAACCAATGGAAGAAGCCTGCGTGAATAAGAAAGGGAGTCTAAGTTGATGTTTAATGAACAAGGCATGTGAGCAGTTTGGATGCACATGGTGTGGGTTAGAGAATGTGGAAACATAGACATGGGACGTTGCATGGTAAATGAAGACAAAAGCCATCACATGCTATAATGCATAAAAAGTTTTCAAAATGTATAATCCCACATGAACTGGGAATGGAACTTTCTAAGTATTTTTATACTCAAACACTTACAGTGTAAAATGATTAAGAGCCAAGATGCCCATTGGTGGGCCCCTTAGCTGGAGGAGTGTAGGAGGTCATGGGCCCCATAATTTTGGGCACGATAAGAGGTTAAAATTTAAAACATCAAAGGGGATTAATCCCACATTGGTCCCAAAGGTGAACTTTGAGGTATTTAAAAGTAAAAGCACAAACATAGTGTAATGTGAAGATGAGCAGGAGGCTCTCCACGTGTGCGCAGGCGGTGCCTTAGGAAGTGTGCCCAGTTGGCCGATATCAAATTTTGGTAGTGAGTTGGTGGACAAGTGGCATGCAGGTGGTGATAGATGGTTGGTGACATGGCAGACATGTGGCAGATACATGGCGGTAGCATGTGAAGTCATGAAAAGAGACCGCGATTAAGGATAACATTCAGAGATCAAGAGGTAACCACCAACTAACCGTTGTACGAGGTTGCTAAATTCTAGTTGTCAGAGGCCAAACCTTGCGAGATCACATGAATGGGAGTCAACTAACCATGCGCTAGGTCACCAGATGCTAGTGGTTAAGTCAGAAACCTTCTGAGATCATGTGACTGACAGTTAGTTAACCGCTACGCCAAGTCGCGAGATGTTAACAGTTAAGTGGCTAGAATTCTGAGATCATGTGCAAACCGTTTGATGGAGATCAAGATCAAGGGATCGCGTGCAATCTCAAAGAAAACCCAGGGTTAGAAAAGTCTATCCGAGATTCAAAGATACACTAGCCAAGATAAACCATGGTAAGAGTAGGGTTGAGGTTGACTTTATTTAGAGACTTAGAGACTAAGGCTTGTCTCCAAGTCTCCATATCTAACCATGGTCAGTGAAATATTTTAGAGACTCAGAGATGGCTCATCTCCAAATATCCAAGTGAAACAGGGTTAAGGAAGAGTTCTTAGGTCAATTAATGAGCAACGAATCAGAGCATGCAAAGTGTCCAAATCTGGTGCATTCTGGGCATAAAGAGGAAAAAGGAAAAAATTCAATAAAAGGAATGTGCACATGATTAAAAATTAAAAGGAATTAAAAAGTATAGTCTGTGCATGAAAATCAAAGGGTATAGTCAAGTCAAAATTGCATAGAAAAGTATTAAATGCAAAAATTGAAACAAAATGCAAATTTAAACATTGAAAAAGTATAGTCTTGCATAGAGTTTTCAGAAATATTTTATATTTAAAACTTGAAAGATATGCATTCATGGAAAGATTTCTTAGAAGCTTGAAATCAAATTTGGAAGATATTTTCAGAGAATGAAATCGGATCTTGGAAAAGGCAAGTGAAATCAGATTTTGAAGAGACAAGTAGAATCAAATTTGTTGAAGAGGAAGTTGCTAGAGGAGATCAGATTTCTTTGGAGGAAATACGATATTTTGTGTGGAAATAGAAAAATGTCAGTTAGGGTTAATTTTTGGTTTCCTTCTTCTATATTTATCCCTCTTTTCTCTATTTTAAGGGTTCCTATTTTCTGCTCTATTTTGGGGTTCCTGATTTCGTTCAGTTTCTCTACAAAAGTTCAGAGTAGGTTCCAAGTGTGGTACCTCTATATATATTTTCCCTTTTCTATGCATATAGGGTGTTCTTGTATCCTTTAAATTTTAGGGAAGAACATCATTGTAATAGCTTTCTTATGAATGAAATTTAGTATTGTTGTTCTGATATCAAGTTGTCTTCATTATGTTTCTTGAATCATAGAGAATAAAGCATTAAGGGTTGTTTACTCTTGTCTGTTGTTGATCAACAATACAATCATTTAAGGAATGAATATGAATTAAGATTTGTCTTCAAGTGTGTATGAGATGGGGTATTAAGGATATTCCAGACTTATCTTTCAGTGGATGCTGATTAATGTATTATCTATTCCAAGGGGAGGGTTAAATTCTTTGAGTAGGGAGTTGCATATTTGAGTACACAAGTGGATTCACAAGTAGAACTTGATTGATAGGGTATGTATTATGTAAGGCATATAGACATATCAGACTGTGATATTTTCCTTTCTTCATGATCTTCTTTGGAATATTATATTTGACTCTGTTTCCCATTGGATAAGGCACTGGTATATGAAAGACTTGGGGTATTTCAGAGATCCATTAACCAAAAAATAATTGAAAATAATTTCCCTTTCATGTTGTTAGGAGTTAGGATTGCTCTAGTTTTCATACATACTCTATGCAAGTGGAATATTGTATAAGAATTCATAAAATATTGAGGTATTTTTTACCTAAAGGTTTGAAAACCATTCCACAATTATATATCTGCAATCTTGTATTTGTTACAAAGGAGTCATGTGTGTGCAGATTAGGTAATACCCACCTGAGTGATGTGGAGCTAAAAGTGAAGGAGGATGTTTTATCCTTGTTAATTAGACTTTGTCTTGTTAGAATCAGAGGTTGGGAGTTATAGAGTTGGTCAGTTATTGATCTATTTTAATTCTGCAAGAAAAAGGTCTAACAAGGTCGACTTAACAAACTATTACATGTCCGAAGACAAACGTATTAGACTAGGTCAGCCTAAATCCCCAATAAATATCACATTTAATTATTTCACAAGGATCAATCCAACACCCAAGTCAACCACACATAGATCCTTCTAGAAAATAATGCTATTCATCTCCAATGGTTGAAAACATCGATCGCAATGTCCAAAAATCAACCGGTAAACTCACTGAACAAGTGTCATGAAGAACAACAACAAACTGAAATAGAATCAACAGGATCTCTCAAACCATGCCACCTCAAGAAGCATGATCATAGAATTTGACTCTATGAATTGCAATGAAAAAACCCTTTTCATTGATCCTACCAAACATCTCCACTGCTCGACTGGTCATAGAATCTTAGAAAACTTCCTGGAACCAAAAAATTCTTCTCAAACCCAGTCACAAAATCCATCATAACTCAAGCACGGTAACTCCAAAAAAGTTTCAATCATTGGAAATAATTCCCAATGACCCCATGAACACCATATCACGACTGCAACCACTATAGATCCAAGGAAATCCATTGAGACCTCAATCACCCAACCGGTGACCAAGAACATAAAACAAACACAATTTGGTAACAAAGATCCACCATTTTAAAAATGTTTTTGGATGATAAAAGATTACCAAGCACCCAAAATGATCTTGCATCAAACACCAAGGGTACAAAAATATTTTCCATGAGATTCGATCATGAAAATCTTAAAGAAAAAGGAACAATAATCCGATACTTATTCTTCATCCTCAAATCCTTTTCATATGCATCCTGCACTACCTTCTTCCTATCATCAACCAGGTCTAAAAAATGACTCATATCCAACTCACCATCAGATCCAACCTTAGGCTCATTCCTCAGGTCTTATTTCAACTCATACCTTCTGCAGAGACTTAGATTCTTCACTTTCTTCTCCTTATCTATCAAAGGAATAAATCTACACCTCTTACCATCCTTCTTAATGGTAATTATATTCTTTCTATAGTCATGAAAAATATCTCTATCATACTGCCAAGGTCTACCAATTAAAACATGACATGCACTCATAACCACTATGTCACATAATACTACATCCTTATAAGAACCAATGCAAAAATTCACCGTGAATTGTTGCCTTACATCACATAATAATCATGCAACCAACCAATCCTATAATAACTTGGATACGTAGGTCTTCTCAAACCAAGCTTATGCACCTTCTCCTCTGAAACTAAGTTATCAGTGATACCACTATCGACTATTACCTTATAACACTTACCCCTAGCCTTACATCTGGTCTTGAATAAAATCTTCCATTGACAAGGTTCTTCCTCCTTATTCACCTTCAATCTTTGGAGAATAAGAGCTTCCCCATTCTCAAGAGTGTTGTCAGATTCGCCAATAGATGGTCCACCTTCTTCACTCACACAAGCTAACTCTCTTATCTTCCTTACACTAAAAGGCCCTATTTCCTTTTAAGCCACACTCAAATAAAGTACCATTGAACTCATTACCACCATTACCTCCCTTAGGTACAAGCAGTTTAACTTCTACCTCAACTACTTTCTTGCCCTTATCACCACCAACAACTTGCTTCTTCCTTCCTCTAGAGTTATTCTACTATTTCCTATTCAACTTGTTTGAACTTCCTTCATGGCACATTGATAAGCCTCCTTAACTGAACCAATCTTCAACATACTCATCTCATCCTGAATATTAAACCTCAAACCACTCACATACCTAGCCACCTTCTCATTTGAAAGCTCTCTATGTTTAGATTTAATAATTACCATCTAAAATTCTTCACTGTAATCCTTCATAGTCAGATCCTTCTACTTCTAGTTCTACAACCTTTTGAACAAATCTAATTCATATTCCTCACATATGAATCTATCCTTCAACTTAGCAATCATCAGCCTTCACCAAGTGATCTTCATTTTGACCTCTTCCTCTCTATCCTTTTGCAATTCTTTCCACCACAAATGTTTTGCATGTCCTTTCAATTTTTTTTGCACCAACCTTACTCTCCAAGGATCTTAGATGTCTTCTAACTCAAATTAATGTTCCAAATCACATATCCAATCAATCAGGTCTTCTAGATTCAATGTACCAAAGAATTTAGATACTTCCAACCTTTTACTAGCTCCTATAGGTCTCACCAACCAATCATATCCATCATTCCCAACAAATCTAACAACATCTGTAGCCCCAAATACCTCTAAAGCTTCCTCAAAACCATCATCAAATTTAGGATTCCTATGTAATCCAACAACAACAGTCCTAATCCCTTCCATGACCTCATTCCTAATCTCATCTCGGAGATCTTCTTTCATCTTCTCCATCAACCTAGGGTTCATTCTTGGTGGCATCCTTCCAAATATTAGGTGTAACTACCTCAAATCAGTGATCTAATTCACCAAAGATGATACTGTAACCCTTGCTAAACCCTCATTCTCAAGAACAACTCAACTATAATAAAAAATTGTCTTCCTGACCACCTTGTGCAAATCCTTCGCTAATGTGAGTCAGATCCGATCTATGCCACATCAAAAAAAAGTCAAAGGAACATTGGACAAGTCCAAAACTTTAGATCAAAACCACTTCAAGATCCAAACCTTTTCTCTTATACCACTTGATATAGTCAAGGGAGGAGAAATCCCCAAAGGAGATGTCCAACCTTGTAGCCTAAGTATACACAATGGAAAACAAAAAGAGACAACAAGAACAAAAATATTTGTATCCAAACAACAACTTTATTCATCATAATTTCTTCATACATGCCAGGTTGTAAGACCTTCCCGATTACAACCATATACAAAGAAAAAACCCAACTGAGCTCCACATTCCAATCTTCTACATCTCAGAATGATCACCCCTCTGGATGTTACCCCTCTCTAAGATCATTTCCTCTTACAATAACAAGCCCTAAATTTATACACAACCACCAACAGGTCAACCTAACAAACTATTACATATCCCAAGATAAATGTTGTAGAAACTGATGAAATATCAGATTCAACTCCAGGATCCAGCTACATGCAAAAAACCTGTCACAAAGAATGAAGCAAAAGGAGGAAAAGAAAAAAACTCAGAAGTTACTCAAAAAGTGAGCAAAATTATTATCTAAATTCATTAACGACAATTACAAAGTTCAACCTTAAAAAGGTGAACGAAACCCTAAAAGGTAAAAGCTAGGTTGCACATTATTAATTAAGAATTAATTAATAATTCACCTAAGTGAAGCTTAAGCAACTAGAGTAATAGGAGCTTATATAATTAAATCAATATGATTTAATTAATAAGCGTAAGGTAATAATACTCTAACACCTCCCCTTAAGCTGAACGCAGGGAGAAAGCTGACCTAGCAAAACTATGAAAGCAAGAAATGGGTCCCGGCAACAAGGCCTGATCAGATACCCAGTACAAGGAAATCTCTGTAAACCAGAGACAAAGGGGAAAACCCAGTGGGAAAAACTCCTCTCCAAAAAGAGATATAAAAGCAAACAAAGACAAAAGGAAAGACTTCAAGAGACTCTCTCAAAGCCAGTAGTACAATGCGTGCTGCCAACCCCCCTGTGAGAGAGGGTCGAGGCTCCAAAGCCCCCCAGAATGAAAGAACCCCTGGAGCAATGAACAAACCACCATGACTCCAATGCAAAGGAGTGAAAGGAAGTGGGCACTAAAGAGGTGACCTCGAAAGATGAGGTGTCACTGGAAGGCCGAGCTGATTCTCAAAGGAGTAAACACAAGGATCCTGAAAGGGAATCCCCAATGTAATAGGTATGACAGGTGTGTTGACACTTTCAGCAAGGAGGAGATGAATGTCCTCTGTAGAGTCCTCAACAACTGCACCTGGTGGCTCAATGAATGGAGCTGGAGGGTCAAGCAGTGCTGAAGATGAATCCTACTGAAGAGAAAAGTACTCCTCAG